>CATQJL010000223.1:55766918-55787816 GCA_958299035.1 Cylicocyclus nassatus | reverse complement strand
TGAAATGTTTGTCACGGTCTCCTCTGCGATCGTCTTCATGAGTCATCAACGCCTCCAATACTCCCTGTCATCCCAGCTGCTTTTCTTGAGGCGGCTCTATCTATCGCTCACATTCACATTCTAGGTAATGAATTTTTTATCTGTCATAGAAGCTATGAGTGTCGTTGGCACAAGGCGAAGTTTGTTGAACAAAATGGGCTATCGAGTGAGAATGTCTTGCGGAATTTTACAGCTAATATTTAATTAAATGTGATTCTCTTACAAAAGACTGTACAAATATAGAATCTTGTGCACCTAGTTAACGAGAGCCTTATCTAATCCAGTTATTGGTTGGTTTTTTGATGCTCCTGCTCGGGTTTTGAATTAGAAGTTTTCTTTCCAAACTCTAAAGCCCTCAAAAACTCAGAAGATGTAAATTTATCACCTTTCTAGTGCCTATATAACTTTGTTGAGGCAATTTTGCGCCACTTTTGAGTACTTGTGGTTTGCATCCAAAGGTTGTGCTGGAAATTGTGCTGGAAAATGAAGACATCAAAACTTTCCCAGTAAGGAGCCTTGTGCAGGGAGACAAAAGCAAAATGAATACGCCGCTTTTGGATATTGATGGCGATGTACAAGCAAATTCAGATTTTGGTAGATCATGCGAGAAAAAAGTTTTGCTGCTTCGAATCATGAGAGAGTATCCAAAGTTTCTTGCAGAACATTTTGAGAGATCAGTGCACTTGTCACTGAGAGTGGTGAGCTCGTGAACAATAAATTTGAAAGTTCAACAGCTTAGGAAGTTTGTAAGCACTTCTCGTAACTTTCAATTATGAAAGTTTGCTGTGTGGTGAAAAGATTGCCCTTTGCTGCGGGGTGTAAGCAATTGCCACCTCCTGTTGTGTGAAAGGTAGTGACACTGCCTATATAGTCTCTCCCGCTCGCATGCAGCGCCAGAGGGTAAAATAGCAGTGGGCATTTGCACGCCATAGCATCACAGTCATCTACGAAAACTTTTCTTTTTGACAGCGCCTTTGCGGCTTTTTAATAAATGATAGCTTTTGAGATGGAAGCAGTTACTCCAGCTTCGCTTTTGAGTTAGGCTACTAAGATCTAGAACTTGCTATAAAATCCGAGCAAGCAGTATATGTCTTCTAATTCACAGTTTTCAACCCTGCCGAGTTTGTGTTTGAAGGGCAGCTTTGTAAAGAGTCATGACTTTTGGGTAAGCAATACAAAGTAAGTTGTTTTGGCATTCTTTCAAAAAAAAATCTTCACAGAAACGCTCATTTGGCACAAGCTCTGCACTGTTGGAAAAGATTTATTATACTGTTGCTGGGATCTTGTAATAAGCATCAGATTTCTAGCGGCTCAACTCAAAATGGCCAAAGTTGAGTATCTTTATTCTCCTGCTCTCAGCTCAAAAGCTACCATTTATTAGAGAGCAGCGAAGGCGTTATTACAAAGAAAAGGGTTTTCTCTATCAAGCGAAATCAAGTTGAGCAAATCTGTTGAGAGAGCAAAAAGTTTGATTTTTCAGTCGCGAGAGCTCACATCAATCATCTATTTTTGGGGAAAAAACTAATTGTTTCGAAAACTGTTTCGAGAATTGTGGGAGATTAAGGGATTTTGAAGACATCAATCAAATTTTGAAGTGTGAGAACCTCCTTTCCTTGTTGGTTGGAGTATTCAACTTTCCGATAGATGGGAATGTTGCATTCAGGCAATTTTTCGAGCCTAAAGTGTCTTGTTACTTGGCGCTGCTGTATAGAACATCGGGAAAAAATGAAAAAAATGACCTTATGCTAAACGCTCATCTTTTTTGTAGAAACATTGTTAGTGTCTTCTTGTGGCAAACCTCAGCATGGTCCGTTCTTATCTCAAGGAGTATCACAATCTTTAATTCTTTCAAGACTTTTCTTTACTCTAGAAGCATTTTTGAAGTGAGGGTTAAGCCAATTTTAAGCACATATGTGACACTTTTGAAAGAAGAACTGAATTTACATCTCTTCCTCATGCGGGCTCTGATAAGTGAATCAGTAATTTGAGCTTGAGGCCACTTGACAGGGTGTATTCCGAAGCAAGGAAATCGCTGCAGAAGGTGAATGTTGAGGTCACTAAGCCCATCATCTGAGTGGCCCAACGGTGATGAACCTCAAAACCGGACTCAGTAGTATCTAGAAATGTCCAGTCATTACAGAAAACACATTCTCGAAATTTCTAGGCTCCTAAAGTTTATTTTTGAGCTTATAGTTCTGGACCAGCCACATTGCTGCGTGGCGATATCAGTACAAAACTTCCGAAACAATTTTCCTGCTTTGAATTACACCTTTTGTAGCGGAACTTGGGCATTTGCGCCTAGGAACTGGCCATAGGTTGCCGGCAACTGTTGCCAAGGTCGCCGGTCGTTGTAGGACCTCGTAGTATCTCTATTTGTTATACACACTTTAAGCGGCAACATCAACCTCGGCAACCTACCCAGCAACCTCGGTTGCCGGCAGTTTATGGCCGGTTTTTAGAGACCTGTCTGTTGTACAAAATCTGAAATGCGTCAATCTTAAATCTGGGTGGACTCCAGCATAAGATAGGAAAAGAGTATCAGGTGGAGGAAGACCACTTCGGCACAGTTTGAGCTGAAAGGTCGTAACTTCTTTTGGAGAGTTACGAAAGCGCGGAGTAAATTGGAGACATATCGGTTGGAAATATGTAGAAGGGTTGGGAGGAGAATGACGGCAATGAATTCAGGAAAGGAAAGCAAAAAAGGCACGACGCTTTCTGTGATCGTAAAAATCGGTGAGTGTGCAGCCATTGCCCATATTTTCTTCTCAGTTTTTTTTCCTGGCAAACGCTTTCTGCTATCAAATGTAAGCTTTCGGTCAACAGAAGCAACTTGAAAAGTACGGGTGAGCGGAGTTGAGGCCTTATGGCATCTTGCTCGAGCGATTTCCGCAAACTCACCGACCTTCACGACCTGGCAAAGCACTAAATATCCATTCAGGCGAGCAAGTTTAGTTGATAAAGGAGAGTCGAGAGCTTGCTTTATCCAATGTTTACTACTTATTTTAAGCAATTGATCAGGGACACCATAAAGAAAAGATAGAACTATGAGAATAAGTTTAGTAAGACAGCAATATCGCAATAGTGCTTAAAGGCAGTAGCTCGGAAAAATTGCAGCTGCGCGCTTTCTGTTCCTCCTTGGACTTCGGGCTGCATTTAGACTAGAGCTGTACTTGAAAAGTCAAGAGTGCTTTTTATGGCGTTTTCCGGCCCTTGGAGATTGTTGAGGAGGCTGGAGCGGAGGAAATCGCCAAAAACAGTGACTGGCTGATGGATACTGTAACAACACTCATTTTGGCGGCAGTCGGCTGATAAGCCCAGGCAGCCAAGCGGTCGGCTGCGGAGATCTCCGCTCTAGCCTCCTCAGCAATCTCTAAGACCAAAGAACGCCATAAGCACTTGTATGACTTTTCAAGGCACCTCTGATCTGTACGCATTCAGAAGGCCAAAGAGGAACAGAAAGCGCGCGATTGCGAGCCACTGCCCTTAAGGGAGACTGTTAAGGGGCTCGATTTCGCCACAAGTCACTGGTTTGCCCAATTAAGAGCTAAGAGATTCTCCAAATAAACCGGAGAAGTGCTCTAGCTTACCTAGTGTCTAAAGCTACCACTTGCTAAGGTTGACCGGGGCGGGGAAAATTAACTGCAATATTCACGAAAACGTCATTAGTGGCATTTTCACCGGTTTTTGGCCCCCAACACTTAGAGGCAGTAGCTCGCCAAAATTCCAACTATGCGATTTTTGCTTCTTGGCCTTCTGGATGCGTTTAGACTAGAACTGTGCTTTGAAAGTCAAAAAAGTGCTTTTTATGGCGTCCTCCGGCTTTGGAGATTGCTGAGGAGGCTGGAGCGGATATTCCCGCAGCCGAGTCGCGAATGGCTGCGTGGGCCAATCAGGCAATTGCCGAAAAAAGGGGTGTCACAGTCTCCTGCAGCCAGTCACTGTTTTCGGCGGTATTCTCCGCTTCAGCCCCCTCAGCAGTCTCCAAAAACGGAGAACACCATAAAAAACCCTTTTTTATCTTCCAAGGGCAGCTTTGGTCTAAACGCATCCAGAAAGCTAAGGAGAAGCAGAAAGCGCGCAGTTGGGGTCTTCCCGAGCCACTGCCTTTGAGTTTCAAATATATTTTAGAGTAATAAGATCGAGCAACCCACGTCCATGCATATCTTGATGTATATTTGAGTTGTTCCCAGAATATCAGAAAATACCAAAAATGAATTGGTGCCCATCTGGCAATAAAAACCCATTGTCTTGTGCAGCCAATTGATTCTCAGCTGGAGTGGTTCCTCTCCAACCCTTTCAACAACGTTCACAGGTAAAAATGAAGCAAAACTTCGACAAAACTCCAAGGATTCCAGCCCCCACTCAGCACATACAGAAGGCCAAGGAGGAATGAAAAGCTCACAGCTCTACCAAGATACTGCCTTTGAGCGCTTCGCCTCATCTTCATGTCTTCTTGAACTAAGCTTGGTCGTCAAGTATGGAGTTTTCTAGGCAAAAAAGCCAGTCGCCGATGCATCAGTGGTACTAGTCCATAAGACTTCTGCAACCAGTCGCGCAAACGTCGCAAAACTTCGTTCGAGCCCTCTCACGGTCTTCACTGGCAAAAACCGTTTCTGCTCAAATATTATAGAACACCTTTTGGACAGCACATTTAGTTGATCTTAAAATACTTGAAATTGCGCAACGTAAATTTGCCAAAAATGTATGCTCTAGGCGGCTGGGTGGTGAGCAAGAAAGCAACTTTTTCGTGATTCCTGGACGAAGTGGAGGAGAAATCTTTTCAGCTAACCAGAAATAATTGCAAAGTTCAAAAAACTCGAAAGGAAGGAGAGTCGGGCTTCTAAAAGGTGCAACGGATGAGCAGGGGAAAGAGGTATTGCGTGCAAAACTTTCAGAGTATAAGGTACGGCAACGACTTCGCTGGCGATAACGTATGAAGTTGGGGACATACTAAATGGAGGAAGGGGAAGGAAGTTATACTCTGGCTACTAGGGAGGGATAAAATTCTCTAGCAAGACTTCGCAGTAAGTCAAATTTCTAAGACGAAAACGTGAATAACTTGGAAGCAATCAGAAGAGAAGAAACGGAATTTCCATTGAACTTCGGTTCCCTTTGCTTCTACTATCTGAGTCGATTCCAACTTCTATAGAATAAAATTAGCTTATGTAAGAATATAATTTATTAGAAGTTGAAATCTCTCAACCATGTTCAAGTAAAACCAGTCTTTGCTCACTATCAAAAATCATTATGTAACTTCCCGTAAATCTTTGGAAAGGGGGGGGGGGTAGCCCTTTCACCTTCCCTCCCCCAAACCCCCTCCCACAATCCCATAGCATCACAGCAGTAGCGTACCGAGGGGGGTGGGGGGGAGCGGCCCCCCCCCCCCCCCGAGAATGGGTCGCGAAATTTTTGAAAGTTACTTATATGGGTTATAAAAATATGCAAATGACTTGTATATTTTTGTAAATATTTAGAATAATTTTTAAAAATTTTCAAAAACTCAAATTAGCCTTGTAAAAAAATTTGGGGTTGGGGACCCGCAAAAATTTTGAGAAGCACTCCTTAAATTTTTTCGGAGTGCATGGCTAATGCCACGCACCTTCATTCGAAAAATTGTTTCTAGCGCCCCCCCCCCCCCTCCGAGCGGAAATCCTGGGTACGCCACTGCATCACAGGTATAGAGCAACTTCGGCCGATGGTGGCGGAAGATTGGGATGTCTTATGAAAGTTGAAAGAAAAATGGCACGTGGGTTGCCGATATAGAGGGAAGGAATTTCTCATAAGAAAACTTCACAAGATCAAGGGGTGAGCTTCAGCTGGTGGCGGGAAAAGGAAGTGTAAAAATTAGAAGGAAAAGAAAATGACTGTTGGGGACTTCGTTTCAATAATTTAAATCTACTACTAATCTAATACTTTTAGCACTTATCGAGCAAAAGGCGTCGTTTCGACTAAAAGGAAATAAACAGCTTCGTGCATAAATGAATCCCATGACATAAGAGCAAACTTTCGAGAAATGGTAATGCAAAAGGTCTTTAGCTAGGATATCTGTGGCCGCATTCATCAACGAAACCTTGCGGCTAGGGTGGAATTTACCTCGAAAAGCGATCAAAATATATCGATCAACGAACATTGAAAATAAATCTCACCCTCGAAGGTAAACCTTACCCCAAAAAGCAATTAACCCGTATTCACAGACGTGGCTCATTAGGGTATTATCCTTATCGTTAGCATAGAGCAATAGATTCACTCTGACACTTCTGCAAACTGCAGAAGAGATCTCTCGATGCACTAATCAGTCCTGACGATACTGTTCTAACAATGAACACATATTTATGATTATACTTCTCAAACTTCCTATCCCTCTTTTCGTGTTTGCGTTTAATGTTATCATTTTATCTATTTATTTATTAAATACGCTCATAGGCGCGCCACTTTGTTGGTAAACAGCAATATAACAACGTCAATGAGGTTAGTATGACATCAAGAGGATGAAAAAAAAACAGAAAAACATGAAAAGGCGTTTGGTAATCTCGAAGTGAAAAAAAAATGCGGCGATGAAGAATTTCGATCAGCGCAGGTCGAAGAACAAGACTCGATGAACCTTGTCGCCAACGTTAACAACAAAGCCGGCAAGAATCAATGGTAGAAAGGAACGATCAGGAGACTCAGCTTAAAAATCAGCTATATGCGGTGTATTCGGTGTTATATTCGGCCGATCTGTTACAGTGAAGATTTAATTTTGAATAAAGTATTAGGTTGTCGGATAATTTCTGTTACACTTTTTATTTTAATTCTTAAAAATCTCAGAAGCTTTGAAAAGATCACATGTTCACGGTATATGGGCAGGGTCAAAAAGCCTACTCAAGGGTACCGTCGCATCCGCGATTCGTGCGCAAAACGTTTACTTTGTGGCTGAAAATCCGTTTCTTCCGATTTTTGTAAATGAGCTGGCGTTCTCTCAGGTGATGAGCGATAGACCGAACAATGTGATAATCAGGAAGGGCATAGTTTGTGGCGTTTAACTAATATGGGGGGATATGATAACTATATATAACTTTGATATGGCGAACATCAACTCAACAACTCGGAAAATTTTCGAGACGGAACTCGCTCATCAAATTAGTTCACCAATACACTCTTCCAGCGGATGATTTGGTACATGATCACACTATCGTAGCTCAATTAGGTACGCTTGAAATTGACCAACAAAATAATAAAAAAATTACTAGTTTTGTATATTACTGTATACTAGTTTTGTATACTCAAAACTATACTATTGGACGAGACGGAAAAAGCACTCAAGAAATCTGAGATAATAATAATAATCAAAACTATGTGTTTGTTGCAAAACAGTACCGTCAGACTGAGTGGTGCATTGAGAGATCACTTTATGTTTGTACAAAGTGTCAAGGTAAATTTAACCTTGCTCTATGCTAGGATTAAATCTACACTGGTAAGCCACGTTCTCAAGGGTAGAATTTACCCTTGAGTCTTTGACGAATACGGGTTAACCGCTTTTCGGGTAAGATCTGCCCTCAAGGGTAAGTTTAACAGTTGAGGTTAAAGGCAGAGGCTCGGCAGATGACAAGTTTGGGATATTCATCGTTCTAAGTTCCCCTGGAAGAGCTAAGTCCAAGACTGTGCTTTGCAGCTCAAAAGAATCAATAAACCGCTTTTCCAGACGTGAAAAATGGTATTTGGGCGGACCGCGTATCCTGCTCTCCAGAGCGCGATTGGCTAGCGAGTGGAGACAACTTACTTACCGTACCCACGAGCCCATCGCGATTGAGGGGCATAGATCGTCCGCCCAAATAGCACTTTTCACTTCTGGAAAAGCGGGTTATAGATATCTTTTGAAGCTGCAAAGCACAGTCTTGGACTTAGCTCGTCCAGGGCAACTCAGAACGATGAATATCCCAAAGTTGTCATTCTGCCAAGCCGCTGCTTTTGAAGGCAGTGGCTCGGTCTGGACCAGCTGAGTCAGGTACTGTGCTTGAAAAGTCAAAAAAGTGCTTTTTTGGCGTTTTCCGGCCTTAGAGATTACTGAAGAGGTGGTGAGGAATTACCGTCAACTGTATCGTATTGATTGCCTAGGCCGATCAGCCAATTGCCGCCAAAATAGGTGAAGTTACGGTATGCTGCAGTCACTTGCGGGTATGGCGGAAATCCCTCGCCCCGCCTCTCCAGCAATCTGCAAGGCCAGGAAACTTCAAAAAAAAAGCAGCACTTTTTTGACATTTCAAGCACAGTAGCTGACTCAGCTGGTTCAGAAGGCCATGTAGTTGCGAAAAAACACAGTCGCGATTTTTCCGAGCCACTGCCTTTAAGCCTATTCTGTGCTTCGTGAATACGTGTTTCATGCTTTTTGGGGTACTATTGTGCTATAAGGCGCAGCTTTCACGCGCGAACTGATGTGCAATGACGTACGCGATGCGCGGTGCCGCACAAGCTGCCAACAGCAAATCTCTACCTTTTCTTTTATCAAGAATGACAAGAATAAAAGAAACAGCACTTTCAAGAAATCAGTAGTATCATTGTAAAAAAAAAGACCGTTTCAGTACCAGTAGCGTTATTGGAAACGAAGGAAAGCATAAAATGCAGCACAGGCAACATCATTGAAAACAAAAGAAAGAATCATCTAAACGTCATAAACACCACTGAGAACATCTTTCTCTCACCTGTAAAAACGATTTCAAAGTATACGTACTAAGAAGACTAAAAAAGTACCTGAAGGCATGATTTATAAGAAGTGAAGAATAATCACAGCACACTGAGTCTTCAGCTTTCTAGATTCAGACAGCAATCATTTAGAAAGCGTTTTCGCGCCATTGTTCGCTGCGGTGGGTGCGCCTTATACAAGGCGCCTTATACCCCGGAAATTAGGGTATTTATTATCTACCGAACGACTACTATCACGACTACGACTACTACTATCTACTTGGAAGGAGTTATGAGCGTTTGAATGTGCGATTTGTAAGTGTTTTGTGGCACATGTTTCATGAAATACGTTTCGAAAGCACTTATTCAGGTTCATCGTTAAATGTCTTCCTGTTAAATACCAATAGCCACTGTAAATCCAAAAACCATCAAGCTGCCTTGCAACGAACTACACTTTTAACTCGAATAATTTCTTATACTGATCTTATACTGAAACGCTCATAACTACATCTAGATAGTCGTGTGGCAGGTAAATAAACGTATGTTGAAATCAGCGTTCCAAAGGGCCGGTGATATACAGCTCCTTTGGAATGGCTAGGCTAAGTTCTAACCACTTCCTCTTCAGCTCGGTGAGGCGCATTTTTTATGCAGAAGTCCTAAGGAAAATTTCATATTCGTTTTGGATTTTCTTACGTTAGGTTACCCAATGTGCTTATCATTGCACCCACTGGGTAACCTACCACAGGCAAAAATCTGAAATTCTTGGAACTGACCGCCTATCTGTCCGAACAAGCTCTTTCATACATCATCTCGCCGAGCTGAGTCGAACTGTGGTCTTGAATTCAAATTCGTTCACTTTGAACTGACAAGGAGAAGACCCGAAGTCAAAATCGGCTTTTCATATGAAATAATACCAGTTTGAAGAGCAGACGCAGATTCCAAAGCTATGTTATCTGTCAAGCGTCTCTAGATGCTGAGTTATGGGCCTTTCTTGGAACAAAAATGGAGGGTTAAATTAGAACAAGTTAGTCCAAGATTGCGCAAATTGCCAAGTGTTGGATATTACACCACGCAGAGAATATATTTTGTCTATTATACTCTTAGTCAACATTCTTTATTTGGGCGTTGGAAGGACTGCAACAATGGATCTTACCTAGTTTCTGCAATCATTTTTCGCTCCAAAAAAAACTCTTATAACTCAGCGACTAGAGGCTTTTGCAAAAATAAAAACTGTTTTGAAATCAGTGTTTAATGCTTTTTAGACTGCTAACAATTTCAGTTTAAAGCCGATCGACTCTGAGTCCTCCCTTTGAAAGATATGGTGATGCGATGCGGATGTCGCTAAATTCCGGTGTGCTCCAGTGACTGACTTTTTTGACTAATTATGAGCGGTTCGTATGCAAAGGAAATTGACGCTGGTGAAATTTGGAAGGGGGAAGGGATTGGTCGCTTGGCACTACGGCCAATTAACAAGGGAGGCGAGAACTCTTTGCAGACCCTATGAACTGAGATTGTCAATAGAAATTCAAAATGAAGCTAAATCGCAAGGAATGGACATTAGATGATTGATTTGTAGACGGGGAATAGCTTTGTCTCGTTAACTTTTTTGAGTAAGCTGTCTGGCCGCTGGATTAGAACTAACAGCACTTCAACCCATAAAATGGAGAGTAGGGAGGAAAAAGGGAGGAGGGGAGAAATGCGTTCAGCATTACTCAATGCTTTGAAACATTTCGAAATGTGCAAAGAACTTTTCATGACAAGGAACTCAAGGAATTCATTAAGAGTAAGGCGAACTTGCATTGCTGTATTTTAGTGTATTTTGGGACTCGGAGATTGAGGGGACCTACTCAGACAGTCGAAGGGATACCTCCGGCGATCATATGGTGCGAGTCTGCCACTTCGCGCTCCGGAGCGCTGCCATTTCACGCATTTTTGTGCCCGGGGCTCTTCCAAAAGTGGGGCACCTCCGGAGCAGAGATTTGCGCGTCGCCGAGAGGGGTCCCATTCATTCACCGTGACGTCACGGTGAAGTCACAAACAGGACGAATGGGACCCCTCTCCGCGACGCGCAAATCTCTGCTCCGGAGGTGCGCCACTTTTGGGAGAGCCCCGGAGCACAAAAATGCGTGAAATGGCAGGGCTCCGGAGCGCGAAGTGGCAATCCTCCGCTGAGGAAAGCCCGCGACCCTGCCATTTCTGCTCCGGAGGTATCCCATCGACTGTCTGAGTAGCGTGATAGAGGTTTTGAAAGGCCTAGCCAACAAATCTGATGATCGGTAAGGCAAATTTCGCTTTGATGGAAGTCGATGGTGTAGCGAAGAACGATGAACAAAATTGATGAATTCAGGCAGTTTGACTAAAGTTTGGGTAAGTTGTGCAAAAGGAACTTCTGTCTGAGTAAGTTCAACAACCGAAGAACTCTTTGAAGGCACAGTAGTTTTAGACGCTGATCGAAAGACTTAGCTAAAAAGAGCATACAAAAGCTTGGTATGAGGGCGGAGGCTTTCCACACCTCACTGATATTGGGGTAAAATGTCCAAAGTAACATCCGGACAGCCGCTGATACTACAAAGGTACCTTCACCAGGATCGGGAATGTCGTATGTTTGTGGAGAAGCGTGCTGAGTAAGCTGCAGTTTTTTGGTAGGAAAGAGCTTCGTTATATATAGACACTATCTTTCAAAGCAATTGAAATCTTCTTTCCTGTGCAGAGATGAAATTGTACTTGAAATTAGCGTCCAGGCAAATCGAACTCATGGGGATAAAACGTTTTGGTTTTGGGGGCCTATCAATACATCGCACAAGCAGCAGTGCAGATGGTGCGCTGCGGCTAGGAGATTCATTTCCGGACCAGACCTCATTACCGTATTTGACGGACTACTCATATTTGCTTGCATATCATTGTTACGCTCAAAAGCCTGCAAGGGGTAGAGGAACGAACACCTCAATTAGGCACCGCCTCCGCGAGCTGCTGGTCCTTCCGTCCTAATGTTGGGCATCGTGTTAGGACTAGTGGTCCGTGAAGGCGGTGCCTAATTGAGATGTTCGTTCCTCTACCCGCCTCCAAGCCGTCCACCAGTAGCGGGAATAGCTGCCTCGATGCTGCTTTGAAGTCCTAGAGTGACTTAAAGGAAGAATCGCGCCGGAGAACTTCTTGCTTTCACACATTCTTAAATATCTCTGCAAATACTGCTTTTAAGTGCTAATTTGCTAAAACTTTCGGCCTCTAATCTCAACTTGAGAAAAGCAAATCGAAACCCTGATTTTGATGGAAAATATCGAACTTCTTGAGTAGGGCTCCATTCTGAGATTCGCTTTGTTTCCCATATAACCTTTTACGTGACTCGCAGAAGCCTGGAGTTCTTTGTCGAAGTCTTCGAAAATCATTCTTCCGTTAATCAAACACCTTGAGTACTCTGAGGGTCTCCTTGAAGAGGAGCTACCTTTCCTGGCCAAGATGCTTCAGAAGTAATTTGATTTGCGCTTTTGAAGCTCTAGCTATTATTGACTACTATATTTCCCAAACTATTATTTCCCTTTGCGAGTAGGCAATCGAGTTTGTCCGGCGTTTGAACAACAATCGACGCCATTAGAGTTCTATTCCAAACAGATCCTTCGTTTTTCATGATTTTTATAGAACCTGATGAGAAGCTCGATCAAAGCCGCCTCAGTGAATTTATGGGTCAAATCCTATTTAGTGTGGGAGGGTGAAGCGTGCCAAGCAAGCCCGCTTTTCATAGAAGCGGGTTTGAGAGCGAAAAGGCTTCATTTTTATTCGGAAAATTTAAGTTTGGTAGGTTCAGTGTTTTGTAAGCCTATCCATGTTACTCCCGCTGACAAGCATGCGCTTTAATGTAAGAATGGGAGTTTAGGCAAGCGGGTAGAGGATGCATGTTGCCAAAAGGTAGCAGCGCGAACATTGAAACAAGCCACACACCTCTACACATAGCATGCTCGTGCCAGTCGCCCTTGCGAAGTGAGTCTACCAGGAACATAAAGCCCTCACCCGGGGTAGGCTTGTGACGGGAAAGCTTGGAATAGAAAAGCGTTGGGAAACAGTTCGATTCAGATTTTGTTGGTGCAATAATTAGGCAGCATGAAAGCATTCATTGGTAACAAAAGGGAAGAGCGACTTATTTTAGATAGGATTGTTTGTGCTGTTGAAGCACTCGATTTCACTTTTGATTTTCGCTAGGAAAGCCGTTGACCTTACCGCCGGTAGAATTACTTTTTGGAACGGATGGCGGAGCAGATCCACCACCGGGGTCAAAAAAAATTTTGGGAGCAGAATTAAGTGGGCGTTAGGAGTGCACATGCGCCATTTTTGATATTCCTCACCCTTGCAGCGATTGTACTGAATAACAGACTTAAATCTTAACCAGTGTCGGATGCGTTAAAATAATATCTAGATAGGAAAGTTTGAAGTTTCCTTTATAGGAAAGTGATTTGATGTACTTCAGATTTGATATTGTGTCTTAGTTGATATATTGTCTTAGGCCCGTTTGCACGTACATCCCCGCTAGGGAGGGGAAAGGATCTGAGAAGGGATGCGTCATATCTCGCTATTATAGGTATCTTTCTTCTCCTTTTTCCATCCCGCTTATGAAGGCTCTCATACTCTAATACCTGCGCATAATTGACTAGATTTTCACTATTTTGTGTGATTCCCTGGGGATCCGCAGGGGATGACTTCTCAGTTCCAGTGTCATTTATCTTCCTTAAAACTCAATGGAACGCTGTAAAATTGTACCGTGGATATACCATGGCACTGCTAAATATGTTTATAGCATAAATAAGTGAAATCTCAGGATATCGAAATCTTCGGAATCCCTAGCTCGCGACCTAGGGATCATTCAAAAATTCACAATCTTCAGATTCCTTTCCTGTCGAAAACATGCTTAGCGATGTAGTAGTACATCCTCAGTACAATTTCACAGCGTTTTCATTGACTTCTCAGGAAAATAAGTTACTTTGAAAGTGAGCTGATCCCCTGGGGTTCACACAAAATAAAAAATCAACCTCGTATGGAAGTAATTTGGCATACGTTATGCGCAGGTACAAGTGTGTGAAAAACTTTATAAGCAAGATAGAGAAAGAAGAAGAAAGATTCCTAGAGTAGCGAGATATGACGCATCCCCTCTCAGATCCCCTCCCCTCCCCAGCGAGGATGTACATGCATACGGACCTTAGTTGGCGAATATGAGAGGACGCAAATTCGGGGTATTGCTGGTAGATAGCAAATCTAACGGCAGATTTACGCCCCTGACTGCAAAATCTTCCCAGAAATAGTGGCTGGAACAGCACCTAGCATCAAAAGTAATATCATTGCAATTCTGAAAGTAGAAGAGAGTTTGAGACGTTCATTGATTTTGTTTGCGACGAGAAATTCGAGTAATGTACAGTGTGCTTGACCCACTGTCGCACTCTGAAGAGCGTTAGGAAAATTTTTGTGTCATCATGAGCTTATTCCAGCTAGATTTTTATGATGATTATCGAAATGTGTCAAATGATGGTTGAAAGTTGATCTGTGGATTTGTCTGATCTAATTCGGTTATCAACATCAACAAGCACAGCGGTTTTGAATCCATTCTCCTGCTCCACCTGATCAGTACTTGAGAAAGGTGTGCTACACTTTGATGGCAGGGTCACATTGATAATAATACCTAGACAATCATCCAAGCCAAAAAAGTCCAAGCAACAATGTCTTTTTTGGCTCCAGCAACAATTATTATCATTCGTTAAACGTTTTGCGAACAGTGCTATGACCTGCATACTAGCGTTAACTACCAACGCTTCTCATGCCTGTGACTGACTGCGCTACCTTTGACGCGTCATTTACAGTGGATTCGGTGCTTTTGTCCTCCTGTGCAAAAGCCAAGGCATGAAAACTTTGCGGTATACCTATAGTAATATATTCAGGACACGGTTTATACGTAACGATTTTCTTCCATTCATTATTTTTATTTTCGCTTTCGCAGCTTCTTTGATCAGAATGGACGGTTTAGAAAACTCACAGGGATTTACCAACAATGGATGAGGTCGCTTATATTAGGGTAAACGGCAAAAAAAAATGGGACAGCTTGATTTTGTAACATTTTAAAATTTTTTTTTGTTTCGATCAACAACAAGCACGCTGCAACTTAAACGTCGCTTATATGAGCGGGCTTCGCCTGTCATTCTGGTAACGCGTTGACGCTCCTCTCCCACAACCCTCGCGTGGCGCCGTGAAGAACTCAAATAGGGTTTTTTAAATCATCTCTCATTCTTGCGCTGCTACACCGTAAAGTCATAAAGCAATCGATATCATTCAAAAGAGCTCTTCATGCTCTTTCAAATATATTCATACAGAATTTTTTTTATTTCTGGATAAAAAGGCAAAATACTCAAAAAAATAGCGATTTGTTAGCGCAATCAAAACCAAAAGATCAGCTTCAACCTCTATCTTCCGAGGACAGACGAAATTTGAGGTATACCGCATATGGGTGGACAGATCGTAGAGAGATCTATCAGAAAGTAACCAGATAACGTGCGTTTACTTGCAGAGAAATTAATAACATGCATCTTCGTTTCAGAAATGCTAATGAGCATCCTGACTTTACCCGTTACGGCCAACAAGCCATCGTGGGTTTGGTGACTGCCCCATCATCCATTGCAGCAGTGTACTTTGATAGCCTCACATTTTCTTTTTTTCATGAATATCGTCAATGCGAAAAAGATTGCTTAGTGAGCAAGCTGTGATCTACTTAATAAGGTTAACCTGGACACTTCCTAAACAAACGAAGAAAAATCATCTCTTACACAACTTTCGTGACTTTCGGTGATGGTCTCTATGTAGACATGTACTTTGCGGAAAATGTGCTCATGTTATGGAAAGAGACCGAATGAGTAGACTGTCATCTTGGCTGAAA
This sequence comes from Cylicocyclus nassatus, assembly GCA_958299035.1. Lineage (NCBI taxonomy): Eukaryota > Metazoa > Nematoda > Chromadorea > Rhabditida > Strongylidae > Cylicocyclus > Cylicocyclus nassatus. Next base: position 55,772,212 of record CATQJL010000223.1, on the reverse strand, counting down.
TCGACACAAGCATGTCTAGAAACAAACCCTGTTTTCCCTACTCTTTTTTTGACTCTATTTAAAGGCTTACACTGCAGAAGTAGCTTACACTATATGACTTTAGCTCAAGTTTGAGAAGTAATTGTCGGTCGATACTAACTAACAATAAGCAGCGAAAGCAAGCTGAAGCAAACCGTTATAACTTTGTTTGCGGCGTTCTGAAAAAAAAAACTTGTACATAAGATTGTGTGCCTACCTTCAAAATTCAAATTTTTATACCAAGCTATAATACAAAAAAGATGAATACGTGGTTTAGAGTTACCTGCAAGCTCGACTAAGCACCTACTAATGTATCTGCCCCGACCCACTTACAGCGACCCGTAGGGTCGCTAGTCTTATATATAAAGCTGAATGTCTGTTTGTCTGTCTGTCTGTATGTCTGTATGTCTGTCTGTCTGTCTGTACGTATGTTCCGAATAGAAAATTCCATTTCTGAACCGATCGGGACCAAACTTGGCACACATACACTTCGGGCCCCGGGGGTGTCATAGGCTACTTTTCGCCATCGATCGATATCGATTTTATCGATTTTTGCAAAATTTGAGCTACGGGGCTGGGAGTTGGCACAGGGGGGGGTAATCGAGCATGCTGATCACCCCCGTGGGGGTGATCAGCATGCTTGATTACACCCCTGTGCCAAATCCCAGCCCCGTAGCTCAAACTTTGCAAAAAAATCGATAAAATCGATAAAAGTAATGCACGATTTTAAAAACTAATATTGTATTCGGAATCCCCATGCTCACTTACCCCCCTGTGCCAACTCCCAGCCCTGCAGCTCAAATTTTGCCAAAAATCGATAAAATCGACATCGATCGATAACGAAAAGTGGACCGTGACACCCGCCGGGGCCCGAAGGGTATGTGTGCCAAGTTTGGTCCGGATCGGTTAAGAAATGGAATTTTCTATCCGGAACATACGGCGGAGCCGGGTAAGCCAGCTAGTGTGCTTTGAAAATCAGTATGGGTGTGATTGATTGGCAGTTTAGAGCGCGTTGACTACAAGGAAGGCATACATGCACCAAACACATAAGTAAGTTTTTTCGAACAAGTATTTCTTGAAGATGTGGTCATGTTTACCAAATGTGGACGTTCAAACGCTCATAACTTCTTTTGGAGAAGAGCTCAGCAGATATGGAAGTTGGATTTGGAATTAGCTCATCAAGACGCATTTAACGACATGCATATTCTTTTGGTTCGCCACTGCATTCTGGTATCCTTCTCTTGTAAGAAAGTGTAAGAAGTGCTCAGGAGCTGTGTAATTTTCAGCATCTCCATACATGTAGCGACATGTCCATACATGTCCATACATGTCGCTACATGTATGGATACCACCCTCGCGTGGCCATATCTGGCTTCAAAGTGGACGAATTCTGAATCCAAAGCCACCATTTGATTCAGCTCGGCGCGGAGAATCTTCTGATATTTTGGAATGGGGGTACGATGTCTTCGATATTCCGTTTCCAGTTTTTTCAAAATGTTCTGCGGAGGTCTTTTCGCAAATATGTGAAGCAACGCCCATCCAACATAGAGACTTTACTAAGTACAATTTAAATTCAATAACACTGTTCTTGTAGATTATTGTGCGCTAAAAAATAGGCTCAGACTTCTGTCCAAAGGAGATAGAAGCGTTGGTGAATTTTGGAAAAATCACGTGTTTTTAAATTCTACTCCCCATAACTTCCTTCGCAATAAAAATATTTTGAATCCGAAAACAGCGCCTTGCTCAGCTCATCAGGGCGAATCTTCTTATATACAGCATGTCCTTGATATTTCGATTTCAGTATTCCTGGATGTTTCTGAGGACGCCTTTCGCGAAGGTTTAAAGCAGCGAGCATTGTCCCGAGTACATTTCAGCAAGGATATTTCGATAGTACTTTTTCTGTAGATTATGATGTACTGAAAAGTAGCAGCAGATTTTTTTCTCAAAGGAAATAGAACGGCTGGTGAATTGCGGCAAAATCTTGTCGTTCCAAATTCTACTCGCCATAGCCCTAGAATACGAAACTATCTTGCTAAGCAGATGTGAGTTTCGAAATCAGCAGGTCGGATAACCGCTATGAGCAAGTTTTCCGACATGTTTTCGAACATGCTGTTTGCGAAAATTTTGGTTTGAGGATTACAAGGTCTTTTTGGAGGAGATACGGTGAGGTGACTGTAACTGCATCACGAAAATGCGCAATTTTGGCCGCACTTCTCGCGTATCTATCAGAAACCTTGCCTGCTTGCTTTTCTCAGTCAAAGCTACTAGGAATTGTGCTATCGAACTGTGCATTACTCAGACTCCAGTCTGTAAAATTCGCCGAGTCACGAGCCTACGAAAACACGTTTTCATGAATTTTGCCAAAAATGTAAAAATCGCATATTTCGTCGAAATTCCTCCGTGTGCGCTTGTATGACGCTCGTTGCAGATAATATGTTCGCTTCGACCAACGACTCCCACTGTACTGAATATGGTGCTTGCGTCTGCTTCAGCTGCTCAATTGAATATCAAAGCTATTTCGTAGCTAGAGCTCAAAGCACCAAATCTAACACAATAAGGTCCACTAAAAATGTGGAAGGATTTGATCAGCGTGTTGTAAAAGCGCTCAGGGAGGAATTTCGACGAGATATGCGATCTTTACATTTTGGGCAAAATTCATGAGAACGTGTTTTCGTAGGCTCGTAACTCGGCGAATTTAACAGACTGGAGCCTCAGTAATGCACCACTCGATAGCACAGTTCCCATCAACTTTGACTGAGAAAAGCAAGCAGGCAAGGTTTCTGACAGATACGCGAGAAGTGCGGCCAAAATTACGCACTTTCGTGAGTTATCTCACCCTATCTCTCCAAAGAGACCCAGTAATCCTCAAAGACCACGATTTTCGTAAAGAGCGTGTTCGAAAACCTCTATAAGCGAAGTTTCCTTACAATTCAAGAGCATCAACTTTTTGACCAATATCCATCGGCGACTCTCAGGAGCGTAAAACGAGAAAAAATGAAATAACCTGAACATATCGGAAAACTTGCTCGTAGAGGTTATCCGACTTGCTGATTTCGAAACTCACATCTGCTTAGCAGGACAGCTTCGTAACCTGGGGCTACGGCGAGGAGAATTTGGGACGACAAGATTTTCCACAAATCACCAGCCGTTCTATTTCCTTCGAAAAGAAATCTGCTGCTACTTTTCAGTACATCATAATCTACAGAAAAAGTACTATCGAAATATCTTTGCTGAAATGTACTCGGGACAATGCTCGCTGCTTCACACCTTCGCGAAAAGGCGTCCTCAGAAAGATCCAGGAATACTGTAATCGAAATGTCAAGGACATGCTGTATATAAGAAGATTCGCCCTGATGAGCTGAGCAAGGCGCTGTTTTCGGATTCAAAATATTTTTATTCCGAAGAAAGTTATGGCGAGTAGAATTTGAAAACGCGTGATTTTTCCAAAATTCACCAACGCTTCTATCTCCTTTGGACAGAAGTCTGAGCCTATTTTTTAGCGCACAATAATCTACATATAATATACAAGAACAGTGTTATTGAATAGGTACTTAGTAAAGTCTTTATGTTGGATGGGCGTTGCTTCACATATTCGCGAAAGGACCTCATCAGAACAATTTGAGAAAACTGGAAATGGAATATCGAAGACATCGTACCCCCACTTCCAAAATATCAGAAGATTCTCCGCGCCGAGCTGAATCAAATGGTGGCTTTGGATTCAGAATTCGTCCACTTTGAAGCCAGATATGGCCACGCGACGGTGGTGTCCATACATGTAGCGACATGTATGGACATGTATGGACATGTCGCTACATGTATGGACATGTAGCGACATGTCCATACATGTCCATACGTCCATATATTCGCGTCTATTTTTCAAAAAATGTGAGCGGTATTGTATCTATACTGTTTCATGGTCGCTCGGTATTCAAAAAATTCTGTCAAAAAAATAACTTGATTTACTTTTGCTGTCTCTTTCTGAGAGCATTGCCAAGAGTTCGACTTGCATTGAAAGTGTAATATTTAAGGATAACTTGTCAAAACTGAAAATAGGGACTTACCAATAGAACGGAACGCATATTGTGTGTGATGCTAGTCCGAATTTGCTGATTTTATGCAGATTGTGACCTTTTACCCTTCTGACGTTGTTCATAAGCTGTGTCATCTCCAATATGAATTTGCTGGGAGATATCAGGAGTATCACCATAGCTGTGTCGCACATCAAGTGAATTCTGATGTCAAATAGAACATTGGTTGCAGAAAGTACCAACGAAGTTATTGACGTTGATGAAATCAATAAAAAAAATTCTGGGTGCCATCGAAGCAAGAAGCATGTTTCATTGGCTTGATAGGCTCTAGATTTTGTAGTACCCAAATTTTGAGGCTCTGTTGGTAGATATCTAGACTGTTACTGGAGCTTAGTCTAATAGAAATGCAATCAACCCAAGAAAAACTATCACTTATTTCTTTGTGTGCACTAGGCTGATATCTCTACCAATATACTTGAATTGGTGGGGCTAACCGAGTCATTGCAGTATATCTCTACCAATATACTTGAATTGGTGGGGCTAACCGAGTCATTGCAGTATATCAGAGTTTTGTCGACGACTGGTTAGATTCATAACAATCGGCAACGTCGACGGTGTTGGTATTTTTGCTTTGCTTTTTTCGCTCAGTGTTCTATTTGACATCACAGTTCACTTATGAGACAGCTATGATAACAGATCCCAACAGAAGATCTTCACTATTTTTTGCATCAAAATGATGTGAAAAGATGACACAGCTTATGGCCAACGTCAGAAGAGTGAAAGCTCACAACCTGCATAAAAGCAGCAACATCGGACCAGCATCACACACAAAATGCGTTCCGTTCTATTGGTAAGTCGCTACTTTTTCAATTTTGACTAAGCGATTTAATAAACATTTCAGGTCTGCCTAATCGCGACTGCTTATGCAGGTATAGTCCAAGCTCTTGGTGCTGCTAATTGCCAAAAATGTTAGTCTTTTTTTACCAGGTATTTGCCCCGCAAATGGCGGCATGAACGATCAGATCCGTCAAAAGTTCTTGGACGTTCACAACGAGCTAAGGTAAGAGATCTAATGAGAAGGATTTTTTGCTGTCTACGAGTTCACATCTGATGCATGCAGATCGCTGGTGGCTAATGGAAAAGCTAAAGATGGTTATGGAGGTTATGCTCCCAAAGCTGCTGCCATGAACAAATTGGTATTTTTTCTGGCAACATTGATGATAGGCAGCAAGTGATAGCGAGATATTC
>CATQJL010000223.1:55751855-55766895 GCA_958299035.1 Cylicocyclus nassatus | reverse complement strand
TGGTACATAAAAAGACGATCAGCATATCTTTGATTCAACTGGTTGAGGTTCGTCAAGGCAGGCCGCTCGCGCTCGCGACGCACCTGTGTCTCTCGCGCGCCAGTGCTCTCTGATCATTACCTAGCCTTAATTAGGTCACGAAGCCGCGCCTTTGCCGAACCTCAGCCAGTTGAATCAACAATATGTGTTGTGGCAAGCGCACGAACACAGAGGCATTGCCACACCTCAGTGCATGAATACGAGGCGTCCGTACTATTAGCAAAAGATTTTTTAGGTGTTGGCAACACTTGCTGTGGACTCCACAGCATCGTTAGCGCCGGCGTCTTTGTCGCTGCTGCATCGGTGGCTGGTTTATTAGCCCTTGCGCGCTTCTCACTTACACTTGATTATCAAGAAATAATTATAACAAGCAAAAGAGAGCGTGATTACGCTACACATATCTTTGATCTAAATACAAAAATAAAATAATGACTTACAGTACTCATACTAGTGGTACGTAGAGTAGTTTCAGGCAATTTGGTTACTTCAACTAAACATCCCTCCCACAAAAACCATTGCCACTGATTCACTTCTATTCTAAGACATTGACCTTTTCTTAACCTTTCCTGAAATTTGATAGCTAACTTCAGCGTAAACCGTCAGTCATCTTGCAACATGTGCTTCAAGTTAGGCATCTTTGCAGAAGGAGAGTCCAGTTGGCTGTAGATTGTGAAAGGATTGTAGTTGCAGCAGCAATGTGTTGTTTAGTACTGTCACACTGAGCGCACTAACCGCGCCGACCAACCCACCACACTGACCACATTATTTAGCTATACTACAAATGAAGTCTTATACCACTCTTTTGAACGCGTTGAATGGCTACTCAGGTTTACATTTGAAAAACGAAACTTTATAAGACTGAATTGTTCGATCTATGAACCTCAGCATGGCGCAGATACTGTAGTTGTTTATATAAGCCGCACTCGAGATTGGTAACAATTATTTATTGGGTGGCTGACGTTTCAGCAGATCGCCTTCTTCAGAGCCTGGAATGGACAAAACGATCTGCAGCTTATCCGATCAAACGTCTCTGCAGCTCCACAAGCAAAGTTCTAAGACTCTGCCTGTTTACTGACTATGCCAAACCAAACACTTACCTTTTTGAAAATGCGGATAGCATGCAAGTGCCTGAGCGAGCGCTAATGAATGACCATGTATGCCGCGCTAATCATATGCCTACAGTGAATCAAAAGATGACCCCTACGTCATATACTTGGGTCCGAATCGAATAGAAATTCGATCATTTGAAGAAAACCTTTGAATATATTCACATTCAAAATTCGATTTTCGGAGGGCTTCCATTTTCGAATAACATTCGAAACTCGAATAATTGAGAAGACGGGGTTTTAAATAAGATTCGAAACTCAAATAATCAAAAAACGGGGTTTCGAATAGATTTTATTCGGATGTCTTATTGCAATGTTTATTCGAATTCCTATTCGAATAAACTCCGTACTCAGATTGTTCGAGTTTGTTGTAGAGCTAACTGCTCAGTATCAAGCTCGCTTCGTCTGCGTTTTTTCTGCAAAACTCGATGAAGCATCTTTTTGAAATCCTTTGAAGTGTATGGAAGTCGCATTTCTTGGACTGCTTGCGACAGCAAAAAATAGGTGTGGATTATAATTGGTGCTTTTTCGATCAATGAGATAGTTCGGCTGCTGTTGGCACCAAATCAGCAAAAAAACAGCTATCAGATTCAAGCTCAGGTTCCGAGTTAATAGACTGGAAGGGTGTTGACATGCCTGTTCCTCATTCTTTGCATTGCTCATGCTTTTGATGCGCAAAGGTCCACACTAGTGAGCACTCTTGCTTGTAAAACTCATGTTGCACAACTGTCTCTATTCTTTACCTCAAAGATTTTTCGCGAATTGGTGTATTTTGAGTAAAGGACATCGCAGCTGTAGTGGACGGTTGCTGAATTTTGTAGTTATATCACCTTGCAATAAAGTTTTATTCAATAGATAGTACATGATAGTTGTGTTCTCACAGTGCATTTAATTTTTTCACGGAGGCTTGCAGGCACTTCAACACTGGGAGTTATCAGCCTATCAAAGATAAGGACTAAAGCCGGACGAAGAAGGTGCACATTGAGAAATGCGCGCTTTGATTGTGACAGGTCCCGCACATACTTCACGCGACAATATAACGCGGTTTTCCAGTCACGAGATGCTAGCTACGGGACGGGATTTGGTACAGGGGGTAAGAAAGGGTGGTGCTGATTATTCATAAATTTTATTTTATCGATTTTATCGATTTTCTGGAAAAATTTGAGCTACGAGGCTGGGGATGGTACAGGGGCTAAATGAAAGTGCTGATTATGAATAAACATCTACTTTGATGCTTTTATCGATTTTCGGAAAATCTTGAGCGAAGCTGGGGGTTGGTACAGGGGGAAAATGAGGGTGCTGATTAAGAATAAAATCTATTCTATCAAATTTACCGTTGGAAAATCTTGAGACAGGAGTCGGTATAGGGGATATGAGGGTGCTCATTATGAATGGATCGGCTTCAGCCGAATATGTCAACAAGTTTTAGATTGAGTTGTTCTAGTTATTCGATAAATCATTCAATTTAATCGAAATTCGACCCGCAATGTTCGAATATAATCGATAACAGTGCGTTGCGAGGCACGCACTGGCCGTTTGGGAAAGATGAAAATTACGTGGAGGTGCATCAATCCTCAGTCCAGTAAGAATCCCAAATGAAAATGCCCTACCCTGTCGTGCTGCTCTCACATACTTCAAAGCAATGTGAATCATTCCTTACAATATTTTCGTAACGGACAAACTCCACACACCTCAGATTAAGCGACTTATTATACAGTGCTGGACAAAATTGTAGGTCCACTCTAAAAAGTGCCATAACTCACTCTGTTGTCAATAAAATGTTCCAAAATTTGGTACAGCCGTGTGTTTACCAGCCTGCTATATAATCGTCAAAATGGGGTCTCGTTTTCGTTTGGTTATTCAAGAAAAAATTGAAAATTTTGAAAAAAGCAGGCTTGAAGGCTGGACAAAATTATAGGTCCACCTAGAGTTTTTACTGATTAAAGCACTTCTTAGCATCCGAATGTTTTCAGATAAGTACACATTCAAAAATGTTAAACAGCTGCTCTAGTCAAGCTGTGTCGTACCTCCGAAAGAACTGATTATCTGCTTTTTTGCCTTGAAAATGCTTTCACATCTATTTCGCTTCACAAACCTGCGTCGAGTGAGAAATTCTGCAGTTTCTCAACTGGACCGGAAGGTACGGGGTTTTATTCACCTTCTGGATGCTTTTTGACGTGGGCATTGAGGTTAAAATCCGACTTTTTGCTGCTGAAGCAAATCCGAATTCGACTCAATCGGGAGAGTAAGCCTCAGTTTCTGCCCTAAAACCCTTTATGCATTGTCATTATAACTTCAAGATATTGTAGAAGCATTCTTTACACAAGAATAAAGCTGGTAGAGGTAGACGAAACCCCGTCGCTTCCGCGATCTAGCTGAGAAACTGCAGAATTTCTTACTTAACGCAAGTTTGTGGAGCGAAATACATGTGAAAGCATTTTCAAGGCAAAAACAGATAATCATTTCTGTGAGGTATGACACAGCTTGACTAAAGCAGCTGTTTAACGTTTTTAGGAGTACCTACCTAAAAAAATTCGGAAGCTAAAAAGTGCTTTAATCATTAAAAACTCCAGGTGGACCTATAATTTTGTCCAGCCTTCAAGCCTGCTTTTTTCAAAATTTTCAATTTTTTCTTGAATGACCGAACGAAAACGAGACCCATTCTGGTGAGTGATAGTAGGCTGGTAAACACATGGCTGTACCAAATTTTGAAACATTTTATTGACGACAGGGTGAGATATGGCACTTTTTAGAGTGGACTTATAATTTTGTCCAGCACTGTATAATCGATATTCATTCATTCGATATTCCTGATTTTCCGAAGGTTATTCGTAAATCGTTCATTCGAGAATTTGTAAATCTCGAATTCATTCACTATTCGTTTACTCGAGATTTTTTATTTTGAATTTACTCGATGTTCGTTTACTCGAAATTTTTCATTTTCGATTATTCGATACCAGTGCGTCACCTCTGCTTCGCAGAGGCGCGCACTGGCTTTACTATCCACATGCCTTCCCCATAGTCGCAAAATGATGGCTTTGAAACCTACCTCGCGATGCCGATCGTTACGAATGAAATGTAAACAACTACTCATTCCAAAAGCTTTTTCATGTAAGATTGGTGACTTTGAGGGAAAGAATTATTCTCCAAAAGATTAAATGCGATTTTGAATTAGCTACTGGGGTTGTAATGGCCTGATAGTAGCCATAAAGATGATGACAACCGTGAGTGACATTAGTGAGCAAAAATTTTCTCAAATTCCCAAGTAAAACTTTGACAAATCGATCATTTACGCAATTATTCCTTTTTGGCGCCGATCTTGCATGAAGGTATACTTTTTGCTCACTTTTCGGGCTGGAGTCATTGGTTTGCGGATTTACTTGCTAAATGAAACCATGACTTTGGAAAAGGTCCAATTACAGGCCCACTCTGGCGCGCGAAATGTCGCATCGATCCGTTTGGCGCACAATTTCACAAATTCCAATTATCGGATCGGCTTGTGCTTTTGCATATTTTACCTATATGCTGATAGGGGCTACTACCAAAATTCTAGCTCAAAACCTTTGTTGGAACTTGCTCTACGAATTTCGTGACAGACAGAGATTCTCACACACACACACACACACACACACACACACACACACACACACACACACACACACACACACACACACACACACACACACACACACACACACACACACACACACACACACACACACACACACACACACACACACACACACACACACACACACACACACACACACACACACACACACACACACACACACACACACACACACACACACACACACACACACACACACACACACACACACACACACACACACACACACACACACACACACACACACACACACACACACACACACACACACACACACACACACACACACACACACACACACACACACACACACACACACACACACACACACACACACACACACACACACACACACACACACACACACACACACACACACACACACACACACACACACACACACACACACACACACACACACACACACACACACACACACACACACACACACACACACACACACACACACACACACACACACACACACACACACACACACACACACACACACACACACACACACACACACACACACACACACACACACACACACACACACACACACACACACACACACACACACACACACACACACACACACACACACACACACACACACACACACACACACACACACACACACACACACACACACACACACACACACACACACACTTCTACTTATGGAGCCGCAGAGACCGCAGACAATCGCCGGGGCAGGCGGGCGCCGGAAAATACGCGTTGCTGAAATTTTGCATTCCGTTCGCAGATTTCAGGAAAATGATCAGCAATTTCTTTAGAGACCGCTTGTTGAATTTTTTTGCTCTTATCTTTTGCAGATATATTGCTGAACCTTTGAAGATTCGTGAACTCAGCAAGCGGCTTTCCAAAAAGTCCTGATTGCTTTCTAAGAAACGCGAGCGGGCTGCGAGAAAGCAGCCATCTATTTTTCCGGTGCCCGCCTGCCTCCGGCGATTGTCTGAGGACGTTGGATCGGATAAGCTACAGATAGTTTTGTCCATTCCATGCTTTGAAGAAGGCGATCTGCCGAAACGTCAGCCACCTTATAAATAATTGTTACCAATCTCGAGTGCGGCATATATAAACAACTACATTATAAAACCTCAAAAGATAAGTTTCTACAAAATTGACTTGCATGTACGACTCTCGATAAATCTTGGCATAGTTTATAAGTTGAGATTAATGTCTTGTAGCCAACGCCAAGATTGTTACAAACTTTATTGGCCAACGTTTCGGCTTCTCGCCTTCGTCAGGGCCTGAATGGGGTATAAATTCGTAACCAGACGGGCAAATGTCTTCAAGGCCTTACGAAAAAGGTCTAAGCCTTAATTTTGACCAGTAGCTTTGCAACAGTTACTCACCACACAAACAATTCCCTTGATAGAACGACCGCTGGGCTGACTGTATATGGAAGAACTAAATGGAAGGTCAGCATAGTTGACTCAGATAAGGCGATAGTTCTCTCGTGATTGCGAGGCATTCTTCTTTACGGTTAATTTTTGGGTTCTTAGTAATCCACAATGCGTCTAGAAATTTGCGAGCAGCCGTCTTAGGTAAATTGAAATTAAAATTAAAATTGAATTAAAATTGACTTAATTTTGCTCAAACTGACCAATAACAATTGAAGGATGTTTGAAACAAGAAGATCTAGAACCAAAATACATGATGATAAATAGCAAGCGGAAAATTGATCGAAGTTGGAAAACCAGATGCCATGACTTTTGATTGTAACTTGGGATATTTTTACGTGGTTGTGGCTGCTTCTTCCTTCTGCACTCAGGCTGCAACGGCAGCCGCATGTGCTCTATTGCGGTCAGTGCGGTCAAGCTTTGAAAACGAAACAACTCAAAGCTTTCATTTTCATTTGCACTAACGGAATATCAGTATTATTATCTTTTAAATCGCTGTGGTAGTTAACATCAAAAGATGTTGAAATCTGTAAATCCTACAGGATGTTTACAGTATCCTGTTTAAAACGAAAGACGAAAACTTCGCTTTCGCACTTGTGTTTCGTACTTTATGTTGTCTAGCACTGAAGCAGTGAAATGGTGTATACTTTATTCAGCCCAAGGCTGCGTTAAGGCTAACACAAACTCGGAGCAGGAGGAAAAATAAGTTACGCGTCGCAGGCATATCGTCCTCTTGTTTCAACAAACGTTTGGAAACACCTCTCAGATTCTGCTTCTGTATTTCTGATAGCGAGAAAGCTTTTATGAAAAAAAAAACAAAATTTAGGCCCGCATGCACGTACATCCACGCTAGGAGGGAGAGGGGTTTTGCGAGGGAACGCTCTCGCTACTGTAGGTATCTAAATCATTTTTTTCCTTGGCTCCTCATATATTTGAGTGTAATGGATAAGAATTTTTTATGTGCATACAAGCACAATGTATTGTTTAACCCCCTGATAGATCCACAGGAATCACCTCCTCGTCTTCAAAATCTTATATCATCAAATTCAAATTCAAATTCGTATATCATCTCGTAAACGCGACGAAATCGTCGCAAAGAAGAGATTCCTAGCAGTGTCATATTAGTTCCTCAGTACAACTTTGCGACGTTTTACTAATTCTCTGAAAAGATAGACGATTTTCAAAACAAGGAGTGATTATCTGACATCCTCAGGGGATCACAAACAGTGAAAATCTCAACTTGTATGACATTGTCGATGACATTGTCTGCCATATATTACGCTCAAATATTAGGGTATGAGAGCCTTCAAAACATGAATAAAAAGAAGAATACAGATTTCTAAAGTAGCGAAATACGACTCCCCAGCGGTGATTTATGTGTATACGGGCCTTATAAAGACCTTAGCATGGAAGTAGATGTTTTGCAGGTCATGCTGGTGAGCGACGCGTACGGAATGTTAGTAGCTTTATACTAGTCTTATGCTGGCAGTGGTGACTATGACTGAAATGAAAACAGTGTTGAGCAGCAAGCTCGTAGTGTTTCAAAAGTGAAAGAAATTGATAAAGCCATTGCGCTTAAGGCAGGGTACATCCGGAATCTATGCTACCCTTCTTTATACGGTGTATGTAGGGCCCAGAAGAAGACCAACTGCGTTGGTCCGGTCTCCCAATGTTGCTTCTAAGAGGAGAAAATTTTTATTCTTTTTGCGCTCCGCCCCTTTTTCTGCGGTCCGTCTCCTTTGGACGAATTCACGTCAGCGTAACCTGTAAGCCTACGCTACAATTGCAGCTGCAAATGCAGCCTATCATGCAGTTGCAACTGCTCCTCGCTAGCATGAAGACGGGGTCGAGCAATTTGAAACTCGACCGCCCTCTGAAGAGAGGGTTTTCGGGGATCGGAGTTTTTGGGGGTTTTGGAGAATTTGAATTTCATAACTGTGATCAGGGTCATGGAAAAGGAAGATGACAAAACATTCGAGTCGAAATTTTGGGTTACGCTGCCTTTGATCTATCAAGAAATTTCAAACTACGAAATTGAAAATTCGATTTGACTGAACTCTTCTGACCGACGGAGACAACTCAGTCCGAAATGGATGAGCGTTCTAGACTGATGAATGTACAACCTCGGTACAAATGTGTAACTAGGATGGAACAGAAAGACGAATGGCTGCAGTTTTTAACACTCTGATGTTGACAGTTCACGTCATGTTTATCCTAAAAAAAGCTGCAAGAGTATTCTTTTACAGGAGCTGTCCCATTGGAGCTAGACGAGTCATCTTAAGCGTTTTTCATATGGCATTGCAGATTTGCAGTAGCGAGAATGAGCATAAGATTATGGAACACTGGTGTACAAGATAACAATCGTGAACAACGGCTACTGAGCAAAATGCGCGACAAGAAAGGCAACTCTTGCTTGACAGAGCTGACTCTAGGACTCCATTTACCCTAAAGTCTTACAGATAAGTCTGCCTTTTTGACACGAAAAATCGATGAAAAATCGCCCTCGCGCCGTCAAAAGTCTTGCAGTTAAGTCCTCCCATCAGATAAGTCCGGACTTATCTGTGAGATTTTAGGTACCGGTACCCTAAAATCCGTACAATAAGTCCGGACTTATCTGCAGTTTCGACGCGAAAAATCGATGAAAAAACGCCCTCTGCGCCGCCAAAAGTCTACCAAATAAGTCCTCTTAAATCCTCTCTTAGATAAGTCCGCCTGTCCTGAGCATGAGCAAGCGCGACCTGGGAGCACAGACGCGCGCGACCGCCCGCGTGGCTTGCCAGTGTAGATTTAAACAAGGCCGCGATATCGCCTGAAAGAAAGAGCCCAAGGATTCGACAAGTCGTACAGTCTACTTGCTGGCAGTATCGTCGCGGATTCATCATCGCATACGCTGGATAGGTAAGCTTCTCTTTGATATGACATTTCTTTTGTATTGAAGTTGATGACACGATGGTAAGGTCGGATTTCACCCCACTGCCAGCAAATACTACGCAGGGGAGATTTTTGATATAGGCTAACTACAGTACATGCATCTCCTACAAAGCCTTTTTGGAACGTTGATCGTCGCGCATACTCTGTTCCAAGCAGTAATTGACGAAGTAAAAAGACACAAGCGGTTCGTAGTTTTGCAAAAGGATACAGAAAAGTTGTTTTAGATATCACATATTTCAGTGCTTCAAACCAAGCCGTGAAAGCGCCTGAAAAGAACCGTCTGAGGACTTGAAGAGCAGTGAAGGCTGCTTGCTGAGAATACAGCCGCGGTTTCGTCATCGCGTACGCTGGATAAGTGAGTTCTTTTCCTATATATGACACTTGTACGAAATTGAGCAATTTCTGCCGATGAAAAGAATCATAATAGTTGTCATCATTGCACCATTGTAATCATCTCATCTTATCATTGGTAGCATTCATTTCGAAAGCGACAATGTTCTCAACACATCGCTTGAACCTGTACAGGCTACAACCATTGAACCTGACTGCCTGTACTTTTTGCTTCCTCTATTGTTTTCATGGTCTGAACGTAGTCTCTGTTGACCCACGCCATACGGCTTTTGTCAAATGCTTTAATGAACGGAAGAGTGGCAGTCTAAAAACGCTCAACCCTAGCAAAGCATCAGGCTTCTTTGTTCTTGTTCTCAATTCTTGTTTCATTAAGCTAGTACTTCCAAGACAAAAGGCAGAGTAGACAAATTTGGTGCCGCCTGCTTTTTTTTGTAAAAGAGTAAACCTTTCGATGATCAGCGCAAATTTATAGGACTCCGCGTGATTCCAGTGTGCAATGACCGCCAACTCAGCGAAGTTCGCAATCACGCAGAGCCCTATATTTCCAGCATAGTCTTATATGCTGTGACTTAAGCTGTTCAGGTGTCTCGCATCTCAATGGCTACCAGAAGGAAGTCCTACACCACGCTTTTCAAGCTTAACGCTATAGAATATGCCTTGGAACATAAGACATCGGCCGCAGCTGCTCATTGCGAAGTCTCTGCACGTCTGATTCGAAGATGGAAGGCCGATAAGGAGAATTTGGAGGATATGCCATTGAAGAAACGCGCCAACCGTTATGGGAAGCAAAAGGTAGAGGAGATCGAGGAAGCTGTCTATGCATGGATTGTGCAGAGGCGGGAAGCAAGCAGAGCAGTGCTTGTCAAGGACATTCGAGCGAAGGCATTGCAGCTAGCGCAGGATTCTGGCCGACAGTACTTCAAGGCATCAGCGTCGTGGTGCAAATCATTTATGAAGAAAAAGAATTTAGTCGTCAGCGTCGGTCACCCACGTTTTTGATAATGATGAACATGGAATGGAACCTGAATAAAGATCTGTTGCTTCGATTCATTTTGAGACCAAAAAAGGCAGCGCAATTGCGCATCCTTCTTGTTTTCATCTGAAAAGCGGACTTATCCGCAGGACTCTTGGCGGCGCGAGGTTGTCAAGGAAGCGGACTTAACTGTTAGTTCTTCTGCGGACTTATCTGATAGGCGGACTTCTTGTACGGATTTTAGGGTAGTTATAGTGGAAAGAAAGCGGACATATCTGTAGACGGACTTATCTGAATGGGAGGACTCATCTATGAGATTTTAGGGTAAATCGCATGTATCAGACATACCATGCACTAAAAAACTGCCTGACAATACAGTTGGAACGACAGTTGTTTCAACCCATAGATGCGATAGGTGAAGAAATTTCTCTGACCTTTTGGGCCGGCATCTGGCTGACCCCTTTCGCCTAAGGTTGAGACTAGGATCAATGAATAATGGCAAAATTAACCAGCTATTAGTGGCGCCTTTTTCGGAAAGGAAACGCCAACTGCTCTTTCCATCAGACATCAAAACTGCAAGAGAGCATCGAAGCAACAACGTTTTTGTTGAAAAAACGCATGCTTGAGACCTCCATCGCACTCAAGTGGCCTTAATGACGAACCATAATCAGAAATTGAAGGATGTCTGATTCGTTGAATAATTAGCATTGTATCAATGGATACACATTGTCGCAAGAAAGAGTTGAGCAAGAGTAGAACATTTGGATTGGCCAATGATGGATTCATGTTTACTGACGAATCGTGCTATATCTCCTTTCATTAGAGAGAATATTAACAAACCAGTGCATCAACTCTGCTTTGCAGAGGCTCGCACTGGCTCGCTCTACTATCTAGGCCCTACTTATTCTCGCATTAAGATGGCATTGGAAATCACCGAGCATTGCCGACTATTACGGACATAATGTAAACAACTACTCATTTCAAAAGCTTTTCTATGCGAAATCGGTGATTTCGCGTGGGGTGAGACTTTTTGCAGGAGAACAAACGCAAATTTTTATAGGTTTTTGATTTTTCCATGGTTTTGACAGTTGCAGTAAGAACAGCAGCCACCGTGAGCTACATTTTTGTGCAAAAATCTCGTCAAATGTTCTGGTAAAAGCTTGGCAAAATGACCATTTACGCAATCAACACTTTTTGGCGCCGTTTTTGTAAAGTAATAGGCTTTTGGTAACTTTTTTGGGCCTAAGTTCATGGCTTGCACATTTACATGGCATAAACATCCACGACTCTGCAAAAGTGGAATTACGGATCCAATTTTGCGGATCAAATGCAAAGTGGATCCGTTTGGCGCGCAGTTCCTGAGGGACCCACTCAACGAATTTGCCCGTGCTTTTGCTTGTTGGACTTCCATGTGGGTAGCATGGAAGTCCAACAAGCAAAATTGGCAAAGCAAAGCATGTGCAAAATTTGAGCCCAGGAGGT
This sequence comes from Cylicocyclus nassatus, assembly GCA_958299035.1. NCBI lineage: Eukaryota > Metazoa > Nematoda > Chromadorea > Rhabditida > Strongylidae > Cylicocyclus > Cylicocyclus nassatus. Next base: position 55,754,952 of record CATQJL010000223.1, on the reverse strand, counting down.
TGGCTGGAACACGCTCGACGAATTTCGTAACAGACACACACACACACACACACACACACACACACACACACACACACACACACACACACACACACACACACACACACACACACACACACACACACACACACACACACACACACACATACATACACACACACATACACACACACACACACACAAACACACATACACACCACACACACAAACACACACACACACACAAAGTCACGTAAACATCCTTAGCCCGTTATTATAAGTTATGATGAAAGAGCATTTAGATTATTGCTTCTCAAGCTTTCGAATTATATCTAAAACGTCAAAAAGACCTTTGTTTTAAAGATGAAGCATGAAGTTGTTACCCAGAATTGGCTGATATTGTGGCTAGAGAGACTGCTCACATCTCGCTTCACAGAAAAGCCACGAAAAAAGAGACGGTCTACGTCGATTTCCCGTCTTCTTAGCTTCGAATGGCATGCAAAGGTTGGAGCATAAAGCTTTCTCTGTCCAGAAAAGTCTTGCACCGGCGACACATAAATGTCAAGCCATTGGGGTACAGGTGCAGTAGGGGGGAGCAAGGTTCCGTCTAGGTGAAGGAGTTTTCGGCTATTTTGAACTAGAAAAGTGAAGGGGGTAACTGCCCTTGAAGTGAATGCCGAGGTAAGCTGGACAGTCAGGCATCTCATTCATTCTACGCAAGAATCTCTTGACAAAAACACACATGTTTTTAGCTAAAATGATCATGTATCTCTGAGTAGAGGGGAGCTAAAGAAAAAGAGACGGTCCAGGTCGAATCTCCGTTTTGTGAGCTTTTTGATGGTATGTAGTTTGTTAAGTGAAAAAAATAGTTATTTCTAAAAATGAGGTGGAGATACTTACTATTAGCTTGCTCCACCCCGCTTCCCAACCATAGATGCGATAGGTGGAGAAATTTTCTCACCGCCTTCACTTTAGGACCGACATCTGACTAAACCCTTTCACCTGAGGTTGAGACTAGAATCAAGGCATAACGGCAGAATCAAACAGCTGTTACAACGACACTCTTTGTTTGGAAAGGAAACGTCAACTGCTCTTCTTCTCAGACATCAAGACTGCAAAAGATTTTCGAATCAACAGCGTTTTGTTGAAAAAACGCATGTTTGAGACCTTTTGGGCACTCAAAGTGGCTTTGCTAACGAAACTAATCAAACATTGAAAGGATGTCTGAATTTTTGAATAATTAACACATTGACGGCAATGTGACCCACATGGTGGGTCATGCCCACCATGTGGGCCACATGGTGCCCCACCAAATCTGCAGTTTCTAGCTGCGGAACGGTTTTGTAGAGGGAGTTATGAGGGGTGCTCCTCTGGGGTTGAGGCGCCCTCCACCAGGTTTCTCCTACTTATGAGCACTGTGAAGGAGTACCAACTGGTGGCAATTGACCTAATGGTAAGTGACGTGCTTTATAAAGAGAGTGTCGCGGTTTTAATCCCCTTCGCATGCTAAATTGGACTTCTAAATGGCTTTAGAGCCCTAAAGCATGAAACCTCTGATGATAATGATATTGATACTAATCGAAGTTAGAAGTGTTAAAAAAACCAAAGTAATATGAGTATTATAATCTTTACTGTAATCTTCATTCAAGTTACTTACCATTAGGTCAGTTGCCATCAGCTGATACTCCTCTACAGTGCTTACAGATAAGGGGAGACCGCTGGAGTGCGCCTAAACCCCAAAGGGGAAGACCCTTCATAACTCCTTCTACAAAACCGCTCCGCAGCTAGAAACTCCAGATTTGGAATCAGCGTTTCAAGCGCTTTAAGATGATATATGTCTCATCTGGATTGGTGCTTTCGACTAAGTATCCTCTCCTTGTTAGCTGCTTCTCAAAATCACTGTAGGGATACTGCAGATGACGCCTGCTTGATTTCAGTTAGAAATACTCAATTTATTATAGAAGGCACTGTCCCACAAGGCATACAGCTAAAAATGCACGCTGTCGTCAATGTGTTAACATTGTATCAATGAATGCACTGTCGCAAGTAAGAGTTGAGCAAGAGTAGAAAATCTTGATTACCTAGTGATGGATGCATGTTTACTGACACGAATAGTATTAAATCCATCTTCACTAGAGGTGATAATAACAAAAAAAGAGCAGTTAGATTATTCGTTTCTCAAGCTTTCGAGTCATATGTAAAACTTCGAAAAAAACCTTCTTGGTTTGAAAAGATAATTACCCAGAATTGGCTGATATTGTAGCTTGATAAAACTGCTCGTATCTCGCTGGAGAAGCCAGAAAAAAATAGAGATCCACTTTGATTTCTCGTGTTCTTAGCTATCGAATGGTATATAAGTGTTGGTGCACAAAGCTTTCCCAGTCTAAACAAGTCTTCGGCGACCCATAGAAGGAGAGGGGTAAAGCAAGTTGGTATCGATTATCTTTCCCTCATTTTTTAAAAGCCACAAATTTTTCCACCCAACAACCATAAACATTAGAAAGCTCACGAAAAAAGGATTCGACGTAGACCGTCTCTTTTTCTAGCGCCCCTCTACTCAGAGATACTTGGCATTTTAGCTAAATACATGTGTGGTTTTATCAAAAAATTCCTGCACAGAGCAAGATCTTGCCAGTAAACGTAGACCGTCCCTTTTTTTCTATCTTTGCATTTCCTTTCAAAAATGAAGCACAAAGTAATCACACAAAATTAGCTGGTAATTAGGAGTATAAAATTGCTCATATCTCGCTTCACAAAGAAGCTGGGATTAAAGAGGCGGTTTGCGTCGATTCCACATGTTTCAAGCTTTCGAAGGTTCTGTCGATTGATGAGACATAAAGCTTTCCTGAATCAGCTTTCAGCTCAAGGCCAGATTACCCCCTTCACTTTTCTGAGTCGGAGATAGGCGAAACCCCCTTCACTCGGAGGGGACCGTGCTCTCCCTATCGCATCTATGTTCCCGACAAATTGTTTAGATTCAAAAAGCAAAGCTAATTTACCTTTCCTGGTTTGCGTTTTCCTAACCATGCGCATGTGTTAAAATATTGTCCAAGATAATGTCCCTTCATGCCAACTACACATACTATTAACAGCAATAGAAGAGCATAAGGAGGCATCT
>CATQJL010000223.1:55713775-55751355 GCA_958299035.1 Cylicocyclus nassatus | reverse complement strand
AAGCAGTGGTATCAACGCAGAGTACTCCCTTTGTGGCTCACCAGTTTTCGGAGCGAAAAGTTTTCTTTTTCCCCACATTTTCCACCAAAAACGGTAAAAACCTCGATTTCGTCAGAATTTCAGCCACAGAAAATGCCTTTGCCCCCGGAAAAAAGACCCAGCATAGAAACTGTGGTCTCGCTGGTTGGGAACCGGCAGGCTCCCTTTGTGGCTCACCAGTTTTCAGAGCGAAAAGTTTTGTTTTTCCTCACAGTTTCCACTAAAAACGGTAAAAATCTCGATTTCGACAGAATTTTAGCCCCAGAAAATACCTCTGCTCCCAGAATGAAGACCCAGCATAGAAGCTGTGGTCTCGCTGGTTGGGAACCGGCAGGCTCTCTTTGTGGCTCACCAGTTTTCCGAGCGAAAAGTTTTGTTTTTCCCCACATTTTCCACTAAAAACGGTAAAAACCTCGATTTCGTCAGAATTTCAGCCACAGAAAATGCCTTTGACCCCCGGCAAAAAGACGCAGCATAGAAACTGTGGTCTCGCTGGTTGGGAACCGGCAGGCTCTCTTTGTGGCTCACCAGTTCTCGGAGCGAAAAGTTTTCTTTTTCCCCACATTTTCCACCAAAAACGGTAAAAACCTCGATTTCGTCAGAATTTCAGCCACAGAAAATGCCTTTGCCCCCGGAAAAAAGACCCAGCATAGAAACTGTGGTCTCGCTGGTTGGGAACCGGCAGGCTCTCTTTGTGGCTCACCAGTTTTCGGAGCGAAAAGTTTTGTTTTTCCTCACAGTTTCCACTAAAAACGGTAAAAATCTCGATTTCGACAGAATTTTAGCCCCAGAAAATACCTCTGCTCCCGGAAAAAAGACCCAGCATAGAAACTGTGGTCTCGCTGGTTGGGAACCGGTAGGCTCTCTTTGTGGCTCACCAGTTTTCGGAGCGAAAAGTTTTGTTTTTCCCCACATTTTCCACTAGAAACGGTAAAATCCTCGATTTCGTCAGAATTTCAGCCACAGAAAATGCCTTTGCCCCCGGCAAAAAGACCCAGCATAGAAACTGTGGTCTCGCTGGTTGAGATCCGGCAGGCTCTCTTTGTGGCTCACCAGTTTTCGGAGCGGAAAGTTTTGTTTTTCCCCACATTTTCCACTAAAAACGGTAAAAACCTCGATTTCGTCAGAATTTCAGCCACAGAAAATGCCTTTGCCCCCGGCAAAAAGACCCAGCATAGAAACTGTGGTCTCGCTGGTTGAGATCCGGCAGGCTCTCTTTGTGGCTCACCAGTTCTCGGAGCGAAAAGTTTTCTTTTTCCCCACATTTTCCACTAAAAACGGTAAAAACCTCGATTTCGTCAGAATTTCAGCCACAGAAAATGCCTTTGCCCCCGGAAAAAAGACCCAGCATAGAAACTGTGGTCTCGCTGGTTGAGATCCGGCAGGCTCTCTTTGTGGCTCACCAGTTCTCGGAGCGAAAAGTTTTCTTTTTCCCCACATTTTCCACTAAAAACGGTAAAAACCTCGATTTCGTCAGAATTTCAGCCACAGAAAATGCCTTTGCCCCCGGAAAAAAGACCCAGCATAGAAACTGTGGTCTCGCTGGTTGGGAACCGGTAGGCTCTCTTTGTGGCTCACCAGTTTTCCGAGCGAAAAGTTTTGTTTTTCCCCACATTTTCCACTAAAAACGGTAAAAACCTCGATTTCGTCAGAATTTCAGCCACAGAAAATGTCTTTGCCCACGGCAAAAAAACCCAGCATAGAAACTGTGGTCTCGCTGGTTGGGAACCGGCAGGCTCTCTTTGTGGCTCACCAGTTCTCGGAGCGAAAAGTTTTCTTTTTCCCCACATTTTCCACCAAAAACGGTAAAAACCTCGATTTCGTCAGAATTTCAGCCACAGAAAATGCCTTTGCCCCCGGAAAAAAGACCCAGCATAGAAACTGTGGTCTCGCTGGTTGGGAACCGGTAGGCTCTCTTTGTGGCTCACCAGTTTTCGGAGCGAAAAGTTTTGTTTTTCCCCACATTTTCCACTAAAAACGGTAAAAACCTCGATTTCGTCAGAATTTCAGCCACAGAAAATGCCTTTGCCCCCGGGCAGTGGTATCAACGCAGAGTACTTGGTCTCGCTGGTTGAGATCCGGCAGGCTCTCTTTGTGGCTCACCAGTTTTCGGAGCGAAAAGTTTTGTTTTTCCCCACATTTTCCACTAAAAACGGTAAAAACCTCGATTTCGTCAGAATTTCAGCCACAGAAAATGCCTTTGCCCCCGGCAAAAAGACCCAGCATAGAAACTGTGGTCTCGGTGGTTGAGATCCGGCAGGCTCTCTTTGTGGCTCACCAGTTTTCGGAGCGAAAAGTTTTCTTTTTCCCCACATTTTCCACTAAAAACGGTAATAACCTCGATTTCGTCAGAATTTCAGCCACAGAAAATGCCTTTGCCCCCGGAAAAAAGACCCAGCATAGAAACTGTGGTCTCGTTGGTTGGGAACCGGTAGGCTCTCTTTGTGGCTCACCAGTTTTCGGAGCGGAAAGTTTTGTTTTTCCCCACATTTTCCACTAAAAACGATAAAAACCTCGATTTCGTCAGAATTTCAGCCACAGAAAATGCCTTTGCCCCCGGCAAAAAGACCCAGCATAGAAACTGTGGTCTCGCTGGTTGGGAACCGGCAGGCTTTCTTTGTTGCTCACCAGTTTTCGGAGCGGAAAGTTTTGTTTTTCCCCACATTTTTCACTAAAAACGGTAAAAACCTCGATTTCGTCAGAATTTCAGCCACAGAAAATGCCTTTGACCCACGGCAAAACGACCCAGCATAGAAACTGTGGTCTCGCTGATTGAGATCCGGCAGGCTCTCTTTGTGGCTCACCAGTTTTCGGAGCGAAAAGTTTTGTTTTTCCCCACATTTTCCACTAAAAACCGTAAAATCCTCGATTTCGTCAGAATTTCAGCCACAGAAAATGCCTTTGCCCCCGGCAAAAAGACCCAGCATAGAAACTGTGGTCTCGCTGGTTGAGATCCGGCAGGCTCTCTTTGTGGCTCACCAGTTTTCGGAGCGAAAAGTTTTGTTTTTCCCCACATTTTCCACTAAAAACGGTAAAAACCTCGATTTCGTCAGAATTTCAGCCACAGAAAATGCCTTTGCCCCCGGCAAAAAGACCCAGCATAGAAACTGTGGTCTCGCTGGTTGAGATCCGGCAGGCTCTCTTTGTGGCTCACCAGTTCTCGGAGCGAAAAGTTTTCTTTTTCCCCACATTTTCCACTAAAAACGGTAAAAACCTCGATTTCGTCAGAATTTCAGCCACAGAAAATGCCTTTGCCCCCGGAAAAAAGACCCAGCATAGAAACTGTGGTCTCGCTGGTTGGGAACCGGTAGGCTCTCTTTGTGGCTCACCAGTTTTCGGAGCGGAAAGTTTTGTTTTTCCCCACATTTTCCACTAAAAACGGTAAAAACCTCGATTTCGTCAGAATTTCAGCCACAGAAAATGTCTTTGCCCACGGCAAAAAAACCCAGCATAGAAACTGTGGTCTCGCTGGTTGGGAATCGGCAGGCTCTCTTTGTGGCTCACCAGTTTTCGGAGCGAAAAGTTTTGTTTTTCCCCACATTTTCCACTAAAAACCGTAAAATCCTCGATTTCGTCAGAATTTCAGCCACAGAAAATGCCTTTGCCCCCGGCAAAAAGACCCAGCATAGAAACTGTGGTCTCGCTGGTTGGGAACCGGCAGGCTTTCTTTGTGGCTCACCAGTTTTCCGAGCGAAAAGTTTTGTTTTTCCCCACATTTTCCACTAAAAACCGTAAAATCCTCGATTTCGTCAGAATTTCAGCCACAGAAAATGCCTTTGCCCCCGGCAAAAAGACCCAGCATAGAAACTGTGGTCTCGCTGGTTGAGATCCGGCAGGCTCTCTTTGTGGCTCACCAGTTTTCGGAGCGAAAAGTTTTGTTTTTCCCCACATTTTCCACTAAAAACGGTAAAAACCTCGATTTCGTCAGAATTTCAGCCACAGAAAATGCCTTTGCCCCCGGCAAAAAGACCCAGCATAGAAACTGTGGTCTCGCTGGTTGAGATCCGGCAGGCTCTCTTTGTGGCTCACCAGTTCTCGGAGCGAAAAGTTTTCTTTTTCCCCACATTTTCCACTAAAAACGGTAAAAACCTCGATTTCGTCAGAATTTCAGCCACAGAAAATGCCTTTGCCCCCGGAAAAAAGACCCAGCATAGAAACTGTGGTCTCGCTGGTTGGGAACCGGTAGGCTCTCTTTGTGGCTCACCAGTTTTCGGAGCGAAAAGTTTTGTTTTTCCCCACATTTTCCACTAAAAACGGTAAAAACCTCGATTTCGTCAGAATTTCAGCCACAGAAAATGCCTTTGCCCCCGGAAAAAAGACCCAGCATAGAAACTGTGGTCTCGCTGGTTGGGAACCGGTAGGCTCTCTTTGTGGCTCACCAGTTTTCGGAGCGAAAAGTTTTGTTTTTCCCCACATTTTCCACTAGAAACGGTAAAATCCTCGATTTCGTCAGAATTTCAGCCACAGAAAATGCCTTTGCCCCCGGAAAAAAGACCCAGCATAGAAACTGTGGTCTCGCTTGTTGGGAACCGGCAGGCTCTCTTTGTGGCTCACCAGTTTTCGGAGCGAAAAGTTTTGTTTTTCCTCACAGTTTCCACTAAAAACGGTAAAAATCTCGATTTCGTCAGAATTTCAGCCACAGAAAATGCCTTTGCCCCCGGAAAAAAGACCCAGCATAGAAACTGTGGTCTCGCTTGTTGGGAACCGGCAGGCTCTCTTTGTGGCTCACCAGTTTTCGGAGCGAAAAGTTTTGTTTTTCCTCACAGTTTCCACTAAAAACGGTAAAAACCTCGATTTCGTCAGAATTTCAGCCACAGAAAATGCCTTTGCCCCCGGAAAAAAGACCCAGCATAGAAACTGTGGTCTCGCTTGTTGGGAACCGGCAGGCTCTCTTTGTGGCTCACCAGTTTTCGGAGCGAAAAGTTTTGTTTTTCCTCACAGTTTCCACTAAAAACGGTAAAAATCTCGATTTCGACAGAATTTTAGCCCCAGAAAATACCTCTGCTCCCAGAATGAAGACCCAGCATAGAAGCTGTGGTCTCGCTGGTTGGGAACCGGCAGGCTCTCTTTGTGGCTCACCAGTTTTCGGAGCGGAAAGTTTTGTTTTTCCCCACATTTTCCACTAAAAACGGTAAAAACCTCGATTTCGTCAGAATTTCACCCACAGAAAATGCCTTTGCCCCCCGGCAAAAAGACCCAGCATAGAAACTGTGGTCTCGCTGGTTGGGAACCGGCAGGCTCTCGTTGTGGCTCACCAGTTTTCGGAGCGGAAAGTTTTGTTTTTCCCCACATTTTCCACTAAAAACGGTAAAAACCTCGATTTCGTCAGAATTTCAGCCACAGAAAATGCCTTTGCCCCCGGCAAAAAGACCCAGCATAGAAACTGTGGTCTCGCTGGTTGGGAACCGGTAGGCTCTCTTTGTGGCTCACCAGTTTTCGGAGCGAAAAGTTTTGTTTTTCCCCACATTTTCCGGTAAAAACCTCGATTTCGTCAGAATTTCAGCCACAGAAAATGCCTTTGCCCCCGGCAAAAAAACCCAGCATAGAAACTGTGGTCTCGCTGGTTGGGAACCGGTAGGCTCTCTTTGTGGCTCACCAGTTTTCGGAGCGAAAAGTTTGTTTTTCCCCACATTTTCCACTAAAAACGGTAAAAACCTCGATTTCGTCAGAATTTCAGCCACAGAAAATGCCTTTGCCCCCGGAAAAAAGACCCAGCATAGAAACTGTGGTCTCGCTGGTTGGGAACCGGTAGGCTCTCTTTGTGGCTCACCAGTTTTCGGAGCGAAAAGTTTTGTTTTTCCCCACATTTTCCACTAGAAACGGTAAAATCCTCGATTTCGTCAGAATTTCAGCCACAGAAAATGCCTTTGCCCCCGGCAAAAAGACCCAGCATAGAAACTGTGGTCTCGCTGGTTGAGATCCGGCAGGCTCTCTTTGTGGCTCACCAGTTTTCGGAGCGAAAAGTTTTGTTTTTCCCCACATTTTCCACTAGAAACGGTAAAATCCTCGATTTCGTCAGAATTTCAGCCACAGAAAATGCCTTTGCCCCCGGCAAAAAGACCCAGCATAGAAACTGTGGTCTCGCTGGTTGGGAACCGGTAGGCTCTCTTTGTGGCTCACCAGTTTTCGGAGCGAAAAGTTTTGTTTTTCCCCACATTTTCCACTAGAAACGGTAAAATCCTCGATTTCGTCAGAATTTCAGCCACAGAAAATGCCTTTGACCCCCGGCAAAACGACCCAGCATAGAAACTGTGGTCTCGCTGGTTGAAATGCGGCAGGCTCTCTTTGTGGCTCACCAGTTTTCGGAGCGAAAAATTTTGCCTTTCCCCACATTTTCCACTAAAAACGGTAAAATCCTCGATTTCGACAGAATTTCAGCCACAGAAAATGCCTTTGCCCCCGGCAAAAAGACCCAGCATAGAAACTGTGGTCTCGCTGGTTGGGAACCGGTAGGCTCTCTTTGTGGCTCACCAGTTTTCGGAGCGAAAAGTTTTGTTTTTCCCCACATTTTCCACTAGAAACGGTAAAATCCTCGATTTCGTCAGAATTTCAGCCACAGAAAATGCCTTTGCCCCCGGCAAAAAGACCCAGCATAGAAAATGTGGTCTCGCTGGTTGAGATCCGGCAGGCTCTCTTTGTGGCTCACCAGTTTTCGGAGCGAAAAATTTTGCCTTTCCCCACATTTTCCACTAAAAACGGTAAAATCCTCGATTTCGACAGAATTTCAACCACAGAAAATGCCTTTGCCCCCGGCAAAAAGACCCAGCATAGAAACTGTGGTCTCGCTGGTTGGGAACCGGTAGGCTCTCTTTGTGGCTCACCAGTTTTCGGAGCGAAAAGTTTTGTTTTTCCCCACATTTTCCACTAGAAACGGTAAAATCCTCGATTTCGTCAGAATTTCAGCCACAGAAAATGCCTTTGCCCCCGGCAAAAAGACCCAGCATAGAAACTGTGGTCTCGCTGGTTGAGATCCGGCAGGCTCTCTTTGTGGCTCACCAGTTTTCGGAGCGAAAAGTTTTGTTTTTCCCCACATTTTCCACTGAAAACGGTAAAAACCTCGATTTCGTCAGAATTTCAGCCACAGAAAATGCCTTTGCCCCCGGCAAAAAGACCCAGCATAGAAACTGTGGTCTCGCTGGTTGGGAACCGGCAGGCTCTCTTTGTGGCTCACCAGTTTTCGGAGCGAAAAGTTTTGTTTTTCCCCACATTTTCCACTAGAAACGGTAAAATCCTCGATTTCGTCAGAATTTCAGCCACAGAAAATGCCTTTGCCCCCGGCAAAAAGACCCAGCATAGAAACTGTGGTCTCGCTGGTTGGGAACCGGTAGGCTCTCTTTGTGGCTCACCAGTTTTCGGAGCGAAAAGTTTTGTTTTTCCCCACATTTTCCACTAAAAACGGTAAAAACCTCGATTTCGTCAGAATTTCAGCCACAGAAAATGCCTTTGCCCCCGGAAAAAAGACCCAGCATAGAAACTGTGGTCTCGCTGGTTGGGAACCGGTAGGCTCTCTTTGTGGCTCACCAGTTTTCGGAGCGAAAAGTTTTGTTTTTCCCCACATTTTCCACTAGAAACGGTAAAATCCTCGATTTCGTCAGAATTTCAGCCACAGAAAATGCCTTTGCCCCCGGCAAAAAGACCCAGCATAGAAACTGTGGTCTCGCTGGTTGAGATCCGGCAGGCTCTCTTTGTGGCTCACCAGTTTTCGGAGCGAAAAGTTTTGTTTTTCCCCACATTTTCCACTAAAAACGGTAAAAACCTCGATTTCGTCAGAATTTCAGCCACAGAAAATGCCTTTGCCCCCGGCAAAAAGACCCAGCATAGAAACTGTGGTCTCGCTGGTTGGGAACCGGCAGGCTCTCTTTGTGGCTCACCAGTTTTCGGAGCGAAAAGTTTTGTTTTTCCTCACAGTTTCCACTAAAAACGGTAAAAATCTCGATTTCGACAGAATTTTAGCCCCAGAAAATACCTCTGCTCCCAGAATGAAGACTCAGCATAGAAGCTGTGGTCTCGCTGGTTGAGATCCGGCAGGCTCTCTTTGTGGCTCACCAGTTTTCGGAGCGAAAAGTTTTGTTTTTCCGCACATTTTCCACTAAAAACGGTAAAAACCTCGATTTCGTCAGAATTTCAGCCACAGAAAATGCCTTTGACCCCCGGCAAAACGACCCAGCATAGAAACTTTGGTCTCGCTGGTTGGGAACCGGCAGGCTTTCTTTGTGGCTCACCAGTTTTCGGAGCGAAAAGTTTTGTTTTTCCGCACATTTTCCACTAAAAACGGTAAAATCCTCGATTTCGACAGAATTTCAGCCACAGAAAATGCCTTTGCCCCCGGAAAAAGACCCAGCATAGAAACTGTGGTTTCGCTGGTTGGGAACCGGCAGGCTCTCTTTGTGGCTCACCAGTCAGAGCGAAATTCCACTAAAAACGGTAAAAACCTCGATTTCGTCAGAATTTCAGCCACAGAAAATGCCTTTGCCCCGGCAAAAAGACCCAGCATAGAAACTGTGGTCTCGCTGGTTGGGAACCGGCAGGCTCTCTTTGTGGCTCACCAGTTTTCAGAGCGAAATTCCACTAAAAACTGTAAAAACCTCGATTTCGTCAGAATTTCAGCCACAGAAAATGCCTTTGCCCCGGCAAAAAGACCCAGCATAGAAACTGTGGTCTCGCTGGTTGGGAACCGGCAGGCTCTCTTTGTGGCTCACCAGTTTCTGGAGCGAAAATTTTGTTCTTCCCCACAATTTCCACTAAAAACGGTAAAAACCTCGATTTCGACAGAATTTCAGCCATAGAAAATGCCTTTGCTCCCGGAGAACTCAGCATGCATCTGCATTGGTCAGCGTTTTGGGAAAGCGATTATTTTGATCTTAACTAAGCAACGAAAGAAGCAACTGTATTAAATAACCGAATTCTGGTGGTGGCATTTGGAATTAAAGATCAGAAATTTTTTGTCTACCTGCGAAGTTGATTTTTCATTTATTTAACTTCTTTAGAGAGAAGATGTGAACACCTTTGTACTTAGATGCAGTCCCAACTAAGCAAATACTAATGTATCTGCCCCGACCCACTTACAGCGGCCCGTAGGGCCGCTAGTCTTATATATAAAGCTGAATGTCTGTTTGTCTGTCTGTCTGTATGTCTGTATGTCTGTCTGTCTGTCTGTACGTATGTTCCGAATAGAAAATTCCATTTCTGAACCGATGGGACCAAACTTGGCACACATACACTTTGGGCCCCGGCGGGTGTCATAGGCTACTTTTCGTATCGATCGATATCGATTTTATCGATTTTTGGCAAAATTTGGGCTACGGGGCTGGGAGTTGGCACAGGGGGGTATGTGAGCATGGGGATTCCGAATACAATATTAGTTTTTAGAATCGTGCATTACTTTTATCGATCTTATCGATTTTTTGCAAAATTTGAGCTAGGGGGCTGGAATTTGGCAGAGGGGGTAATCGAGCATGCTGATCACTCCCGTGTCCTAGCTCAAATTTTGCAAAAAATCGATAAAATCGATAAAAGTAATGCACGGTTTCGAAAACTAATATTGTATTCGTAATCAGCATGCTCGATTACACCCCTGTGCCAACTCCCAGCCCCGTAGCTCAAATTTTGCAAAAAATCGCTAAAATCGACATCGATCGATAACGAAAAGTGGACTGTGACACCCGCCGGGGCCCGAAGGGTATGTGTGCCAAGTTTGGTCCGGATCGGTTAAGAAATGGAATTTTCTATTCGGAACATACGGCGGGGCCGGGTAAGCCAGCTAGTGTGCCTTGAAAATCAATATGGGTGTGATTGATTGGCAGTTTAGAGCGCGTTGACTACAAGGAAGGCATACATGCACCAAACACATAAGTAAGTTTTTTCGAACAAGTAATTCTTGAAGATGTGGTCATGTTTACCAAATGTGGACGTTCAAACGCTCATAAATTCTTTTGAAGAAGAGCTCAGCAGATATGGAAGTTGGATTTGGAATTAGCTCATCAAGACACATTTAACGACATACATATTCTTTTGGTTCGCCACTGCATTCTGGTATCCTTCTCTTGTAAGAAAATGTAAGAATTTATGAGCGTAAGAAGTGCTCAGGAGCTGTGTAATTTTCAGCATGTCCATACATGTAGCGACATGTCCATACATGTCTATACATGTCGCTACATGTATGGAGACCACCGTCGCATGGCCGTATCTGGCTTCAAAGTGGACGAATTCTGAATCCAAAGCCACCATTCGATTCAGCTCGGCGCGGAGAATCTTCTGATATTTTGGAAGTGGGGGTACGATGTCTTCGATATTCCGTTTCCAGTTTTTTCAAAATGTTCTGCGGAGGTCCTTTCGCAAATATGTGAAGCCCATCCAACATAGAGACTTTACTAAGTACAATTTAAATTCAATAACACTGTTCTTGTAGATTATTGTGCGCTAAAAAATAGGCTCAGACTTGTCCAAAGGAGATAGAAGCGTTAGCGAATTTTGGAAAAATCACGCGTTTTTAAATTCTACTCCCCATAACTTCCTTCGCAATAAAAATATTTTGAATCCGAAAGCAGCATCTTGCTCAGCTCATCAGGGCGAATCTTCCTATAATACAGCATGTCCTTGATATTTCGATTTCAGTATTCCTGGATGTTTCTGAGGACGCCTTTCGCGAAGGTGTAAAGCAGCGAGCATTGTCCCGAGTACATTTCAGCAAGGATATTTCGATAGTACTTTTTCTGTAGATTATGATGTACTGAAAAGTAGCAGCAGATTTTTTTCTCAAAGGAAATAGAACGGCCGGTGAATTGCGGCAAAATCTTGTCGTTCCAAATTCTACTCGCTATAGCCCTAGAATACGAAACTATCTTGCTAAGCAGATGTGAGTTTCGAAATCAGCAGGTCGGATAACCGCTATGAGCAAGTTTTCCGACATGTTCGGGTTATTTCATTTTTTCTCGTTTTACGCTCTGGAAGCTTGCCAATGGATTTTGGTCAAAATGTTGATGCTCTTGAATTGTAAGGAAACTGCGCTTATAGAGGTTTTCGAACATGCTCTTTGCGAAAATTTTGGTTTGAGGATTACAGGGTTTTTTTGGAGAGATACGGTGAGGTGACTCTAACTGCACCTCGAAAGTGCGTAATTTTGCCCGCACTTTCTCGCGTATATATCAAAAAACTTGCCTGCTTGCTTTTCTATGTCAAAGTTGATGGGAACTGTGCTATTGAATGGTGCATGACACAGGCTCCCGTCTGTAAAATTCGCCGAGTCACGAGCCTACGAAAACACGTTTTCATGAATTTTGCCAAAAATGTAAAAATCGCATATTTCGTCGAAATTCCTCCGTGTGCGCTTGTATGACGCTCGTTGCAGATAATATGTTCGCTTCGACCAACGACTCCCACTGTACTGAATATGGTGCTTGCCTCTGCTTCAGCTGCTCAATTGAATATCAAAGCTATTTCGTGGCTAAAGCTCAAAGCACCAAATCTAACACAATAAGGTCCACTAAAAATGTGGAAGGATTTGATCAGCGTGTTGTAAAAGCGCTCACGGAGGAATTTCGACAAGATATGCGATCTTCACATTTTGGGCAAAATTCATGAGAACGTGTTTTCGTAGGCTCATAACTCGGCGAACTTCACAGACTTGAGCCTGAGTAATGCACCATTCGATAGCACAGTTCCCATCAACTTTGACTGAGAAAAGCAAGCAGGCAAGGTTTCTGACAGATACGCGAGAAGTGCGGCCAAAATTACGCACTTTCGTGAGTCACCTCACCCTATCTCTCCAAAGAGACCCAGTAATCCTCAAAGACCACGATTTTCGTAAAGAGTGTGTTCGAAAACCTCTATAAGCGAAGTTTCCTTACAATTCAAGAGCATCAACTTCTTGACCAATATCCATCGGCGAGCCTCAG
Organism: Cylicocyclus nassatus; assembly: GCA_958299035.1. NCBI lineage: Eukaryota > Metazoa > Nematoda > Chromadorea > Rhabditida > Strongylidae > Cylicocyclus > Cylicocyclus nassatus. The sequence continues at coordinate 55,739,422 of CATQJL010000223.1, read as the reverse complement.
GAGCGTAAAACGAGAAAAAATGAAATAACCTGAACATATCGGAAAACTTGCTCGTAGAGGTTATCCGACTTGCTGATTTCGAAACTCACATCTGCTTAGCAGGACAGCTTCGTAACCTGGGGCTACGGCGAGGAGAATTTGGGAAGACAAGATTTTCCACAAATCACCAGCCGTTCTATTTCCTTCGAAAAGAAATCTGCTGCTACTTTTCAGTACATCATAACCTACAGAAAAAGTACTATCGAAATATCTTTGCTGAAATGTACTCGGGACAATGCTCGCTGCTTCACACCTTCGCGAAGGGCGTCCTCAGAAAGATCCAGGAATACTGTAATCGAAATGTCAAGGACATGCTGTATATAAGAAGATTCGCCCTGATGAGCTGAGCAAGGCGCTGTTTTCGGATTTAAAATATTTTTATTCCGAAGAAAATTATGGCGAGTAGAATTTGAAAACGCGTGATTTTTCCAAAATTCACCAACGCTTCTATCTCCTTTGGACAGAAGTCTGAGCCTATTTTTTAGCGCACAATAATCTACAAGAACAGTGTTATTGAATAGTACTTAGTAAAGTCTTTATGTTGGATGGGCGTTGCTTCACATATTCGCGAAGGGACCTCCGCAGAACAATTTGAGAAAACTGGAAATGGAATATCGAAGACATCGTACTCCCAATTCCAAAATATCAGAAGATTCTCCGCGCCGAGCTGAATTAAATGGTGGCTTTGGATTCAGAATTCATCCATTTGAAGCCAGATATGGCCACGCGACGGTGGTGTCCATACATGTAGCGACATGTATGGACATGTATGGACATGTCGCTACATGTATGGACATGTAGCGACATGTCCATACATGTCCATACGTCCATACATTCGCGTCTATTTTTCAAAAAATGTGAGCAGTATTGTATCTATACTGTATGGTCGCTCGGTATTCAAAAAATTCTGTCAAAAAAATAACTTGATTTACTTTTGCTGTCTGTTTCTGAGAGCATTGCCAAGAGTTCGACTTGCATTGAAAGTGTAATATTTTAGGATAACTTGCCAAAATTGAAAATAGGGACTTACCAATAGAACGGAACGCATATTGTGTGTGATGCTAGTCCGAATTTGCTGATTTTATGCAGATTGTGACCTTTTACCCTTCTGACGTTGTTCATAAGCTGTGTCATCTCCAATATGAATTTGCTGGGGGATGTATCAGGAGTATCACCATAGCTGTGTCGCACATCAAGTGAATTCTGATGTCAAATAGAACATTGGTTGCAAAAAGTACCAACGAAGTTATTGACGTTGATGAAATCAATAAAAAAAATTCTGGCTGCCATCGAAGCAAGAAGCAATGTTTCATTGGCTTGATAGGCTCTAGATTTTGTAGTACCCAAATTTTGAGGCTCTGTTAGTAGATATCTAGACTGTTACTGGAGCTTAGTCTAATAGAAATGTAATCAACCCAAGAAAAACTATCACTTATTTCTTTGTGTGCACTAGGCTGATATCTCTACCAATATACTTGAATTGGTGGGGCTAACCGAGTCATTGCAGTATATCAGAGTTTTGTCGACGACTGGTTAGATTCATAACAATCGGCAACGTCGACGGTGTTGGTATTTTTGCTTTGCTTTTTTCGCTCAGTGTTCTATTTGACATCACAATTCACTTATGAGACAGCTATGATAACAGATCCCAACAGAAGATCTTCAATATTTTCTGCATCAAAATGATGTGAAAAGGTGACACAGCTTATGGCCAACGTCAGAAGAGTGAAAGCTCACAACCTGCATAAAAGCAGCAACATCGGATTAGCATCACACACAAAATGCGTTCCGTTCTATTGGTAAGTCGCTACTTTTTCAATTTTGACTAAGCAATTTAATAAACATTTCAGGTCTGCCTAATCGCGACTGCTTATGCAGGTATAGTCCAAGCTCTTCGTGCTGCTAATTGCCAAAAATGTTAGTCCTTTTTTTACCAGGTATTTGCCCCGCAAATGGCGGCATGAACGATCAGATCCGTCAAAAGTTCTTGGACGTTCACAACGAGCTAAGGTAAGAGATCTAATGAGAAGGATTTTTTGCTTTCTACGAGTTCACATCTGATGCATGCAGATCGCTGGTGGCTAATGGAAAAGCTAAAGATGGTTATGGAGATTATGCTCCCAAAGCTGCTGCCATGAACAAATTGGTATTTTTTCTGGCAACATTGATGATAGGCAGCAAGTGATAGCGAGATATTCCAGAAGTACGACTGCGATGTGGAGAAATACGCTGTGAAACACGCTGCTAAATGTGTCTTCCAGCACTCAAATACTAAAGGTCTTGGAGAAAACGTATTCATGCGCGGCCCGGCGTACGACCCAGTAAAAGCTGCCGAAGATGTGAAAAATGCCATTTTGCTTGTCGCTCAGAGAAAGCAACTCGTTTCTATCATTACAGGCTTCAAGATCATGGTTTGGGGAGCTTGCACAACGCGGAGTTGGCAAAGACCTCACCTTTAGCATGAAACTCTTCAACAATAAAGTTGGACACTACACACAGGTGAAAACAGTACTGAATTCCCATCACCGAGAATACAATATCCTAGTTCTTCCTACAGAGCCACCATCACCCCGCACCCAAGAAGCAGTCGCAGCAGTAGATTTGCGCCAGCGCAGATAAACTACACCCTTTCCACATAATGCGCTTGCTTTGCGCCATCTCAAAAGCTTCTCAATTACGTTAAAGAGTCTTCGCTCACCTGTTGTTAGTAGCAGAAATGACCTCAGACAATATCATGGTTTCATACAGGTAAATACATAGATTTAGATGGTCTGGCAGTCTACAAAAGTCATTGGTTGCGCTGTTCAAGCCTGCCCCAAGATGTCCTTAGCAGTCTGCAATTATAAAGAAGCGTAAGTAGAGTTGCTTCAGTAAGCCACCAACAAGACTTCAATTTCAGTGGAAACATGCTCAATGCCAAAATCTACGAAACAGGTGCACCATGTTCGAAATGCCCAGGAGGATGCTCTGAAGGTCTATGCGTCGTTTAAATTAGACAACTCGCAGAATAAACTTCACATGATTTGGCATAGCAACGTATGAGAGTGGAGTTTCACAGAAACGAAATCACAAATGATTATCTACGCAAAAAAAGTAGTTCGATTGTAAGCTCAATATAGTCGAGTCACCTTTTATCTGATAATAGTTAATCTGACTGGGCTTGATAGGGTGCGCCAAAAGTCTAGGAGCCTCTTTCGCGGTTTTGTAATTCAAAAATTTGCTTGTAATTTTTATTTGTAAATTTATGCCACATAATGGCGCAATCACCCTCTACAAAATATACAGGGCATTCGAAAAATCGTGACGATGGCGCAATCGCGTGACACGACATGCACGCGCCTCCCGACAACCGCAGTTTCTTGGCATGTCTACTCGAAAGGTTTTTCTGCTTACATATGACAGTATTTAGACCTTGGATGTGACTAAGCTGAGAGTGAGATGATGTTTTTTTGTATGAGAGTTTTCCGTTCCTATGGGCGCAAAGAAGCAGTCAAGTCCCTCGTCACGATTTTATGAACACCTATAGTTTTTCGAGCTCAAAATGGTTACCACGAGTTTAGGCCCGAATTATCAAACGTATTGCAGAGCGGGAAAATTGAAATTTTTGGTGTTTTCAATTTGCATATGGAAATACTGAGAATATGCTTTAACAGTTTAAGCATGCAATGTAAAGGAGGATTTGCGCTATCATGGCGTGGTAGTTGCGTTTGCTAAAAGATTTCCTTGAAGACATATAAGAAATTGTTATCTACGTGTAGGTGCTCATCCGTTTTTGGAACGAATGTGAAAGCTATAAAAGCGCAGCAGTCACTGGGTATAAATATGTTCTCCTTCCATATCTATATGTCTACAAAAGTCAAAGTTTGTGCAACTTTAGACCGTATGTTTTTTATAGACTCTCTTGGCGTGAATCAACCGAGCTGAAACTTTGCACATATATGTTTTCGACCCTGTAGATGGTTTTAGGCTACTCTGAGGCGATTCGCTGGGTTTTTTCTAACGATTTATTGATTTGGCACCTGGCAATGAAACTGAAGCCTTATCAACCAATATCATACCGCTTGCACATTTTGGTGTGAACAACAGCAGGCAAATTCATTCTCATTTTGCGATCTAAAAGATGCGGTAGTTCTAGATGATGCTGCTTTGACGTAAGCATTTGCAATTACAATGCACCGTGCAGGTAGATATAGGCTTCAGGACGGAGAAGGAAGGGGGGGGGGTGGAAGGGCAGGAATGCAGCAGATGGCGGGATGAAAGATGGAAAAGCGTAGGTTTTGAAGCAGCAGACATATTTTATGCGCTCCCCCTCCTTCCTCTGGCTCCGTGGCTCATGCACCGGGCAAGACCAGGTATAGCTAGTTTCCTTTAGAGAAGCATATAGTACGCATGCCTGCAATCTAAGTCGCATTTTCGTTCCTAAACATTGCAATACTAGATGTCGTAGACAAAGGCACTCTATATGTTGCACATTTTAGAAGTGAAAGAAGTAGTTACCTTGAAGGGTGAAAAGAACTTCCTTACGATAACCGGCGTACTACGTTACGTTCACTCACCAAGCTTTTAAAAGCTTGCGTCTGAGTCAGAAAGGCTACTTCGAAATTTGAGAGCCTAGTTGTTTTGTAGCTGTAAAGGATATCCGTCGACGACCGCCCCGTTTCCTGCATTTACACCATCGCGGGCGTGCCATTTTGAAGCCTTTCCAGCTTTACCGTAGGCTGCAGCTCGCGGGGTATTCGCAGCCCACAGCATGCCCGTACTTTAACCCCTTTTTGTTCTTCGAGTATTTCACATTGTTTTTTCTCCTTAATTTTCATTTTAAGCTACACATTCTCATACACGCAAAACCATTGCTCCGGAAAGAATCGGAAAAAATAATGAGTTTTCTCAAAGTTGCAATGGCGGATATCGTGGCTATGATTGGAAGTGCAATGTTTTCTTCAGTGTTTCGTAATGATTTGCCTTTTTTTCTTAAGTGAGACTGCTGAAGTGGCTGCTTCAGCGCTTCTAATCAAGAAGACATGTAGGTGTGCTAAAATAAACATTCCAGCGGTCTCATTTGAGGAGAAGGCATGATAGCCATCACTGCTCATGAAGAAAGCACCATCTTTCCCCTAACTATGCCGGGACGATAGTTCACGATTCTGAAAATGTATGTATGGTATGTAAAAAGGAGCATGAATTCAATAACTGCCAAGCCTTTTTCCTGCTCTTTCAGTATCCATCAAAGCAAGATTTTCAAGATGCTCGACCGAGACAACTCAAAGAAAAGGAGAAGGAGTAACTGATGAGCAAGAACTGAATAAAAAGAAAAAGGAGTAACTGATAAGCAAGAACTGAATAAAAAGAAAAAAAAGAGATGAGAAATGCGGAAGAGGTTAAAGGCCAGGGATGCTGCGAGCTGCGAATTCCGCGCGCAGTAGCGTACTGCAAAGCTGGGAAGGCTTCAAAAAAGCACGCCCGTGATAGTGTAAATGCACGAAACGGGACTGTCGTCAACGAATATCCTTTATTTGTGCTACGGGGCTGAGAGTTGGCACTGGGGGTAAATGAGTATGCTGATTTACGAATACATTAGTTCTCGACACTACACTCTCTCGACAAATTCTTAGAATCATTGATTATTTTTATCGGCTACATTGATTTCCAAAAGGACTATGGTAACGGAAGGCATGATGATTCTACCATAGTATTGATAGGGCCCGACGGAGCCAGTTTCGCCAGCCAGTCTTAAATATTAGGTCGTTCCGAAAGTAATGTCGCTTTTTTCAAATGAACGCCACATTTCATGAAATCAAGATTCTCAAGAGTCCTTAGAAGCATTCGATGCAGCATTTTATCCTCTTTTTTATGGTTCTAATTTTATTGCATAATATTCAATGAGCTCTGGAAAAATTACCAAAATCTGCGATTTATGCTTTTTGCCATCGTCAAGTTCGGCTATTTTTCTAAATTTTTGTACCCATTCTCCGAAGAAGTACAAGTGACAGTTAGATAGAGCAAACTTTATAGAACACAGGGTTATTTTTTTCTTAGCTTGCTTCTTAGAGTTTTTGAAATCAATTTTTTGATGCCATCAAATTCCATATTTGATCAACTCAAACCTCACAGAACAATAACCGGCAATCATCTCGGGTGTCATTCGAAGCAGCTTTTTCTCCTCTTTCTACCAGTTGTTTTTGTTTCCGATTCATCAACTTCTCCGGGATAGAATCATTATAATTCGGGTTTTCCAGGGCGTTCCAGGCTGTACCCGGAAATTTCGAAAGTTGCTAATTTGAAGCGTGAATGTTTATTTGGTTTGTAAAATTAGTGTCAAACCATAACCCATCTTTGTAAGTTTCAAAATACGAAAATTTATTGGTGTTTGATGCATTTAAGCCTGAGGCGAGAATGCTAAAATTCGGCGGTTCCATCAAAAAATCTATACAAAAATTATGACGAGCTCTGCAAAGTAGAAAAAAGTTGTGCTGTTTTCTGTAGGGTTCGCTCTATCCATCCATTACTTGGATTTCTTCCGAAGATTGTTGTAAAAATTTAGAAAAATTGTGAAACTTGGCCTTCTCAGAAAGCATGGGTCGCAGATTTTGATAACTTCTCGAGAGGTTACTGAATTTGTGCAGTGGTTATAAAGCCATTAGTATGAAATGCTGCATCAAAGGCTACCAGAACCTCTTAAACACCTTTGTTCCACGAGATATGGCAAACGTTTGAAAAGAGCGACATTACTTTCGGAACGACCTAATATAAAGCTGAATGTCTGTTTGTACGTATGTCTGTCTGCGTATACGTATGTTCCGAATAGAATTCTATTTCTGTACCGATCGGGATCAAACTTTGCACTCAATTTCGAAGCGAGGCTAGGGCCCGTAACGAGGTGGGCAAATGCCAAGCTGAAAATCGTTTTGGATGGAAAAGGAGGATGTTTAATTATGCGCATACGTGTATACGCTCTCTCGACAGGTTGCTACACGCTGACATGCAGGGCCGAGCAAGAGGTGCGGCATAGGCGGCCAGATGCGATCCCCCTTCCGAATCGCAACACGAACCCTTCCCTCTTTCCCTTCTGAACTTCTCATGCTTGTTTCTCGGTGATCCAACTTCTCTGTGCCGGCTTGCTCCACTACAGAATACAAAAGTGCGCAAACACAATACTATTTGAGAAAGTGGACGACTGTGTAGTATATGCGTATAAATGATGCCCTCAACTTTGCCCACAAAGACGTGAATTCAGTCTTGAGCCACTAGTGCCGGCCTCAATCCGATTCGAATATGAAACTAATGATAATTCGTCATTCAGTCAAAGAAAGTGCAAAGCTCTGGATTGCTTGAACAATCTTTCTACGTGATTAACCTTTCTAGGCCTCTATTTTTCATTTCATTTCATTTCATTTATACGCTCAAGGCGTTCCATAAAAAAACACATCAAGAAGTTAGTAATACAGCGGAAACGAACAAGACATGTAAACAAATGCAGACATCATCATGTCAGTCCGAGTCTGATCCTAATCAGACTAATGTGAGAAGATAAAACAGCTTGCACTGAATATGTTGGTAGGCTAATAGATAAGTATGCAGATGTAGGCATGAGATTTATAACTCCAAAACTTTGAATCCATAGAGATGGGACGCATGCCCCCTCGTTGCCAGCGGAACGATCTTTGTTACTCTTAAAAGCAATCCGGCGGCTTATAAGGCAGGTCTACTGGCCCAGGTATAAAAACCATAACCCAACCTAGCCGGAATGCTGGGGAGGCCCAATGACCCCAAAGGTGAAACGATTCTCATTGAATCCATTTGTTGAAATAGCAAGCTGTACGATTGACTACTAGATAGCTGAACGAAAAAGACTCAGACTGAGATGCTGATGAAACTGTGTTAGTATCTAGAACAAAACGAGTACACCAAAAATAAAAGTTTGACGCAACGTGAGGAGATACACGAGAGGCGTCAAAGAAATAATTTACAGCCACAACTGAACCCGCAAGTCAATGCAAGATCACCGAGCACCTGAAAAGACAGGTTTTAAAGGTAAAATGGAGAAGAAAGGTGATAGAAAACAAAGCCCAAAGCAATTCCATCCACCATCATAGCACGTCCAAAGCACCCAATGGAAGCCAAAAGGTCTAATGCAGAAGGCTCGCCCTGTCATGCAACACTAATCAGTGTTAGCGATACTTGACAAGTCAAGCCTTCTCAGTCTACTCCTGAAAATATGACTACTCTCTGCATTAATGGTCTCAACCGGGACGTGCGAAAGCCACCTAGCCGACCTCTAGAACACGTTGTTGAACATCAGCAAGTATCTCTTGCGTCGGATTCTTGGATATTGCAAGTTAAAAGAGCCTGACCTTTCGCTTGTAGGAACAAAAATCCAGTATTTACTGGCTTTTAGCTTGTTCTCTCTTCTCAGAACTTGAAAACAGAATACAATATCCAAGAAAGCACGACGGTTTGTTAAGGATTTCATATGAAACCTCTTAAGCCGGGTCTGGTAATCGGGAGGGGTGGTTCCGGGCGATAAACGTCTATACAACAGTCGTGTAAAAAGCTGTTGAACCTTTTCAATTCTGCGAATATCCTTTTTACGAAAGGAGGACCAGACCTGAGAACAGTATTCTAAATGAGGAAGAACTAATGCTTTATAAAGCGGTATAAGTATCTTCGGAGAACTAGCATTAGTATTGCGGAAAAGCAGAAAGAGTGAAGAATAAGCTTTTTTGACTAACGTATTGATATGCTCAGTGAAGTTAAGATTTGTATCAATCACGACACCCAAATCTCTAACAGTATCACAACTCTTCAATATAGAGCCTTTGATGTGATACGAGGTAGTATTTCCACCTCCAAGATGAAGCACTGAGCATTTGTCAAAATTTAACGCTAATTCCCAGACCTCACACCAATTGGTCAAATTATCAAGAGACCCCTTTGCAAGTCCATTTGAATCTCCGGAGCTACTTCCGGATCATAGACTGCAAAAATCTTTATGTCATCAGCATACATCCGGATGTGTACGCTAGCGGAAGTCTTCAAAGTAGAAGGTAGGTCAAGGGTGTAAATCAGGAAAAGCAAGGGGGCTAAGACACCACCCTGTGGAACACCACTAGTGCAGAAGTACTTTTTGGAGTAACGATGACCAACTCTCACAGTCATATACCGATCATGCAAATAAGAAGTCAACCACGAAAGAAGATTTCCTTTAATCCCTAATTTGTTCATTTTAGTTAGTAATTTAGCATGACAGACCTTATCAAACGCTTTCGAGAGATCAACATAAACAATGTCAACCGATTTGCCCTCGTTGATTGCTAAGCTCCACTCGAACACACTATCAACCAGATTTGTTGTGGTGGAAGCTCCATTCAAAAAGCCATGTTGTTCATCGGGGATCAAATCCGAAACCTTTAGCCATTCGAAAAGTTTTTCACGTATGATTCTTTTCATGGTCTTAACAGGAGTGGGAAGCAAGCTAATTGGACGGAATTTATCAATTCGACATGCTCCGTTAGTTTTTGGAATTGCTGTAACCAAAGCTTCTTTCCACAAGTCAGGGACCTCCCCCCACAACATCGAAATGTTGAATATATGTGCAATCGGAGCCGCAAGCGACGAGGCGCATTTTGGGTATACTATCTGAGAAATGCCATCAAATGTAATTGTTATATGTAATTATAATTATAATAATAATAATTATATAATATTATATAATTACTAACATATTCCCGAATGCCAAGGTTTAGAGAAGAGAGAACATGGAACTTGCCATCAAATGTTTCAGTTATGGAAGGTTTTAGTTTGATAAGGAACTAGTAGACATTTGCGGGATGAAAATGAACATTATTGCAAAAATGGCGAGGCAGCACTGCATCAGCGCTTATTCTGTCAGCATCACTATCACTGTCATTAATAGCGACAGGAGAGTAAACGCTGGCAAAATAGGCACCAAGAGCATCTGCCTTATCTTTATCGCTAACATAAGAGGTACCAGAAGAATTTGTCAAAGTAGAGAAATGTTGGGAGGGCTTCATTTTATTCTTCAAATACGAAAAAAGATATTTAGACGACTTTCTTTTAGCAAGCATTCGTTCACGATATGACAAATATTTTTTTATGTGATAGTCTATATCAGCACAAACTGTTTTATACAACGGGCAACTCAAAGGATTGGGTAGAGTATCAAAAAGACGTTGTTTTTGAGATATTAAGGCACGAATGTGTGGTGGCAGGTCGATCTTATGAATACCAGGTACTTTGACCCTAATCTGAACAAATTTGCTAAAGGCTTCATAAACTGTTAGGCAAAATCTTTTGTAGACTTCAGAACATATAATTATTGAATAAGGAGAGCCAATTTACACTAAAGAAGTAAGAATCAAGAGAGGAATAGTCAACACTGAGAAAATCAGGCAAGGGTAATGTGGAAGCAGAGGAATTCGAAAATTCGATCTCGAAGGTGACAATCCTATGATCCGAGGACCCAAGTGGCTGAAGTGTGCCCACATGCGAGATGAGCGGAAAGGCCAAGAGCACAATGTCGAGAGTATTGCTATCATGAGTCGGTGAGGTCACATATTGCTTTAGCCCACAGTTGTTTACAAACTCCAGAAAAGGGCAAGAGGCAGCATTGAGGGATTTCTTGGCCATCCAATCAATTTGCAAATTGAAATCTCCGAGTATGATAGTTGGAATGCTCTCAGAAGCAAAATTGCTAAGAATCTCCATTAATTCATCATCATCATTACTATTCGAATTAGGTGGGCGGTAAACCGTGATAAACTGCATTTGGCACCCTCGGTCAATGTCAAAAACTTTAATTCCGAGTAAATCAGCTTTGATTTCAACGTTCAAATCAACACATGTGGCGAGAAAATGGCTTTTAATAATGCAACAAACTCCACCACCTTTGCGTCTACGTCGATCAGCTCGGTAGATCAAATATGGTAAACCTCCAACAATTTCAGAATCCAAAATATGAGAATTGAGCCAGGTTTCATTGATAAAAATTAAATCGGGCTTGTGATGGCAGATGAAGCTTTGCAAGAGATGTACTTTGTTGCAGAGACTATGAGCATTAATTAGGCATATTTTAGATAGAGGGAGACCATGCACACCTAAGCGTTTCCCTGAAAAGCGTGAGGAAGCGCGGAGATGTGTACCACTTCATCACGGTAGACTACCCACTCTTTTTTCAATTTACCCCTGTTGCGCTGACGAGCTTCGATTCTGAGCTCGTAATCCCACTTACGCTCCTCTGGAGTCATACTTTTCCTAACGTACACGTTAGGAAAAGCAGAGCGACGCAACAGCCTGGAATTGGTCAGGGCTGTGCGCCAGTGGGACTTCGATGGCAGCACAACCTTGACCAGCCTTGGCCTAGCGGAGTTGAAGCTGCCCATACGATAGATCTCTACCGGACGGCATTCGACCCTGAGCACCTCCAGGATATTGCACACCTTTTGCTCAGGATCATGTTGCCTCTCCTGGTAGCCGACATCCCCCTCAGCCTCGCTGACCGAGCTAAAGACCACACTCCGAGCCCTTTTCTCGGCGCTCGATCAATAGTGGTCACCCCCGACACTTTTTCACAAAGGAGGGCAAGCAACTTGTCAATCAATGGATCACTATTCCTCTCACGTATGCAATCGATCAAATTTTCAATCGAGATTTCGCTGAAGTCAGACATGACCGTTGACTACTAGCATCGGCATAATCCCTTTGGGAAGATGAAGATGGACTAGTAGACGAAGTCTTTTTAGAGGTACGCGTACTTCTGGTCATGACTGATTCAACAAAAAGATTGAAAAATCAAACGATCACGTTCATTATTTTGTTTCTGATCATCACCCTGCGCAAGCATAATACCCTAATCTCACGCCTACAAGGCGCGAGGGATTTTTTTTCCAAAATCGACCAGCCCAGACACGCCAAGGGACTTAACAACCAAAGGATCCTATAACGTGCTGTATATTGCTTGAGAGAATCGTGCTGTATAAGGATCTCTTTCCAGAATACAGTGAAGGGCTGGGCGGTTCGCTTGAAAAACCAAAAAAGTGCGCCTTATACACGTGAAATTAAGGTATTTGTCATATCTGATACACACGACCACATAAGTTGACTAACAAGGGAAGGATCTTTGGTGACCGTGGCCTTTTCGCATGGAGCGTATACCAGTAGATGCGTTTTGAAGCGCTGATTCCAAATTTGCTTTCAATATCTGCTGTGCGCTCTTCCGAAAGAAGTTATGAACATTTCTAGCTACCAAAACTTGCATTGTTTTGTTGGCAGGTTCACCAGTATCGTTAAAATGTTTACTTGAGCAATACAGAAGAGCGTCCAGAAAATGATTATTTACGTCGAGCTCAGAAAAACTGTCTCCGATATATTGGAGTTCAGAAAGACTGCATACTGACGATTCTGACTGCCTGGATCTCGTGAAATTAATTTGGAAAAAAATCCATAACTTCGTTCAGAGTTCGCACAGCAGATATTGAACATAAGTCTGGAATCAGCGTTTCAAGTCGCATCTACTGACCTACATCTCACTGCAGAAAGCCACGGTCACCAAGTATCATTCCCTTGTAAGTCTGAATATCCTCATCACAACTGAGTAAAAGAGCAGGATTGGAAAAATAATAACAGACCAGAATAAATAGGTATCGGAAGTCCACTATGCGCAGCAGCAAAATTTTCTCGTAAGATGTGCATTGTGTGGCAGGGCTCAGAAAGATCACTCTAACTACTACGCCGATGAAATCGTACTAATCTTATCAGCAATTAGACCTTGAGGACTTGAGGTCAAGTTTTTCCAGCCAGCTTGTCCAGAGTCCCGCTGTTGTTGAGTTGGTTGAGAGAAGGAATGCAGCTGCTTAGATTCCCACATAGGGAAATTGTATTGCTTTAAGGTTTGCATTTGACAGGAAAGCCGGAGCAGTAAATGCTTCAAACACTCCTACCTTTGGAACTTTCCTTCCAATGAATGCTCTAAAAATCAAGGCAGCCAGCTCTTCGAGTTTTCAGCGGCAAAATCATTGTTTCTAAGCAAACGTAAAGATCAGAAAAGGTAACATGACATTAGCAAGGCCTCCTCCAAAGTCAAAAATGTTTGTCTCATTTTCCAGGCTTATCTTAAGCCAGTCATAGACTATACTAGCATATCTCACAATCAGAAGTTGAAAAAACAAAGCATTTATAAATACAAGTAAAAACTTGATACAAGGGTATGTGTAGCTTTAGGCAGCCATTCGTTCTTCTTTTCTCTTAGGTGCTCTCAATGATCAAATATCCTACCTTCTCCTTTTACTGAAAGGTAAGCAAAAAATCAGTTCAGGTATATTTACTGGATTCCTCACCCTTTCTACCTACCAAAAACTCATTTTCAAGATCTTGAACAAACACTACGGGCAAAATTAGGTGAAAGAATGTGCTTTATTCAAAAGCAGTGGTGGCTATCATGCATTCATCGTAATGAGATGGCTCAGATATTTATTTCAGCATTACATGGTGTCAGTGATGTAGGAATGCTGAAGTAAGCCCTTCAAGTGGTCTGTCCTGAAAAAAATGTCAAATTATTATAAAACATTGACGAAAACATGCAATTTCAATCAGAGGCATGATTCCCCCACTGGAACTCCGAAGAAAGCTCATTCTTCTTGAAATTGCCTCCGGCGATGGACTCACATAGACATTAAAAACAGTGACTGGAAGAAGAAAAAACGATGTGAAAAACTCAGAAAACGAAAGAGGTTAAAGGACAGGGATGCTGCGAGCTACTAAGTCTTCGCGCGCCGCAGCGTACTCAAGCTGGAAAGGCTCCAAAAAAGCACGCACAAGGTGGTGTAAATGCACGAGTCGGGGCATTCGTCGACGAATATCCTTTACCTCGTATTCGAAGGGGCAGGTGAACGCGTGCAGGCCTTTTATAAAAATTAGCTCAATAGCTATCTAGAGTTACCACTTTCCTCCCTACCGAAGTTAAGTGATACCTTCTTCCTTTTTGGCTATCTTGGAACTGATATTAATTGGATGGAAAATATAGGCTAAAGGAAGAAAATTCCTTATTTCTTGAAAATTGCAACCGAAAATTTTTTGTCTTCTGAGAAAATAATTTCAATTTAGCAACGTAATTTGTGGACATAGGTGGTTTTGGATTAGCTCTTCCAGAAGGACCAATAATAAATATTCGAAGTCCTGAACATTGCCCGGCACGAGATGGGCAAATGACAAGCTGGAGATCGTTTTTGCTAGAAAAAAGCAAAGGGGAAATCATCCACGATCGACTATCAATTAATCTCGGCATCGTACAAGTGTATATATCTTTCACTGATTTGTTCAGCTTGCACAAGATTGGTATATCTCTTTATTCGACCGACGCTTCGGCAATATCGCCTTCTTCGGAGTCTGAAAAAGTCGTGACCATGTAAACTGCTCAGTCAGCAACTTCGTCACGATCAAGCAAATTGTCCAACCTGTTAGCGAATCAAAAGAGCACAAATGACAAGATCGGATCATTGTGCTGTCAACAATTCAATGCTGATACATTATCCCAACGACTGACCACCATTCTTACAGATCTAGCAACTTGGTCTCGGTCTGTTGTTACTGGGGAAGCCACAGAGGCTCTGGTAGGGAGCTAGTTCTTGTGTAATGGCCAAGCACTCATCTTTTCTATTCATTTTCGGGCTTTCCGTCGCGATCCAAAACGCTTCTAAAGTTTTGCGCGTTAGGATTTCGGGCTCATAAGCTAAGATTGTGACCTCCACGCTTAAATTTGCGTCTTCGTGGCGCTGTCTGCGGTGCATACCCAACGGCGTGGTGGGATTTGATCTTCTAAGCCCATCTAAGTGTTCTTTTATGCGTGTGCACAATGGCCGTCCGGTTTCACCTATATACGAATCTTTGCATGATTGGCATGTAATGCGGTACACCACACCAGAAACCATACAATCACCTTGTTTGCCAAACGGGCAAATCCTACAGCTGCATAGCCTGTCATATGCGCGATTGCGAACAAGTTGATGCTTGAGATTAGCAGGAGGTATGTCGACGACTCTTACCCAGTCTTCTAGCTCCGCTCGCTGTAATAACTTTCTGACTACCATACTAACAGGTTGGACAATTTGCTTGATCGTGACGAAGTTGCTGACTGGGCAGTTTACATGGTCACGACTTTTTCAGACCCCGAAGAAGGCGATATTGCCGAAACGTCGGTCGAATAAAGAGATATACCAATAACTTCCAAGTTCCACTTTCTTTAAACCTGGGCATTGTTCGTATTGACAAAGTATTCTGTGCCAAACAGGTCTGTTAGGTGATCTTTATTAATCCAATCGAGGCCTAACGTTTCGACGCCTTCGTCTTCCTCAGAGGCCTGAAAATGGCTCAAAGTGTCATCTGTAGCTCCACGCCATCAAACACCCTTCCTAGTCCTGCTAGTTCTCGACTTTCGCCTGACTTCCCTATTGCAAAAACGTAGATCATCTATGGTATAGTCGTCCTCACCCCACTAGTCGGTCGGTGGTCGAATTTGAATTCGAATGGAGCAGGCTGACCGCGGCAGAGCGCGGCAGACGCGCCCTTTAGCCAATCGCTTGTGCGAGCTTTTTTCTTATTTTCTTCGTGTTTCTTTGCTATCTCTCGTATTGCGGCAATGTTCTTAATCAGATTTTCGGATTTCGTACCGCTAACTCTTTGAAACAGACACTTTTTGAAAGAATTTCAGCCCTATCGCAAAAAAATTGTTTAGAGTACACATTTTAACGAAAAACTTGACACAGTTCATCAGATTACATTTGTGTATATGTCACTCAAAAGAGATTTCTCATCCAAAAATCACCAGCAGCATAATGTAAAACAAGCGAGCACAACTGCACAAAACAATAGTTAGCGGTACGAAATCTGAAAATCTGATTAAGAACATTGCCGCAATACGAAAGACAGCAAAGAAACGCGAAGAAAATAAGAAAAAAGCTCATGTGCAAGCGGTTGAAGGGCGGACTGCCGCGCTCTATCGCGGCCGGCCTGCTCCAGTTCAAATTCAAATTCGACCACCGACCGACTAGTGGGGTGAGGACGACTATATACTTCATTCTTCCGCCGTGACCATCATTTCCGGTGCGGAAACTCGCATATTCTGTCGGTATGTTCATCTTCCGCCCTGACGTTTTTGTAATAGGGAAGTCAGGCGAAAGTCGAGAACTAGCAGGATTAGGAAGGGTGTTTGATGGCGTGGAGCTACAGATGACACTTTGAGCCATTTTCAGGCCTCTGAGGAAGACGAAGGCGTCGAAACGTTAGGCCTCGATTGGATTAATAAAGATCACATAACAAACCTGTTTGGCACAGAATACTTTGTCAATACGAACAATGCCCAGGTTTAAAGAAAGTGGAACTTGGAAGTTATTGGAAGACATACCGCCGAATCTGTTCCGCTTGGCACGTGAGACGTTATCGCTTCGACAAAAGGCGGTAGCTGTTCGCCAATCCTTATCGTTCCTCCAACGTTGCAAGAAATCGAATATCCTGCCTGCCTTCATCACGAATAACAGAATAGGATATACCTGTGATCTCAGCGAAGATGATCCAAAGATATTAAAGATCTACCATTCTATTTTGAACGTTATCATCAAGCAAAAACAGAGATCATTGTATACCACTTTATTGAAATGCAATGCTAAAGAACAGGCATGTAAACGTCTCTTGCCTATTGAACGTTGGAGGAAGATTGAGGATGGGTCAAAGCAAATCTGTAGTTTGATTCGATCTAAAAGTCCAAACTCCGAGCAAAGTACGACCGACTCCTCACTGATCTATGCAAAAATTGTTCACGTGGTAGAAATGACAGATCCGACAGCAGCTTTGAACATCTTGCATGTCACAATGAAGGAAAGTCGAGAGTCACAGGTTGTTGGCAACGCTCAAATTTCTACTAATATCGAAGAGCTTCTTAGCCTTGGCCCTTCATTCTCGCCTGCGCAAGATGTTAACGCTGCGATTTGTCGCAAAGTAGTCGGAAGCCTGCACAAACTTAGAGATTCTCTAACAAGGGAACGATCCCAACTTAAGGTGGCGAATTGGAATGAACCGCATATAATTAGATGCGTCTTGATGAGCTGATTTCAAATCTACCTTCGATATCTGCGACAACGTTATTTGCAAAAAGTTATGAGCGGTTGAAAATATGAAGTTATTGGGGTTCTAATGCATAATGTGCTTCAAAATCCAACTTGAAAGTGCACGACTAGCATGATATTGAGTGTACTGATTTCACGGAATCTCACATTCAAAAGGAACACAAATAAGTGTTTTTGAACAGCTAAAAAGCAACTAAAGCTCTCTGGTAAAAGCTGTGAGCAGTGAAAAATCCAAATTTGGCAAATATACGGCGCCATTTCTCGAAAATCAGTTGTTCAAAAACACTTATTTGTGTTTCTTTAGAATGTGGGCATTCCTTGAAATCAGTACACTCAATATCATGCTAGTCATACACTTTCAAGTTGGATTTTGAAGCACATTATGCATTGAAACCCCCAATAACTTCACATTTTCAACCGCTCATAACTTCTTGCAGATAAGGTTGTCGCAGATATGGAAGGTAGATTTGAAATCAGCTCATCAAGGCGCATCTAATGATATGCGGTTCATTCCAAATCGCCACCTTAAGTTGAGATCGCTCCCTCGTAAGAATACGAGAGAGAAACAAGAGTCGCGCAATGACAGCAGTCAACAACTCTCAAAGCTTACTCCCAACAATTCCATTCCCACCATCGTTTTACAGACAACCCGGACCCGTTCTTGAAGTAGACATCAAGTTCCGTCTCTTATGCTCAGGTGTTTTAGAAGTTCTAAACAGAGCAAAGTGACAGCATCAGAGCAACCTAACACGCAATCAATGGCAGGAGTTCAAAGAGATGCGTGAACTCGTTTCAAACGGTTCAGTACGATTGTCCGTAAGCGATAAAGGTGGCGAGTTTGTGGTAATGCCCCAAGAGTTAGACCGCCGCATAACAACAGCCCATCTAGCCGACTCTGCAACGTACAGAGTAGTCTCTGAGAAAGAATTCCAGTCACAATGCAAGAAACTGAATGACACTTGGACGGCAATAGGCAAATCTGCCGGACTAGAGGATAGATTTATAAGCAGGTTGAAATTGAGGAGTCCGAGTTGTCCAGTGTTTTACAGCCTTCTCGAAACGCACAAGCTTTCTTTACGGGACATGAACTCAATGTCAGAGGAAACTTACAAAATTAGACCAATAATCAGTTGTGTAGGCGGCCCCACCGACAGAATCTCGTGGTTCTTGAACAAAATAGTGAACCAGCTGCTATCAAAGATACCGTCACATTTGTCCAGCTCGCATGAATTTATCAGACAACTCCAGAGCGCTAGGTTTGATTCGAGCGCAGTGATCGAGTCATTTGACGTGATCTCACTCTATACCAATGTGCAGAATGAGCAAGCCTTCCAGGCTCTATCGGAGATGTTGGATAAATACGGTGGTACTATGAATATGTTTGGACTGGGCAAAGCGCGAATCATGACCCTAGTCAGCGAATGTTTGAAGTGCAACATCTTTAGATGGTCTGGGACCTATTACTCCCAGATACGCGGCTTAGCTATGGGTCAAAGATTAGCGCCAGTGCTCGCCATTTGCTTTATGAGCAAAATTGAAGAACCGGTATTAGCTCTATGCCGCTGATGTACTGCCGTTACATTGATGATTGCTGTATTGTCACCTCCACGCAGTCCGAAATGGACATGTGTTTCGACCTTTTCAATCAGCAATCGCAGTATATAAAGCTCACTCGAGAAGCACCAGATAACGGGTGGCTACCCTATCTCAACGCGCAAGTAAAGTTGTCCAAGGGCATTGTTAGCGTGAAATGGTTCCGTAAAGAAAGCTCCAAGAACATCCTTATAAATATAAAATCCGCACATCCAGCATCCGTAAAGAGAGCTGTCATTGGAAACATGTTCAGAACAGCCATGCAGATGTGCTCTGGAGAGCGAGAACGTTGCGAGTCACGAGATTTAGCGTCACAGATTGCTTGCAGCAATGGGTGCCATTCTGTACCACATAGTCAACATCTTAGAAATGGTAACAACGTTCATAACGATAATAAGCTTCCACTATGCCTTCCGTTTATCTCTGACAGCGTCAGTGCGGCTTTTCGAAAATGCATACAACGCGCAGAACTGCAAGATGATGTTGCTTTAGTGTCCCATCCGAACGACAACATCAAAAAGCAGTTAGTTAGAAATAGATTGTATGATCGATACTGTATGTTGAAGCAATGCTGCGTAGTATGCCCGCACGGTAAGGTAGGCGATTGTGCTAAAGTGGGAGTGATTTATCAAATTGAATGTCTTAGCTGTAATGCACTCTACATTGGAGAGACAGGAAGACCATTAGGCACTCGCATAAACGAACACTTGACAGATAAAAGGCGTAAAACTCAGTTATCACCTCTGGGCAGGCATAGAATTGAAACGCATGGTGGAGATGACTTTGATATCAGATGTAAAATCTTGACTTACGAAAAGGAAACCTCGGCTAGGAAAGCGTTAGAAGCGTTCTGGATTTCAGTGAAGAATCCAGCTATGAACAACAAAAATGAGTGCCTGTCCATAACCTCCGACTTCCTTCCCTTCATATCATTATGCGATCTGTAGATGACATCCGATGATCATCTATGGTATACTTCATTCTTCCGCCGTGACCATCATTTCCGGTGCGGAAACTCGCATATTGGTGATCTGTCGGTATGTTCATCTTCCGCCCTGACGTTTTTGCAATAGGGAAGTCAGGCGAAAGTCGAGAACTAGCAGGATTAGGAAGGGTGTTTGATGGCGTGGAGCTACAGATGACACTTTGAGCCATTTTCAGGCCTCTGAGGAAGACGAAGGCGTCGAAACGTTAGGCCTCGATTGGATTAATAAAGATCACCTAACAAACCTGTTTGGCACAGAATACTTTGTCAATAGATATACCAATCTTATGCAAGCTGAACAAATCAGTGAAAGGGGAAATCTTTTCGGGGTCCGGGCGGAGCCCCAGAAGAACATTCCAAGTGCAAGCAAAAGAAGGTCGAATCATGCTTATTACCTTATACATCTAATTCACTGGGAAGTGGTTTCAATAAGCCTCAACGCACAGCAGAGTTAGCGCGCGCTACGCCGCGCCGCCGCCAATTGCCGCGTGCGCAACGTCGCATAAGCGATGCCGTTGAACAGCATGATTACACGATCAGTTCTCAATGCAGGCGTAACGATATAGCACCAACTTACGTAAGCGCCATAAACACGGGCTGCGGGGCTTAACTTAGAATTTTCATTGAAAAATTATATGACTGAAGGTTGTAACAAGCTTTTTTCTGAAAATTGCCCACTATCAAAAAAATGGAAATATGGCTTGTTTGCAGCACAGGGGAAACGAAATCGCGCTAGACTAGTGTGTATGCGCAGTAGGACTAAGCAATAATTTATTTATTTATTTATTTATTTATTTATTTATTCATTACACGCATAGGTGCACCAATAAAGAGAAAGAAAAAAATGCAGAAAGGTGATGTAATCTGGCACAGATTGGTGTATCCGTTTCAATTGCTGGAATGTGCAGGTCGTTCTCCTTCGCCAGAGGGTGAGGACTTCTCGACCGAGTTCCTGGTCCCTTACCCAAACGCATAGGATGTCTGTAAAAGTTACCAGGGCTTGGCTGACCAACTTAACCCGTAACGGACAAATCCGTTGGGGACCCTGGGCGAGCGGGAAGGACCTCAAGGAGGAGAGCTCACTGGATCTTCGGATTCCTCGAACGGCTGTTCCAAGCAAAGTATATCTATGGATGTAATAATGTATGGAAATTTATGAAAACTTATGTGAAACAACGTGCCCAACTTTTTTCCAAATTGGGTGGGCGATCGCCTACCTAATGCCACCTGAAGTAGGCAAAACTTTCAATTCACATAAGTTTTTCAAAAGTTTCACATCAATATGTTGTACATCTAAAGTTTCTTTATGGTAGGATTTTGGTTCCGAAACTCCTTCTCTTGTCTTTGTTAGAGCCCAAAATCGCATCAGCAGCCCAGCTTTCTAAGGAGGAAAGCGCGCTCCAGTTAAACGATACGCGGGAACGGCTTCTCAGCAATATAACTGCGTTACTTTGATCATCATTTTTCCTACTTATTCTTCTTCCTGTTTTCTATCTTGATAAAGGAGAGGAATAATTAGAAGAATTTGAGCGCTCAGGCGAAGTGTGGCCGGTGCTCTCCTTGCACAAGCACAAAGCATCGTTTTTTGGGCTCAAGGGGGTATTCGTAAAAAATTTTGGGATCAAAGGGGAATTCGTTTTGAAAAACCCCATTTGCCCATCTCTCGCCGGGCCCTGCTCCTGAATATGGGAGCTTGGGAAGTGGCAGCAACACGTCAGAGTTGTATCGGAAGATCCTTGGCAGTATGACTGGTATCCTCCCCCCCCCCCCCCTCCCCCCCCCACATTGTGCAGAATTCAAGCACACCGAGATACTGTATCATTGTACACCTGTCGGCGTTTAAAGAGGCCCTCCAAGTATAATGAATACCATTCTCGCAAATATCATGTCGAATAATTCCTGTTGACCAAAATCCAGGGCAATTTTTCAAATGTAGACCCATTTAAGTGAAGTGGCCAATTTCAACCAAAATCAACTTTTCGGAAATATAATGTGTATGTGTGTATAGTGTTGAAATTAAAAACAAAAATTGTTGTGAGCAACTTGATGTCTTTGTTGATTTATAAGCTAAACACTCACATTTTTCAATAAGTTGGTCACTTTTTGCTTTGGCATTTACTCTGCCTTGGTCCACCGGGGGTGGCGGCAGCCACAAAAATTTCAAGAATAATGCAGTTATATACAAGTATTAGGTTGAACCGAAAGTTCTTTCCCCAATTTTCAAAAATTCATAACTTCTGATTTTTTCGACCAATTTGGATGCGTTTATTTCTGTATGAAAGAGCAACTCATGCTCTTTATAATGACGTCTTAGCTGCTTGCTAATGATCATCTCTTGCATAGATAGGAGCGATGGAAGAAAATTAGTCAAAATTTGAATTTTCTGTGTAGGGTCATAAAAAATCGAAATGTTGCAACAAAAATCGGAGCAGTCAGTATTGTGGGTTCTTTTACCAGCTCTTTTTAACGGTGCAAAGTTTGCGTCGATTGAGCGTCTCTATCGAAAGTTATGATTTTTGAGCAAGCAATACAAAGGGGCGAATTTGATTTATTTTGGCATTTTTCAGGGAAATCATAACTTTTGATAGAGACGCTCAATCGACGCAAGCTTTGCACCATTAGAAAGAGCTGGTAAAAGAACCTACAATACTGACTGCTCCGATTTTTCTTGCAAGTTTCCGATTTTTTATGACCCTACACAGAAAATTCAAATTTTGACTAATTTTCTTCTATCGCTCCTATCTATGCAACAGATGACCATTAGCAACCAGCTAAGATGTCGTTATGAAGAGCATGAGTTACTCTTTCATAAAAAATTAGATGCAGCCAAATTGGTTGAGAAAATCAGAAGTTATGAATTTTTGAAAATGGGGGGAAAGAACTTTCGGTTCAACCTAATACAAACAAGTCATCTATATAACTCATGTAGGTAACTTTCAAAAGAGGGCCACCCTGCCCAGGTCTCCCTCCCCCTCGGTCCGCCATTGATAGGCAACTATTTGACACATATCGTCCGTTAAAAATTTTTCTGTGGCAAAATCTATAGATTACGGCACAATCCCAAAAAAGGTGTGGCTGTCACACGTGTTTCGGGCTTGTGCTACATTCCTTATTGTCACGCAAAACTCAGAACGAACTAAGTATCACGAACTAATCTTGTAGTTTTCATAAAACTGGTTTAATCCTGTTCCACCCTTCATTTCTCTGACTAACATTTGCCGAATTAGAGCCACTGTCGAAAAATGCGACGTACGATATTTTGACCGGTTTCATTGTTTGGCGGCCATCTGCAGTAGGTTTAGTGCATACCAAGCAGGGGTAAATTGGTCCGGATTCTTTCATCCTGAGCCAAATACGACAGAACGAAAAGTCAGGCGATGAGGCGTCTTCGGCCAAAAATGCGTCTGCTATCGTACATATAATTATTATTTGCTTCAAAAAGTGCACTACTGTATATAGTACTTCACATTTAGTCAACACGACACCTTCGTCATGTATAAGATTGAGTAAAAGTAGGAACAAATTATAAAACATTCTGAATCTTGAGTGAATGAAAGACATGCGCAGCATTCTTGATTGGGTAAGATTGAGATCTTCGATCCCGCCCGGTTGAAAATTTCAAAAATTCTAACATCAATCTAGTCTGCGTCACTATTGCACAATATGGCGGCGGGGTCTCCCTCCTTCTAGTGTACTGACCAACTCGGAATAATTCCAGGTCTGGCATGCCTAAAAGGAAAGTAGTCCACACCAAAAAGTAGATCTTGGAAGTCTTTCGGGAGCGTCATCGGGATACCATTCAAAGGAATTCAGATAAAGATTACGGTAGTAAGACCATGTAATTTGCTTTGAGAACAGAAACGTATTTGCAAAAAAACCTTTGTAGGGAACACCTTGTGTATCTCATTGAATTTTTAGAGGCTTCGATAGCTATTTCAGAATGACTTTTGCGCAAAAAATGACTTCTATAACTTATTAAATTAACTAAAGTTTACGAAAAAGGAACTACAGATGTTGTTATTAGTTGTTGTTATGTTCTAAACTACTCTTTTGCGTGGTTGTGTGAATAATCATTTGTGATTTCGTTTCATGTGAAACTCCGCTCATACGTTGCTATGCCAAATCATGTGAAGTTTATTCTGCGAGTTGTCTAATTTAAACGACGCATAGACCTTCAGAGCATCCTCCTGGGCATTTCGAACATGGTGCACCTGTTTCGTAGATTTTGGCATTAAGCATGTTTCCTCTGAAATTGAAGTCTTGTTGGTGGCTTACTGAAGCAACTCTACTTACGCTTCTTTATAATTGCAGACTGCTAAGGACATCTTGGGGCAGGCTTGAACAGCGCAACCAATGACTTTTGTAGACTGCCAGACCATCTAAATCTATGTATTTACCTGTACGAAACCATGATATTGTCTGAGGTCATTTCTGCTACTAACAACAGGTGAGCGAAGACTCTTTAACGTAATTGAGAAGCTTTTGAGATGGCGCGAAGCAAGCGCATTATGTGGAAAGGGTATAGTTTATCTGCGCTGGCGCAAATCTACTGCTGCGACTGCTTCTTGGGTGCGGGGTGATGGTGGCTCTGTAGGAAGAACTAGGATATTGTATTCTCGGTGATGGGAATTCAGTACTGTTTTCACCTGTGTGTAGTGTCCAACTTTATTGTTGAAGAGTTTCATGCTGAAGGTGAGGTCTTTGCCAACTCCGCGTTGTGCAAGCTCCCCAAACCATGATCTTGAAGCCTGTAATGATAGAAACGAGTTGCTTTCTCTGAGCGACAAGCAAAATGGCATTTTTCACATCTTCGGCAGCTTTTACTGGGTCGTACGCCGGGCCGCGCATGAATACGTTTTCTCCAAGACCTTTAGTATTTGAGTGCTGGAAGACACATTTAGCAGCGTGTTTCACAGCGTATTTCTCCACATCGCAGTCGTACTTCTGGAATATCTCGCTATCACTTGCTGCCTATCATCAATGTTGCCAGAAAAAATACCAATTTGTTCATGGCAGCAGCTTTGGGAGCATAATCTCCATAACCATCTTCAGCTTTTCCATTAGCCACCAGCGATCTGCATGCATCAGATGTGAACTCGTAGAAAGCAAAAAATCCTTCTCATTAGATCTCTTACCTTAGCTCGTTGTGAACGTCCAAGAACTTTTGACGGATCTGATCGTTCATGCCGCCATTTGCGGGGCAAATACCTGGTAAAAAAAGGACTAACATTTTTGGCAATTAGCAGCACGAAGAGCTTGGACTATACCTGCATAAGCAGTCGCGATTAGGCAGACCTGAAATGTTTATTAAATTGCTTAGTCAAAATTGAAAAAGTAGCGACTTACCAATAGAACGGAACGCATTTTGTGTGTGATGCTAGTCCGATGTTGCTGCTTTTATGCAGGTTGTGAGCTTTCACTCTTCTGACGTTGGCCATAAGCTGTGTCATCTCTCCAATATGAATTTGCTGGGGGATGTATCAGGAATGTCACCATGCTGTATCTCGCACATCATTTGAATTCTGATGTCAAATAGAGCAGTGGTTGCAGAAAGTAGGAACAAAATCATTGACGTTGATGAGATCGATGAAAAAGTCTAGGCTGTCATCGAAGCAAGAAGCGTTGCTGTTGTGAATGTTTCATTAGCTTCATAGGCTCTGGATGCATTCGAAGTTAGAACGGCGCTTTTACCTGTATTTGGGATTAGGCTTAAGGTAGCTGGATCGCCAAGGAATAATTTTTTCTTTTTAGCATTTCACTCTGTGCGGATTTCTTTCAAGCGGTAGCTGCTTTATTGATCAAGTGTAGCGTGCTTGCTTTTCATAGTCAGCGTGTCGGTTCGTAGTAACCAAATTTTAGACTCTGTAGTAGTAGTACTCTGCGTTGATACCACTGCTT
>CATQJL010000223.1:55370940-55713275 GCA_958299035.1 Cylicocyclus nassatus | reverse complement strand
AAGCAGTGGTATCAACGCAGAGTACTCCAGAAGTACGACTGCGATGTGGAGGAATACGCTGTGAAACACGCTGCTAAATGTGTCTTCCAGCACTCAAATACTAAAGGTCTTGGAGAAAACGTATTCATGCGCGGCCCGGCGTACGACCCAGTAAAAGCTGCCGAAGATGTGAAAAATGCCATTTTGCTTGTCGCTCAGAGAAAGCAACTCGTTTCTATCATTACAGGCTTCAAGATCATGGTTTGGGGAGCTTGCACAACGCGGAGTTGGCAAAGACCCTCACCTTCAGCATGAAACTCTTCAACAATAAAGTTGGGACACTACACACAGGTGAAAACAGTACTGAATTCCCATCACCGAGAATACAATATCCTAGTTCTTCCTACAGAGCCACCATCACCCCGCACCCAAGAAGCAGTCGCAGCAGTAGATTTGCGCCAGCGCAGATAAACTATACCCTTTCCACATAATGCGCTTGCTTCGCGCCATCTCAAAAGCTTCTCAATTACGTTAAAGAGTCTTCGCTCACCTGTTGTTAGTAGCAGAAATGACCTCAGACAATATCATGGTTTCGTACAGGTAAATACATAGATTTAGATGGTCTGGCAGTCTACAAAAGTCATTGGTTGCGCTGTTCAAGCCTGCCCCAAGATGTCCTTAGCAGTCTGCAATTATAAAGAAGCGTAAGTAGAGTTGCTTCAGTAAGCCACCAACAAGACTTCAATTTCAGAGGAAACATGCTTAATGCCAAAATCTACGAAACAGGTGCACCATGTTCGAAATGCCCAGGAGGATGCTCTGAAGGTCTATGCGTCGTTTAAATTAGACAACTCGCAGAATAAACTTCACATGATTTGGCATAGCAACGTATGAGCGGAGTTTCACATGAAACGAAATCACAAACGATTATCTACACAAAAAAGTAGTTCGAAAGCTTGTATAGTTGTAAGCTTTGTAAGCTCAATATAGTCGAGTCACCTTTCATCTGGTAATAGTTAGTCTGAATGGGCTTGGAGCCTCTATACAGGGTGCGCCAAAAGTCTAGGAGCCTCTTTCGCGGTTTTGCAATCGACGTGATAGAAGAGGCCAACGAGGGCGAAGGTTGATCTGGTGACGAAGAAAATGAGAGGCCCACATCAAGCAGATGCGGATCGGTCCTATTCGGAGACACAGAATATCTGGCGAAATGGTGTGTCAAGTTTGGCGTGTTTTCGCTGCAATCTTAATGTAATACTGTAGGTTGAAAAGGCAATTGCCTTCTATCGTTCAACGGAAAAGGGAAGTCGTCCGCTATCCTGCATGACTAATAAGTTTCGATTCATCAAAATTCCGTATCATTTGCTGAAATTGAGGGAGATTGAAAAGGAAAGTAAGTTGAACTGTTCGACATACTATTGGGAGGAAAAATGTTATCTAGGTAATAGACTTGCTGACCGCCACTTTGGTCGGCGTTGCAGATCAACGCAAGCGGCCATATTTCCATTTCTGGAATTATCTCCTTGAATTATGCCTTAATGGAAGCAGCACAATTACCTTCTTTCACCTTGCTCACGAACGCTTGAGCATTTCTTTTAAGAGTTTCTTTCCAAAAAGTTTTTTTGGATATAAAAGTTGTTATCCTTCGCGAAACGATGTTGTTCTTTTTCTTGAACGTATTTATCCAATTATGACCAGCATGGAAAATGTCTATATGGAGCTCGTCTCTGTTGATTTGCAGAGCGAAATCTCTCAAATTGTGATCATGGAGAGAAATTCCCAACATTAACTTTGATATTACAACTTCTTTCAACCTTTCGACCAATGATCGGAGCCGTATACGGCGGTCAGCAATTCTATCATTTAGATAACATTTTTTTTCCCAATAGTTGTCGAAGAGTTCAACTTACTCTCCTTTTTAATCTCCCTCAATTTCAGCAAATGATACGGGGTTTTGATGAATCGAAACTTGTTAGTCATGCAGGATAGCGGACGACTTCCCTTTTCCGTTGAACGATAGAAGGCAATTGCTTTTTCAACCTACAGTATCACATTAAGATGGCAGCGAAAACACGCCAAACTTGACACACCATTTCGCCAGATACTTCTGTGTCTCCGAATAGGGCCGATCCGCATCTGCTTGATGTGGGCCTCTAATTTTCTTCGTCACCGGACCAATCTTCGCCCTCGTTGGCCTCTTCTACCACGTCGTCTTCGTCCGATTCGATATCGAGGACTTCATGTAGCTGCTCCGCGCAAAATGTATGTGAACTTGTCGATGATTTTTGTTCATTCATAGTCGGTTTACGCATAATGTCGCAGGAGCCAAACTCCTTTGACAAATATGCTAAAATCAATTTTGGGCAGAACATAGCAACGACTTTTGAGCAACGGCTTTTCATTTGACTTTGAAGAATTGCGAAGTTCTCACTTCCACACACTATCTTCGATTGCACGTAGTATTTACGTGACAATCTCCAAGTTGTATGACGTCGTACTATCGATTCTTGCTAATGGGCTACTAGTGAGAATGACACGGCAGGATGTATAATTAGTAGAGTTTAACCACCCGTGTCATTTTTTTACCTCAATACATGAAAAAGGTAAAAAATGAATTTTGAGAAGAACGCAAAACATGTGGACAGCAAAAGGATCCGAACCCTCACCAGTCACCTGTGAGTCCGAGCCACTAACCACTACACCACACGACTCGGAGCACTCCTGCGTTCGCTAGACATGTGCAGCCAAAAACTTCGAGGGCCATAACTTGCTTCACAATAACGCGTCGCAGCTAATAGGCGCCCATTTGATACTAACCTCCCCAGCCCCGCGTCCGGGTGTCGGCCACTTCGATTCGGCGACCCTTGTAAGTCACGATCCAGGTAAAGTCTGGATTCAAAAAACGAAATTTTTCAGCTATCTTAAAAATCGGATCTCCTTGAAAAAATTTCTTTGTCTTTATATAGTAGACACATGGTAGTACCCAGAAATGTATTTGGTTGATTTTCAAATGTTTTTTTCAGTCAGGAGTTCAAAACTGAGAAACAAAGATGGTCCGAAAATGCCGAAATGCCACATTTTTCGGATTTTTCATGGAAAACTTGGTATTTCTCGACCATTAAGACATAGACAGGGGTAAACTTTCACGATTATACTTAGTAAGACTTGTAGTATACAATGACATATGTGGTAGGGGCTGTGGGCGGAGTTTGCTATTTTTAGACTATCTTTTTTTCTCGCTTTCTAAGCTTGGAAAAATTGAGTAAAAACATGTTTGAGTACTACTATGTGTCCAATGTATAATGACCAAGATGGAGTTCCGTGCGTTTATTCTTCACAAAAATCAATTTCCAAGTAATAAATTTTTCTTCGATTGCTCCAAACTTTGCCTGAATTACGACATAGGCGGACATTTTGCATTTTGTAGAGCATGTCTCGCTCTATGGAATGATGCCGTAAGTTCCCAGGAAAACAAAAATAGTCTGATTTATTTAGAAATACGGTTTACCTTTGGAACAACCTAAAACATTTTAAAGTGAATTAGCTACGTTTTCTTGCACTAATACAAAGCACCTCCATATTCGCATACATCATGACTCCTGCCTCAGACGAGCGCAAAAATTTGAAGTTTGGAGCCAGCCAGAAATTTGTCCCATTTTTCGCTAGTAGTGGTTGTGCTTCCAGCAAATGTTGCTTGTACGAAAAAAGACGACAGTTCTAATTACTTCCACAAACACTACGAGACTTTGGCGAACTTTACATGATTTGCTTTCCAATATTGTCTTCGAAGGTAAGTTACTGGGGTGTGGCACACAGAAAAGCTGTGCTGTCACACCTTTTCTCGGGTTGTGCCACACTATTAACTTACCTTCAAACCAATCAAATACCAGAACAAACGAAATTTTGACTTGCTCTTAGGGCCGCATGCACTAACATTTCCGCTGGGGAGGGGATCGCAGCTTCAGAAGAAAGCTTCATATCCTGAAGCTCCGGATATCTGGATCCACGCTGTCTACCTGTCCGTAAGTACTCCCACCATCCTTCACTATGAACATATCGAGCAGAAGCGAGAAGCTGTACAAACCGCATTTCCCAGCTTTTTGTAGGATCCCCTGGTGATCTCTGGGGGACGAACATCTATTCTTCAAAGTCATTTTTCTTTCTCCGAAGTCAACGAAAACCTTAAAGTTATATTGGACATCTAACACAACAGTGCTAAGCATGTTGCTGATGAGAACAAATGAATTTTTGAAAAATCGAATTTTTCGGTATGCCCCAAATTTCGATCTATGGATCATCGAGAATTTCATGACTTCAAACATTTGTTCTTATCAGCAACATGTTTAGCACTGTTGGGTTAGATAATCTGCACAACTTTGGAAGTTTTTCGTTGATTTCGGAGAAAGAAAAATGACTCCAAAGAAAAGCGCCGGGGATCATCAGGGAAAACATCATACAAAAGCTGAAAAATGCGGTTTGTACAGCTTCTCGCTCCTGTTCAACATGTTCATGAAGGATAGTAGGAATACTTACGGATAGGTACATAATGTGAAATCCAAGTATCTGGAGTTTCGAAATACGAAGTTTTCTTTTAAGCTGCGATCCCCTACCCGCGGCCATGTTAGTGCATGCGGCCCTTAATCGCTTAATTTGGATTTAGTAGGAATCTTAACGTGAGCAAAGAAGGAAGTAGCAATTCTTTGGATTAGGTGCAAAGTAGTTAAGTTACCCTTTGAAACAACAGCAACATGCTTGAAAAAGACAGTCTCACTTGAGGCCTAATATCTGAAAACCTCAGAATTCGCTGAAGCTTGGCCCAGTGATTAGTTGACATGCTATTTACGAAAACGACGCTTCTATGCTTTTATAGATCTTTTATTATGCTCTTGCATGTACTCGATGGAAGGCAAAAACATCAGTGGGTTAGTAATTTGTATAATGTGCCTATCTGACACTGCAAAAGTCGTGTTATCGCTAACATTAGAGCCACCTCTACAACGATCCCCCCGCCACCTTCTATGACCACTTATTAGGACCACATGGTGTGGCATGCCACACCCCACACTTGACCCTATTGTGTGTACCATTAGACAAAGCATTCACCGAAGCTCTAACAGGGGATTGTAACGTTGCTAAAAGTGGCGTTTCCATATAAAACGTACACAAAGTTTGACACAGCATTCAAAACTGAATCCAAATTTCTTTTCGACATCTGCAAAGCGCTTCTATGAACAGAGTTATAGGAATTTGAAACAGAAACTTGAACGGGAATGAAATACAATGAAATTATTTAGAACTGTAGTCCGTGAGCCCCCGGGCTCTTTATCAGTTAATAGCTTTTGTCTAATGAACTTATGCAGTCATTACCGCTTTCAAGGCCTGCATCAACACCTATTACCTTAGGCAAACCTTTGGATTTTTGTCTCAAAAATTCCCATAACCCCATTTACAGAAGCGCTTTGCAGATACCGAAAGAAGGTTTGGGCGCACTATGCTCTATAAGACAGTGTACATTTCATATTGTAACTCCACTTCGCCAGGTACCCTTCCCAAAAATTATACATGCACTTTTGTTGATGACGTCCTCACTAGTACATAACTTACATAACTCAAAATGACATTTATCACACACCAATAGAGTTCCTGCGCTACTATGTAGTTCATCTGATACATTCTGATATCTGATATATTTAGATTGAGAATAATAGATTCATCTCCTGAAAATATGAGTTACATAAAAAGCCGTAGACGTAGCCGTAGACTAGACTTAAACTTTCAGCAAAAACAGAAGTTGACCTTGAAGGCACCGCCCTCTCAGATTTTCGACCTCCAGTTTTCGTCCTTCCAGGGCCTTCTCATGTTCCTGAGTCGAATATGAAGTCGAGAATGCTCGAAAACCCCGAAAATCCCCGTTCCGAAGAACCCACAGGCCGGCTTTCCGGAACGGTGATTGGATGGGCGCGCACAAATGGGCGGACATGGATGGGGGAGGGCGGGCATGGATGGGGATCCTCGTGCATCTTCGCTAGTCCGAAGCGATTTTCTCGCTTCCGAAGCTGCGTTTTGCGCCGCGACTTGGGCATTGGATTGATAGAGGGCCCTACTATTATATGCTGCTATAAGCTCAACATCCTCAACTTAGGGCGAACGGTGCTTTTAAACAACCTTCGTATGACAAGTTCATGTTAATTCCAGAACTATCTATGATAATGTATAGATGGTACGCACAAAGTAGTGATGATCCATGCACAAAAAAATCTATGGTAGGGCTCTACTTACATGTACATTCTTCCACGCAGCCATATGTAGTATTTTTTTTATTTTTAGTATGAGTCATTTAACTCTAAATTGTGTGTGCATGCTACTAATCGTAAGATTTCTTAACTCTTCGAGCATCCCATATTCAATTAAATAAGCTAAGAACCTAGAAGTGACAGTGAAAGACTTAAAAGCCACTGCATGACGAAGGCGCTGGAGAAATATTAGTTGATTAAGCGGGCGCGAACGCGACGCGCGCGTATCTTCACCATTGTAAATCCTGCGCCTCTTGCGCTCTGCGGCTAACAAAGCCGCGTTCGCGCCTAAAGGTATTGCGCCTTTGTCATGCAGCAGCCTATATGTACTGATAACATCACAAGTACATGAGATAAACCATACTCACTATAGTGTCATGCAAAATTTGAACATTGGAAGAAATTACAAACGCGCAATGAAACTAGTTGAGTTGGCGGATAATTTTTTTTTACACTTTATTCGTGAAAGTCTAGAAAATTTAGATTTTTGGAACCATCAAATTTGCTCCACACGTAGGGCACGGCAGGGCGTATACAACCGCATAGCTAATGCGGAATGCACAGGCTAGCACGACAGCATTGTAAGCACATCAAAATTATCATTTTTCCTTGATTTTTCCTCTGCGTCTGAATGTGTTTTTTTTCTCCTATGGTTTTTCTGAAACTATTCGCAGTGTCTCTTTTATGGCATCACTTTGGTGGCGCCATCTGTCATGATTGAAGGGTGAAAAATCAGCTTAAAAATTTTTTTCTTTTGTGTGCATCGTGTAGGATTGCACAGAAAGTTTGCAAATAATCTTTGTGAATTTTTGAAAACTGTTTTCCATGTTAATGTGCGCTGACCTGGCGCACCATGCCTCTCATGTTAAATACCTACATTCGCTAAAAGTTATGGACTATATAGGCTTACCACATAGTCCGGCCCTTTCCTGATTACCTGGAAAATTGTCAGCCCTTTGCAAAAATGTCCATAAAACGTACTCCAACCGATAAAGTAGTGTTTTACGCGCAGACCACGGATCTGGCTGTATTGATAGGTAGGTCTTTGAACTCAGTCAACACTCCTTGAACATAAGAATTTCGAAAGTTTCTAGATTTTTAAAAAATTAAAGAAAGTATGACACAGATTATCTGTAACCTATACGGTATCTCAAAACACAAATCCTGTTGAATTTCGTTTCATCACTAGGGCAAAAAATAGCGGTCAACCTTCTAACTAGTTACCAGCAAATTCTACCACGCGCACGTTAGCTTCGTAATTATTGTGATATCACCAGTATTAGAAATGGGGTCAAACTTAGTTGGGCGAGTGAGAAGACTACTGGTATAATCAAAGAAGTTAATCTGGATGTTAGGAGGAAAACTCTACTTTCTGCGGATTTTACAAACATTTTCACAAGCTTACTGCGCCAAATAGTAAAGAGCAAAATGAGCAAATTACTGCAGCAGTGCATGAAGGATTATAGAGTTAACACATTCACGACAATACGACCCACCGATGGGTCGTACGCGTTCTGCCATTTTGGACAATATGACCCACCAACGGGTCGTACGATTCCTGAAGCTCTAGCTTTGCCAGTTTACGATGGAATTCTACGGAGTTCTGGCACATGATTGGGGACACGCGAAGCTCTAGCCAGAGAGGTCCGGGTGCGAGATACAGCAATGCAGTGTTACGGTAGATATACCGAGAAGAAAGATGTGAATAAAGATAAGGCACAGACTAGCTCAAATTTTTTCTAGATTGATGCTGTTTCTGTACATCCAAGTACATCCACAGGAATACGATGCGGGCAAGACTCTAACGCCGCCCATCAAAAATCATCGATTTTATTGATTTTTTTCGGTGTTCGTCCCAAGAAGCTCAAATCCTACAACTTTAGGTTTAAGCACGCTGATTACGATGATAGTCTCAAGTGCACTTACCGCCTTCTTACATTAGTTTCTTGATTTTTACGAAAATTCCACCGTACTGCTACCATGGCTCCTCTGTGGGAAAGTATTGAACAAATTGGACACTATAGTCGTGATCAGCACGTGAAATAATACCAAAACACAATTATTCATTAAGATCTAAAATGTTGGATCAGTACAGAATGACTACGTAACCTTATCGTATTATGCCAAAAACTAAAATCATATACAGTGCGTTTCATAACTATACGACACCCCCCAAAACTTGGGATTTCCGGATTTACAAAAAAGATCGAGTAATCCAATCAGTGCCTGTATAATCCACATATGGTGCTGAATAAAATGACATCTCAATCAATATGTCTACTCACTTGCTTTTCTACATGTGAGACATGTTTAATCTTCCACTGTTTCATAACTATACGACACCTTTGAGCAAAGCACTTTTTCCAGCGAAAAGAATACGCAAAACGTGGTCCTAATAACTAATCGGGCTACAGGGCTCTTTTACCACTTCATCAAGTCTATGGGAGATGCTTCTAATAAATTCAAGCATGTCTTCGGTTCACTGTTGTCACATGCGTACATAACGAACTGCTCCAACTTTTCCAATGCCTCATACTGCGCGTATCTGCTCAGAAAAGCTGTGTCATAATCTTTAAAGATTTTCTGAAGAATCTCAGACAAGACAGTATGGTCACCTTTACAGAAGCTGCTCGCCAGCTAGCGGAAAATGGCAGTAAGTGACCCGCGTGCATGTCAATGCGTTGTGCTGCTTCGAAACGTAGTACCGTCACCGGCGCTGCTGGAGGGAGAACAGTTGTGGGCTTTCCAGTACTTCTTGGGAAACTGCGCGCAAATTTTTTCACTGAAATTTAGGCTTTTGAACCATGCAAGGTGCCCCCCAGATTATAGAGTAACCTCCGCTAAACTTTCTCTTGCTAAAATGATGTGGACTTTGCTTACGTCCGGCCAGTCGGTCCTTTACCAGTCCAAACCAAATTTTCTGATCAAATTACACTACTAAATCACTGGCTCATACTTTCTGTCATATTTTTAACGAAGCGCCTGTAACAGCACTACTTTTCGCAGCAGCACAACGCCTATAAACATGCACGCGGGCCACTTACTGCCGCTCTTCGCCAGCATCGTGAACAGCTCCTGTAAAGATGACCATACTGTCTTGTCTGAAATCCTTCAGAAAGTCTCTGAAGATTACTGGCACGCTTTTCTGAGCACATACGCGCAGTATGAGGCATTGGAAAAGTTGGAGCAGTTCGTTATGAACGCATGTGACAACAGTGAACCGAAGACATGCTTGAATTTATTAGAAGCATCTCCCATAGACTTGGCGAAGTGGGTAAAAGACCCGGTAGCCCGATTAGTTATGAAAACCGCGTTTTGCGTATTCTTTCCCCTGGATTAAGTGCTTTGCTCAAAGGTGTCGTATAGTTATGAAACAGTGGAAGATTAGACATGTCTCTACATGTAGAAAAGCAAGTGAGTAGACATATTGATTGAGATGTCATTTTATTCAGCACCATATGTGGATCATACAGGCACTGATTACTCGATCTCTTCTGTAAATCCGGAAAATCCACATTTCGGGGGTGTCGTATAGTTATGAAACGCATTGTATAAGCAACCCTTCGATAACCGCTCTGGCAAAATTCTTGGAGACATGTTTTCAATCTTTCCCAAAAAGACTACCATCTAATAAGACCCGCAACTGGGTTGTCAGTTTGACGGAGCGAGAAAGGCTCTGGTCCGAAACGGCAGTAATCGCAAGGCCTTGTCGTGAATGTGTTAAGATATTTAGGGACAAGGTACTATTATCATGACTTATAATAACGGGCTAAGGGTTGTTTACGTCTTTTTGTACGGTGTGTGTGTGTGTCTGTCTGTCCGTTACGAAATTCGTAGAGCGAGTTCCAGCCAGTTTCTCGAGGCCAAATTTGGCACAGCATATGCTAGCAGCATGCAGGTCCATTGTGCAAAAGCATAGGCGAATCAAGCGGATCCTTTAAAACCTGCGCGTCAGGCGGATCCACACTTCCTCTCGCCAGCATAATTGGGTCCGTATGAAATCTTTTGCAAAGTTATGGATAAGTTTGGCAAGCTAATGTGGAAGCCTTGGCCTTTAGCCCAGAAAACTGAACTAAAGTTGGCTACTTTACGAAAATGGCGCCAAAAAAATTAGTTGCGTAATGTTCAATTCGCCAAGATTTTACCTTTGCGAAACTTTTGGCACAGAGACGTAGCCCACAATGTTCGTTGTCCTTATGGAGGCTACCAAACCATAAAATGTTCAAAAACTAATTCAAATTTGCATTCATTTCTCTGGGAGAGGTTTATCCACGAGAAAATACCGATCTTACACGAAAAACCTCTAGAAATAGTAGTTGTTTACGAATCATTCGCGATAGCTTACATAGCGTGGTGAGTTTCAATGTCATTATTATGCGGGAATGAGTAAAGCATACAGAAAGTAGGGCCAGTGCGAGCCTCTGCGAAGCAGAGGTGACGCACTGGTGTATTATACCTTGGGTAACAAAAGCAATAGAAGCTTTTACCGAGGAGAGCATATTACGTACCTGATAGACTCCCTTTTGAACTTTTACTGTGTGTGGGGTGGGGGGAGTAGGGGGGGGGGGGGGAAGTTCCTCACTCAAACGATAATTTCGCCTTTAAGGGCCGCATGCACTAACATTTCCGCTGGGGAGGGGACCGCAGCATCAGAAGAAAGCTTCATATCCTGAAGCTCCAGATATCTGGGCCGGTAGTAAACCTGTCGAAACGCGCAGCTCAAACTCAGAGTTAACTCAGAGTTAACTCTGAGTTAACACACACCTTTCAGGGACCATTAACACCTGCATAAGCAAACCAAATTGGGGAAAGGCTTATATGGCAGGATACCTCGCAATACGTACTTTTATGCCAAGTATGGAAACGTAGCGTAATTCGTTCCACACGAGACGCTACGCGACGAAACGCGCAGCTCAGCTGCGCGTTAACTCCGAGTTTGCTGCGCGTTTCAGCCGCCCGCGAAACTCGGAGTTAAGTCTGAGTTTGGTTAGAGAAAGAGAAATAGTGCGTAAACGCAGAGGTCCAGAAAAAAGTCCTCCGGGGTAGATTTTGCTCTGAGTTTCATGAAGCATGATGGGTATCATGGTGCACCGTTGAACATAAAAATTGAAATCTTGTAAAATTTTGGTCCCGGGGGTTATCCGACGCGCTGATCACGAATCCGATGCTCATTTTTCGCCATTCGCCCACATAAGGGGGTTACGGTAGGGATACGGTAGTTGAGCGAAAGTCACGAAATTGGCTGAAACTTGGTACACTGGGGTTTTTTCGCACGCTGATCACGAATATAGCGTTCGTTTTTCGCTATGGGACCACATAACGAGATTACAGTAGGGATAAGGTAGTTGGGCGAAGGTCATGAAATTGGTTCAAACTCGGTACAGTGGGGTTTTTTGGCACGCTGATAACGACTATGATAGTCATTTTTCGCTATTCGCCCATGTAGCGCGGTTACGGTAGGGATACGGTAGTTGGGCAAAAATTATGAATTTTGTCGAAACTTGGTACAGTGGGGTTACTTCGCGTGCTGATCACGAATATGATAGTCGTTTTTCGCTACAGGGCCACAAAGCGGGATTACGGTAGCTATACGGTAGCTGGGCGAAGATCACAAAATTTGCTGAAACTTGGTGTGGTGGGGTTATTTGCCATGCTGATTATGAATATGCTAATCATTTTGCATGAAAATGCAATTCGTGATTTTTCAGCAGCCAGCCGTCAGTGCCGTATTTCGTCTTGAACCTCTAAGCAGCTGTGTGCGCTGTGAAATTGAAGCCATAAGTCAAGTCTCATCCATATTTTCCAAAAACACGTGCACCCTAAGTGGTCTTATAGAACGATCCTTGATGCCATAAATGTTCTGTCAACTTAGACTTCAATATCATTTTCGCATGACCTTTTCAACCATACAACTACCAGCACTGAAATAATATATACTCCCAACCACCTCCTCCAAAAATGTAAATGTAACAGATTTTCGCAAGAGATCTTTTTACCGAAACCAAACTATGTATGCTTTTTGCCAGTTTGTGATATAATTGTAACGGACGCAAGTTTTCATCGAATGAAAAAATATCGAATAATATCTTTAAAAATTCATCGAACGAATGAATAGCGAATAATTGAATCTAAAAATTTTCAAATGAACAAATATCACTCGATTTCCGACTTTTATATTATTCGAATTTGAATATTCGAATATGGGCACATTCCAAAATTTGAACTTTCGATTATTCGATTAATAGAACTTGATCGAATGACTATTCGAATAAACGAACAACTGAATATCATTGAATATCGAATGCAATAATTATTCAATACTGGTATGCAATATTCGAATATTCAATCGCAATAGTCTATTTGATCGAACAAGGATTTCCGAAACTTCTCAAATATTTGTATAGTTGAATAACTGTCTTTTCAAATTCCTCGCATATTCGAATATTTGGATAATTTATTTCCCCGACTTGTCAAATGAACCAACTCGAATGAAGAAAACTTATCAGCCAGCCAGTGGAGGTCCTAAGATTTTTGCGAGGGGGGGGGGGCCCTAAAAAAAATTTTTTTTGAATGAAGGTGCATGGCGTTAGCCACGCACTCCGAAAAAATTTTTGGAGAATGCTTCTCAAATTTTTTGTCTCCCAAAATGAAGAAAAAGGGGGCGTGGCGCAAGCCACGCCTCCGAAAAAAATTTTTTACAGGGCTAAATTGAATTTTCAAAGAATTTTAAAAATTATTTTTTATCTACATAAATAAACAAGTCACTTGCACATTTTCATAACCCACGTAAGTAAATTTCGAAAATTTCGCGGCTCATTCTCGGGAGGGAGGGCGCCCCCTCGGTCCGCCACTGCAGCCAGCCGATAGTACTATCAAAATGACAGAGGCGTGTTGATGATTTCATATGCGTTTTTATCGCACATGGCTGTTACAATTTACATATTTGATATTTGATATTTGATATTTATTGCACATAAGTGAGTTATGTTTGAGTTTGAGAGCTTTGCTAAATTTTGATTCTTCAATTATGTTTTGTCAATAAAGCAGTCACCTTTACTAGTTATCCTATTCAGAAATGCAGCTGGAGATAATCAATTCTTCTAAGGTTGTATTTTCTGAATAGAAGATGATATCGTAGGTGAGGTTTGAGAATGGGGGGGGGGGGAGCACGTATAGGTATTGTAGTGAATCACCCTGCTTAGAGCGAAAAGGCACCGTGCCTCTTGACGTGCCTGAACACGTAGGATGTAAGCAACGAGTAATAATGGCGGCAGAATGGTGGCGGTGCTAGGGTGCTCTGTAGTCTAGTGGTCTAATGCTAGGTACTTAACGCCGAGCGACGAGAGTTCGACTCTCGACCTAGTCGGAGTGTTTTGCGATGAAGCGTGTGGTAGCTCCTCAACAACCATAGCGGCTCCGCAAGTAGCAGCACGAAACTCCGAGTTTCAGAAACGAAACTCGGAGTTAACTCTGAGTTTCGAAACGAAACTCTGAGTTAACGCGCAGCTTTAAACTTGGAGTTTCGGCCAGATTACTACCGGCCTTGGATTTCACGCTGTCTACCTATCCGTAAGTACTCCCACCATCCTTCACTATGAACATATTGAGCAGAAGTTAGAAGCTGTACAAGCCGCATTTCCCAGCTTTTTGTAGGATCCCCTGATGATCCCTGGGGGACGAACATCTATTCTTCAAAGTCATTTTTCTTTCTCCGAAGTTAACGAAAACCTTTCAAAGTTGTACTAAACATCAACACAACAGTGCCAAGCATGTTGCTGATGAGAACAAATAAATTTTTGAAAAATCGAATTGGTAAACCCCAATTTTCGACCTGTGGATCATCGAAAATTTCATGACTCCAAAACATCATTTGTTCTCATCAGTAACATGCTTAGCACGTTGGGGTAGATAATCTGCACAACTTTGAAAGTTTTTCGTTAATTTCGGAGAAAGAAAAATGTCTTTAAAGAAAAGCGCCGGAGATCATCAGGGATCATACAAAAGCTGGAAAATGCGGTTTGTACAGCTTCTCGCTCCTGTTCAACATGTTCATAGTGAAGGATAGTAGGACTACTTACGGATAGGTACACAACGTGAAATCCAGGTATCTAGAGTTTCGAAATATGAAGCTTTCTTTCAAGCTGCGATCCCCTCCCCGCGGCCATATTAGTGCATGCGGCCCTAAGTGGTGTGCCTGTCAGGCACATTCGGAGTCGCTTCAGTCAGATACTACCAAGAATTGCAAGCTCTGCTCTCCTACCCAGTGTAGCGTCAGGTGCTGAAATATTTCAAAGAAAGTTGAAAATCAAAGTTCAGTAGCGAAATTGCTCCAATCAAGACCAAATTTTGGTTTTTTCGGAGGGGTTTTCCAGGTCACTCTTTTTACTAGAAGGATTAGTCTATTACTCAAGGTTCAGCACCGATAATACCCAACCAAGATCAAGATCCAGAAGTACTCGATTATCCTCTTACAAGATTCAGGATTGCGGGCTTTCGAAATCCTTTCTCGACAACGATGTATGTTTTTGCAATATCAATAACGACGGGATTTTTTAACTTCGAGTTTTCAGACTCTAAAGAATGCGAGTTCGCCGGAACGTTAGTCTGTATTATGTGCTACTAGCTGGCTTATCCGGCTCCGCTCAGCCATGTCAAAACACCATGATAAAGCTCCCATGCCTATCCCTGTGCAGCGTTCTGCCCGCTTCTACATACCAACTCAAACCCGTATTCCCGCTGTGTTAGTTATCAGCACGCTCACTTATCCCTGTGCGAATTCCCAGCCCCGTAGATTAAAATTTGCGGAAAAATCGATAAAATCGATGAAACTAACGGATGATTTCAAAAACTAATATTGTGATCGTAATCAGCATGCTCGATTACCCCCCCGTGCCAAATCTCAGCCCCGTAGCTCAAACTCTGCAAAAAATCGTTAAAATCAATAAAAGTAGCGGATAATTCCAAAAACTAATATTCTATTCGTAATCAGGATGCTCGATTACTCCCTGTGCCATACCAACCCCATAGGTGAACTTTTAAAAAATCGATAAAAATCGATAAAATCGATATCGATCGATGACGAAAAGTGGCCTATGACACCCGCCCGGTCCCGAAGTGTATACCTTGCAAAGTTTGGTCCGGATCGGTTCATAAATAAAAATTTCTGTTCGGAACATACGTACATACAAACATACATACATACAGACAAACAGATATTTAGCTTTATATATAAGATAAGGATCTGTAGCAATCTTGTGCGCTCAACCTAATGAGATTGGATTTTTGAACATTTTTCTGTAGACAAAAACATATCTCCCAGAGACTGAATAAATCACCTAGAATTGAAATGTCATATGCAGAAATCCCTATGTGAGTCCATGTTGCTTCTTTTCCCGAAATTCGAATCCAAATTTTTCAAGGTACTGCACTGATAATGAACAGAGTTGAGCTAGAGTCAGGCATGCTCGAGCTAGGGGGTCGCATTGGGTGCAAGACTGAGGAGGAAGTCTCGTAATCAAGGATCGAATTTGTTCAAAAAATTGGGAGTTATACTACGATCGAGTAAGGTGAAGAAGAAAAGCGCTAGACCTGAAAATCACAGCTCCATAAGAGAAGGGATGACTATAGCGAAGAGCATATAGATTAACTCCACTAGCGAAGTCTCAGTCAAATTTCAATTCTTCATTCTCCTACCTCACACACACTGTCAGTTCATGAAAAAGCTTGTTGTGTAAACTGGATATGATTTCCGTAATCAGCATGCTTGATTACCTCTACGAGCACCACAATCTGTACCTGTTACATTTTTTACTGTTTGCTAATCTAAAAAGCGCGATTTTCAAACTTGATTAACTAGGTCACAAAGTGAAGGGTAACGAAGTAATACTCCTATCAGTTCTATGGTAAAAACAGGACTTTACATCGGCCCTTAGTAAAGCTCTATCAGTTCAGGTGAGATGAACTTAACTCATCTGTTGAGCTCACGTCAGGTGAACTGATGACCGCCCACCTTCCCATGCTATAAGCATGGCAAGTAAACTGACAGTCCTACGTTCAACGTAGGCCCGCACCAGTCGAGTTGCACTGATGGGGGGGGGGGGGTTACTACGGGCCATCGCTTTCAAATGGTGGGTTGGAAGTGCTGCAAAAATCGTAAGAGCTCAGTTGATTTGCTTGCTTTGAATTAACCAGAATATGCACCTTTCAAGGTTTTCCTATTTCATTCCACAAAAATGACAAAAATTTTCATTTTCTAAATGTGAAATGTACTATGTAGGCTTAGTTGATGACAGGGCCTTAAAGTTCCATGTTCGCCTTGGGCTTATTTTTTTATACGGCTTATAATATGGGCTACAATGATAGGTTCTATTTGGACCGAAAATTTCTAGGTCTGAAATTTTTTGGAAATCATACTCCTTCAAGCGTTATGTAGCACAATTTCCCAGCAACCGATACACATTTTCTACATTACAGTACATGTTCTCAAAAAATTTCTTTTGATTATGGTGCTATAGAGATGAAGCAAGAAGAAAAATTTCCACATTTTGCTGTGATGACCTTTTAAAGCACGAAATTGCAGACTGTATAGAGATCTATTGCAATCCTCTCAATTATTTTGCTAAGGCAGCATTAAAGCTCGTTTTCATAAGCCCTCTCAATTTCATAATTTCCC
Organism: Cylicocyclus nassatus; assembly: GCA_958299035.1. Taxonomy (NCBI): domain Eukaryota; kingdom Metazoa; phylum Nematoda; class Chromadorea; order Rhabditida; family Strongylidae; genus Cylicocyclus; species Cylicocyclus nassatus. Next base: position 55,696,334 of record CATQJL010000223.1, on the reverse strand, counting down.
AGCCGTATTTGTTAGAGATGAGCATTGTGCCTACCTACTACCAGATTATCCGGCCCTTCATGAATCTATAACAAAAATTCAACATTCCAACTCCAGCGATGGTGAGGATTTTATGAGTTCAGCAGAGCAGTGAGGCGAGCTAGCACATTGCTACAATACCAACACTAAGTAGGTGCGAACGTAAATGCAAAATCTCGAAAAAAATTTTTAAAGAAGATTTTTCGCAAGTAGGAAAAATTCCCCACCCAGTGTCTTAGAACATATACTGATACATAAATCTGAAGAAACTTTCTCAATAAATTCTTCACTACTTTATTGATTGCAGGCGCTCTTGCAGCGCGCTTATAAAAAACGAAGGCAAGTTCCAGTGCTGGAACAAATGCCACGTGTAACATATGCAGAATCTTGTTGGTAAGATCGGGTTACAAGGGCAAGGAAAAAAATGATCGGCAATCTTGGTCCCAGATTTATTACAATCATAACATAGAGCTTAATATTATAATTGCGGAATCTTGGAGCTGGAGTAGGAAACCTCCTCTATAAAGAGACCAAACCTTGATTCACACACTTGTAGTGAATTTGAATGATCGAATTAATATAATGTTGAAATTTAAATTAATATTTAAATTAATTAGATAATATTAAATAATATTACATGACATTTAATTAATTATTTGATTAAAATGTTCAAATTTGTCGGGAGGCCGATATTGCTACACAAGCTGAAATAGAGCATCCTTTTCCTATCTGAGCATTTTTTTCTGGAGTTTCGAAAATCGTATGTAATGTCTAAATAAATAAAGAAATAATGCAAACTTGATAATTATTTATCATCGGCAATACCTTTAGCATCTCTACTGTTTATTTATGTGGACCATCACTCCCTCGTAACAGCTGGTCATTGGTGAAAGCTCATGTGACACGGATCGGTCAAAATAGGAAGGTTTGCTCAACAACTACACTTCAGATCATATCAATTCACGCGTAGCTTACCTACAAAGTAATTTTTCCTAGGCATGCTATTACACTCAAGAACTCTAGAATTTTTTGGGCAGATACTGCTAGTAAAAGCTTTTCTTTGTTTTGTAGAAATTTTCTGAATTTTTAGCTGAGCAATGGATCTGAATTTCATGCACCGTTAATAGTTTACCATGGTTTTTTCGATACAATGTAATTTTCAAAACATATGAAATAAATACTTGCTGCTATTCTTGCTTCCAATTTTTCGGTTATTTTCATTGATTTTTTTGTTGTTTTTATTAACTTTGTTTTTCGATTAATCTTAGCTGTCATGAATTCATCGATACTTCTCAATGTAAAACAAAACGATTCTTACTTGCATCTTAATATTTATACTTTTTATTCTATTCCACATGATTAGACTATTTGCTACATTTACGGACCCTTTTGCACCCTTGACGTTACCACGACTATATCACTTCTCCACAAAAGGCACCGCCCTATGATCCCCATCGTTTGTCGGTCCCTTCGTGGCACCCATTTTCATTGCACTTTACGCTTCGACGAGACATTTAGCCTTGCGACAACGAACTCAGTACATGCCCGAACGACCTTCAACACATTCAAATGGGTTACGCGTTCCCGACCACCTATGACCCATGCTAACCGTCATCCCCCCCCCTCGAAAAGTCATTGCGGGATGGGAGAAGGGTGGGGAGGGGGGCGTTAGAGCTTATCTAAGCTCCATCTTAACCGCAGCAGACGTGGAGGTGGCACTTTATGGCCATATGCCTGGCATCACTTCGGCCAGATCCCTCACATTCCGGCTGTCCACTCGGCCGCTGCTACCTCCAGTTCGGCGGCGGCGGTCGGCGTCGTCGGGCTCTTTTTCTTATGGCCTTGATGCCCGTAATTATGAGTGTTTCCAGTCGTACATTTTGCTCAAGTGTAATGCTTTGATTGTCCCTTCGCACTTGCGCCAAGTCCGAATATTCCATATTAATCCTAGTCCAATTAGATGTGTAAGAAATTTGTCCCATTTTGTCCTAGCTCAGGAACCAGCCAGCTTCCGCTACGCGCATCTCCCGCTTCCAAATTTGTAGAATCTCCTGCAGCCCCCTCCGCTTCCCCCTCCTCCCCCCCCCCCCCTTCCCAATCATTTCGAGGATATTCGGGAAGGTCGCTGGGCCTTGGAACGTCCCCGTCCGATCGATCGGGTCACTTGCGGTCTGCTGGAGGAATGCGCACGCTGGAGAGGTTTTTTGCTTGCGTGCACGGGGCAAATTAGGTTACTTTAACATTACAAACAAAACATGCGATGTTGTGAGATCACGAAATCGTTGTTCAAAGAAAAATAGTTCAAGTAGTGGGCGAGACAATACTGCTGCAATACTTGTATTTATTGAAGAATGCTCATACGCAGACTCAAAGATAGATTTTATTTGCGCATAGAAATACCGATGTTTCAGGTGTAAGTTCGGCTTGAAGTTTTCTTTTTCATATTTCATTTATTCAATCACTTATTTTTTATTTCTGCCAAATTCTATTTTTTTGTCCACTTTATTTGGATACTAGCCAACTTCTGCTTGTCCTTTTTATTTGTTCATTCTTATTTTACTTGAAATGCTTCAAAGTTTACTTCAAAAGTGGTTCTGATTTAATTCATTATCTTTATTTAATTCACAAAAAAAATTCAATGAATTGCCAGTGACTGAGTTTTACCCGGTAAAGATTATGATTTAGCTCTACGACAATCAGAAAACTCAAAACTTATTACTACTTTATACTTTAAAAACTAACTAATTTTCTAATTTTTGAACTTTTCCAATTCTTTTAGGAAACAGCATGTATGCATGAAAGAAAGAGTTGAGTTGCAGAAAAAAAATGTATTTAGGACACATAATTCAAATAAGATTGTAATGTGTGAAACTACACATTTTCCAGGCTGATGTTCGGCCACTTGACCCGAATATCGCTTTTTCTTCTTGATTTTCCTTGTCATTTGAGCAGAAGCGCGAGAGATTTGATGGGAGTTTTTGTACGAAAGATCTGCGCCCATCGCCAGTATCTCGTAATTTCTGCAAATGCACCATTAGCTAAGTTGTTGTTAAGCGTGTATTTTTTCCTTAGGGCGAGTCTAACCCAAATGTGCGTTTACACTTTTCAGCTAAATCAAATCAGCAGCTTTTAGGGATTGGTATACTTTAAAATGCGCAGTATTTTCCAATGTTAATTTTCACTTATTCTAGCCGGGTTGGTAATTATCTTACTTGAATTCATCCTACCACTTTGTGAATCTAGTTCTTTGTTCTCGAAATAAAAATAGAGGCTTTTAATTATTACAAGAGATCACGTCGACGAATACATCGTTATCCTATCCAAGTTTCTTCCTTCCTTTGGACGGAGTAGCGTCTCCCTCCCACCTCCCCCTCCACCACAAGCAACTCCTTGAGGAAAGAGAGCTTCTTGGACCTCCTATCTTTACTTATTCTTTTTGATTTTTGTAAATCTTTTTGTATCTTTGGCGCTGAATTTGGAATGAAGACACTTCGTCGTTGTCTGCGGTAATCTTTAGTGACATTCATCTGAATATTCAGTTTTTTCGTCAGTTCTAATCATAAATAACACATGATGCAAATGTTAAAGCGATAGAGTTTTTTCGTCACCTACCTATGATCGTAAAACTGAAACGGAAAAGAAGTTACTGCAGAGGAAAGTTAGCCATGTTCATTGGCAAGCATTCCAATACTTTTTCGATTTGCTTCTGTGCTGCACTTTTAGCGAAACTGCAGCGGAAATTGGAAAGTGAAAAAGAATTTGAGCGGATCTTAATCAAGTGTTTTTTTTATCAAATTACATCTATATGTCATAATATTTTTAGTGAATGGAGACAAGTGGGTAAAAATGGTCATTTCATGTGGGTAGTCATTGATCTTGCCTGCTTTTCATTTGTTTTACTTTCCACACCTTGTCTTATCCCGTGATGGATTGCTGACACTTTTTATCATAGTAGTGATATGTCCTTCAAATCTGTCAAAGCTGTCATTGCTGCGAATTGTGAACCGCTTGACCTCGTAATTTTTTTTTCGCTGTTCCATTTCTGGCGGAGCCTATAGATTTTCTCAAGATGATGCAAAGAGACACTATATCAGATGATTCGTTGTAATTACGAGTATAGATTGGTCAAGCTTTCGTAGTAACTATACCGCTGACGGGTACCAAAATCTGAAGTTCTTCTTATCATTAGACAAAAAACACTTGAGAAAAGAAAATTCCTCCCGTAGATCAAACAAAATCCCGCACATAATGAGAAGTGCGAAGAAAAAGCTGCACGTTAATTTTCGAGATAGTCTGTTTCTTATATGTTTCAGTTCCAAATCAAAACGAGAGTTGTCGGTAAAAAACAACCTTTTATACAAGGAAGAGTAATGCATACAGAATTTCTCTCGAATTTTGAATTTCAACTCCTTATCGATATTGGCGGCATTTTTTGTTTGAATTTCTCAAATATTCTGAACAGACTCTTTTCGATGTCTTCTAGAACTATTCGAATGTACATAAATATACGTTGAAATATCTAGTTTTGATAATTCATAATTATGTGTATTCAACTAAAGCACTACGCTAAGTCAAGATGAGGGCGGAGCAAGGGAAGGGGGGGGGGGTGTTACACCTCGATGCTCCTAGTCCCCCCCCCCCTATCAAAAATTTCACAATTCGAAAGAAATTTGAGGAACTGTCATCCCAGCAATGCCCCTTCCTCCTCCCCCCCCCCCCCTTCATCTCGCCTTCCATGCCATGCACCGAGGAAATCCTCCCCTCCCGAAGAAAGTCACTGCCATTTCACGAAGTCTTAACTTTATTATTAGACTGCTCTCATCCACTGATGAAAGTTACGATTTTGTAGTGATCTCAAATATTTTTTTCGGATGGTGAGGAAGGGCCACGCCGGATGAAGTTAGCAGCTAGCTTGATGTTGCGAAATTTGTGGAATTATCCAGATTATTTGTAGATAAAAACAATCTACCTACGTAGATCTATAATTCACGTGTCCCCACAAAGGAGAGCAGCCTTGCATTCCCCCCCCCCCCGCCCCGCATTTTGATACCTAAATTTTTAGTCCTGTGGAGACACTTTCTTTTTCTAATGATAATAAAATCTTTACACTTATTAATTGATTTCGTGACTTTTTGTAAAATATAAAAACTACGGACGATTGCAGGCAGCGCATTGCACATCCTTCTCTTGCTTGGTTCCATGTGGAACAGACAAATAGTCCTTTTAGAAAAATGTTTTTTTCGCCTTATTCGTTTCCACAAATATAGCAGCAATTATATTTTTGATTTTTTTCAAGTTAGAGTTTCCTGAAAAGTATTGTATCTCTTCATCCTGTTCTTTTACTTGATTGTAAAGTCTGTTTCTAGGATTTGTCGCTCACTCAATTTGTGAAAACAAAATGAGGTTGAGATAAGGATATGTAATGCAAAAAATGAGCGGAAAAACCAAAAAATGAGATCCCTTTATGTTTATTCTGATAGATCGTAATTATCACCTTCGTGAACTCACCAATATTTTTCCCTTTTGTTCGATAAAAACGGTTTTCTTGGGTCTTTGTAGGATGAAGCAAGAGATCTAATTGTCGTTCGTTTGTCCCTCCCCTTTGCCGTTATTTTTTTTCAGCCCCCCCCCCTCCACTATCGCTTCGTCCCACATGAACATTGCCCGTTCAACGAAGACGTGATTTTCTCGCATTTGCCTCCTCATCGACTGCTATAAGTCGTTCTCGGAGAGAACCAGAAATCCTCATAACAGCCGACGTCCTTCGAGTCGAGCGAACGCCGCGCGACTGCTCGGCCGCGGCTCGCGTGCAGAAGTTTGTCGGCGCGCGCGGAACGAGCGCGGCCGCGCGTACGTGCCGGCTCGACGATGGTGGCGGTGGCGGACGACGACGGAAAAACCGTCTTCTTCCCCACCCACTGGACACACTCCCCATTCATCCATCACACTACGGCCATGCCGATGCCCGCTTCGGCGCGCCTTGCCGCCCGTACTACGAACGATGAATCGTGCATCGTTCCTAATGCGCGTAACTGCACGTGCACTACATGCTTTGGTTCTCAGAGTGCTTACTGTAGTTGTATAGTTCAAAACATCAGTTTTTTCTATTATTTTATAGCCACACAATATTCCCGCGGTTTTTTGAAATTGCATTTCAAAAACTCCTTCATTCAATAGTTTCGGCGATAATCGCCCAATATTGAAGAACTGTCTAAAATTTGAATTTGTTCCAAAAATCGTGATTTTTTAGCTCAAAATTAATTTAAAGACTTTTGCATGGATTGTTGTTATTACAAATATGGGTGGTTTGACTACTGGGCTGTTTTTCTGATTTGATATCTCTAAGATTTTTTTGTATGATTGTGGGTTATGAAAAAAATTGTAGCTAAATAAAAATAATTTTGTGCTTCGATTTCATCGACAATGAAAACATTTTAGGAACAAAAATGATTTTTTAATTTGATTACTGTAGTCATTTTCGCCTTTGGCTCTCAGTGTGATTGAGACTGGTCCTCTTCTGTATGTATGATTTTCACCTTGAACATTTTTGGTGGCATTTGTGGACTGCTGCTCATGGCAACAATTAATATGCCTTGTATGAAGGTCGATCTAAAAAGATTTAGAATAATGAAGGGGGGGGATATCAGTGCATATTAAGTCGGTCCGAAAATTTTGTCGTTTCACTTTCAAAATTTCTGCAACTTTGCGTTAACTCAGCAAATTTGCTTGTTTGTAATTTTATTAGAACGAATAGGTCTTTTGGTTTCGAATACTGCCTTGCAGAGCTTCTGCTTTACACTGCATGCAGAACAAAAAAAATGGAAAAGGAGGACATGTAAGCTTTGATAATTTTAACTTAGGTCACCAAAAATCTGGAAAGTTGCAGAAGAATCCGAAATTGTCAGTATATAAGCTACGAGCTGCTCTTTGCAAATGTGAAAAGTTTGTGCTGTTTTGACGTTTCTGTGAGAAGTTATGATTTTTGAAAGTGGCAAATTATTCTATTTTGGCGTTTCCTGTAGTAAATTGAAAATCCATAATTTTTCGCAGAAACGCCAAAACAGCACAAACTTTTTACATTTGAGGTCATAGAACTTATAAAAAATGTCAGTACATGGTACTGACATTTTCGGATTTTTTTGCAATTTTCCAGATTTTTGGTGACCTAAGTTGAAATGATCAAAGCTTACATAGTCCTTCTTTTCCATTTTTATCTCTGCAGCTAGTGTAGAGCAGAAGCTCTGCCAGAGGGTGTTGGAAGCGAAAGACTTATTCTTTCCAGTAAAATTACAAGCCAGGAAATCCGATGAGATAGCGGACATACAAATTTTTGAAAATGGGGACAGAACTTTTGGACCGACCTAACATAGTTAGTATGACAGTATCAAATAAGAATTTTGTGTACTTTCAGCTGCTGCCATGCCTCTAGAAACTTACTACGGTAGTTCTGTAGTATGACTAGGAAGTCAATTGGCAGATGACTGGAAATACATATTCTGTTACTCATTTATACTAAGTGATTTTCGTCTAAGAACATCTACCAACCCCCCCCCCCCCTCTCCTCTCCCCATCCCACATTTGTCGCATTGAGGGCCGGACATAGTTCACGAAAATTCAGTTGCGGCGCGATTTGGCAATATTCCAACTGTCTATAACTCACTGTAAGCACATTTTGAATGTACAGAAGATAGGACATTTTATCAATCCACGCAAGTTATGCACACTATGCATGTGCACTTTGCTAGTGTTGGACTTGAAGACTTCTGACGAATTGTCAAATCGCGTCGCGACTGAAATCGCGTGGAGTATGCTCGGCCCTTTAGTGAGATGATCTCGAAAATTCTTCAACGAATCATAATTGCAACATTGTAGAGCAAAAACATGCCAAAAACGGCTTAGTGTCAAATCAGTCACACTTTCGAAGATTGATTTGTTAATTTGCAAATGAACGACATGAAAAGGAGTGAGTGTTTGCAAGTACTCTGAGAAGCTCAGAACTATGTATTTTTTAGAAATCATGATAATGTGGAAAAAAAATAATTTTTGGCTGCTTTCTTTTTTCGTACATTGTCGATGGAGTGATATAAACATCAGAACTCATAACAATGGGATAAACACTGAGAGTTGCAGCCTGATACATTGGGTGCCCCCTCCCCCCTCCCCCCGCTCTAGGTCGTGCACCCGAATTTTTAAATTTTTTCCCAGAAATGCTCTGGATTAGGATAAACACGTACGTCATATATTTTTGTTATATTCAAAATACATTTTTTGTACAATGAAGTGGAGAATTCGTTTCGCCTCAAACTAAATCAAATAAAATGTAAAAACCAAAGAAAGTCTAGCAGTTTTCCATTTCCTAGCCTGCAGGCTACAAGATCAATTTTCCGAGCGCAGTGCAGGTTCCTAACAATTATACTGCTGAGTCATTTTCTGAATGAAAAAGCTGTAAGACAGCTGGTGTGCGCCTCCGTCGTTGTAACTATAGTGAATGCATTCTTCTCTTCGACTGCTCATGTGGTATTCTTTCTGAAAAATCTCTGTTAGCCAGTTTCTTAACATTTCTAGGAATCTCAACTTGCTTATAGCCTGAATCCAGACGTTATATGGGCTTCAATCTCAATGCCTGAACTCGGCTTGCAGTTTAAGCCATTGACGACGATGTGGACCACCGGTGGCCCACGCACTTTTCGCCGTCAGGGACAATTTGGACCACCAGTGACCCATACCCCTTGCAAAATCATGTCTTTTCCAGGTCTAGTATCTTCTCCGCAGTTAGTAATTTTTCCAGTTTTTTGCGCTCCCGAAACCCGTAGACCCCGTCGTCCAAGAAGATGTTTGTAGTTGATTACAGAACAACTTTACACTTCGTAAATAATCACAAACCTTTCCCACGCCGAAAGTGTTGTGCAAAATCGCGTCGTCCCACAGTGCCGCCACGCAAAATTAGGCGTCGTCGTCAATGGATTAAATGGTTGCTTGCGAAGCTAGTATATTTTGAGAAGTTACGGTAGGCATACGGTAGGGGTCCAAAACCACTAATATGGCTGAAATCTGATAAAACCCAACCGGCTTTATCCAATGTAGCAACACTTGTATTCCTATGACGATGAAATGATTCTAGCCCCTATCTGTAGACCTTACCGTACACATACAGTATTCATGCATAGTGAGGCCTTTTTTGTAAAGGCAAAATGTATAGAGTGATGCCTCCTCACTATTGCATGCGGAAAAAATAACGGGGAAAATATTTAGCATATCAAATAACCCTTCCGTGCGAAATTTCTGCAGATTCTGAGTCTTTAACCCCCCTTACTGTATGCGTACCGTAATCCCTAAAAGTTGCTTCACAGTATGTTTCGAGTGTCAGTGCGAAAGCAAGTATATCATTCTCTCGGGCCAAAAATCTATAATATTTTAGGTCTCAGATTATCAACTCTATTTTGTAGGCCATGGTTCTTCACCTTGCTTTATTTTGCCATAAATTTTCCGCCGTTTATATTTTTGTGAGAATCTGACCAAGATTTTCCATTTTTAGAATGCTTGGCTTACTACTGGGCCTAGCGGCCTTGCTGTGCACTTCTGTGCATGCAGATCTGTTCACTTCCGTAGCCGACATGGAGCAGTTAATAGATCCGAAAAAGAACATCCCAACAATGCTCTATAAGTACATAAATGTTGAACAGGAACGACTTGAGCAGCTCAGAGGGTGTGTTTTCTTCCTTTTCCTTTAGTTTGTACCGCTAAAGGTGGTGTTTAGATTAGCGCAGGAGTATGAGAAACGATATTCGAATATTGTCGACGACATCACTGACATCGAAAATCCTATCAACGCTTTCCTGCTCATCAAGAAAAAGGTGACTAAGTTCTTATGGATTAGACAGTAGGAACTGGCAAACCATTAGAAAACTCCATCCACCAAATCTACGTACACATACAATCGACTTGCTGCGTTGTTATCGGTGGCGCGGTCATGATGCCTTTGAGTCGCTGAGAGAGCATGTGAATAAAGGATATGCAGACATTGCAACAAAATATCGCTCTGAGGCAAACGAGCTTTTTGGTTTATAGGCAGCAGTGATATTCTGGTTCTAAATTTCTTTGAATTTTGGCATTATCGATTAATGCATTACTGCTTGCACTTCATAAAGCGGAATTGTAACTTCGATCTTCAACTGCAAAGCATATAAACTAGGAAAACCTACGCTGCTATTTGCCTGCGTCTCGGCTTCCCATGCGTTCTCTCCATGACCCAGAGGCATCAACTCCGCTGCGCAACTGCTTTTTGGCGGTCGTTTTTAGACAATCTGTTCCTTGTACAGTAAATCTTTGTACAAATTTTTACCAAATAATACAATTTTTGTTTTAAAAATAAGTGCCCAATGGGCTTCAAATGAAGGTGCCTGTTATGCAAACAGTCTATAACAGTCAACTCAAGCACTTTTCCCGTAGAAAAATTGTTTACTTTTGGAGGGATATGGTCGTATTCTTACTCTCGAGATGTTACTACGTTGACTTCTTGCTTTCAGATGTACGATTGGGCTCGAATCGAACGGAGAATGCAGTTAAGCAAGCACGATTCATTCATCGAACGCGTCAGCCACGCAAACAATGGAGTTCGTATTCCGACTGAGGTGCGTTTGTAAAGTTGGTTGGTCCTAACACGTTTTTGGGCTTGTGCTGCACATGGTGCATCACCACGTTTTCCGGGTAAATTAACACATGATATCTGGATACCACATGTCAATTAATATCCCTATGCAAATTTTTTCCACCCCTTATTCGCCTGCGTTAAAATTTTTGCATAAAATTGAGCCCAGCATCGCTCGTGCTACACATGGTGTATCACCAGGTTTAGGTCACTTTTCGGAAACCGATATGGCATTTGGAAGAACTTCTTTCTTTCTGGCGTGGTATAGTTTACCCAAAAAGGTGTGCCCTCTTCCCACTCGTGCTGCACATGGTGAAGCACGGTAAGCTGCCGCGCGCGGATTCACGCTTGGGAACATTTTTATAAGGCACTCATTCACCTAATTTGGTCACTACATGTAAGATCACGAATGTGAGCTATGGAAGAGGTTCCGGATCTCCTTTTTAGGGATATTATACTTTTTACCACGGCCGAACACACCGCAGCTGCATTGCGTGTACAATCCCATTAAGGCTAAGGATGTGTATGTTTTTATGGATTTCAAGTATCCTAGAAGCGAGTGTGTGTTGCTTACGCGGCAAATTGAGGCCACTACAGCCTTAATGATAAGGATTTTGCAAAAAGTGAATAAACTTGTCTAGCACCTTATAAGAAGTTTCTTATAGTTCCTATAGCTCTGTCTAGACTTTGAGGGACGCATGTACAAGAAAAAACGGAGAAGAGGGCTAGCTAAATGCTTAAGATTACGTCCATCTTTTCTTATCCTAAGTGCATGCTAGGTTGAAGGCTATGTGGAACTGATACGTACTACTTGTGTAAAGTTACTGATGCTTTGTGATGCCAGTTCAAGCGGACTTCATTGATTATCAATCTTTGACCAAATTCATCCCTTTGTAATTCTGAAAAAATCAAAGTTATCCGATATTTTTCTACTCACGTTGACAGAAGAGTTTGACAAAAATGAACTCTTTGAGTGAAGGAAGAAAGGGAGGGGGGATGAGTGGAGGAAATGAAAGCGCGATATTGAACTTTACGAATAGCAGAAGTTCGCACCGCCCTGATACAATATACACCGTAACCTCACGATACGCTTCAGTTTGCATCGCGTTAATTATTTTGCCATTTAATCCACTTGATTTCTGTTGCAACAATTACTGAAGTCTTATTTTGAGATCCTCTTTTTAAATCAAAGTTTTAAATTGGCGGCTGTATTCCCATAATGCTAGAGGCTGCTGCATGACGAAGGCGCAGAAGTACCATTAGTTGAGCGGGCGCGAACGCGGCGCGCACATACCCTCACCATAGTAAATCTGCACCTCATGCCCTCGGCTAATAAAGCCGCGATCGCGCCCAAAGGTATTGCGCCTTCGTCATGCGGCAGCCTTTATGTCCAAGAACTTCTCTCTTTCCAGTCACATATATCTTCGTTTTTTAACACTCTGTAGTTTTATGGGGGTACACTTGCAGACAAATGATTTGTCTGATACATTGATATTGATAGGGTTTTTTTTGTTCAAAATACTTAATTATAGGGGCAATATCACAATCACACAGCACACAATTTGTTCCAACAGGGACAGCCAAAGCATTGTGTTGCTTGCCAGCCATCTAGACACTTCGCTCATGCGTTGGCACTTTGCCACGAAGAGAGGTAGAGGAGACGCAGACACGGTCCTGCCGCGAAACGCATGCGAACCGTTGCAAAGCGGATATGTGTCCCAGTTTCGCCCACTTCGAGTTGAAACAGTAGCATTACTGCTAAGCAAATCACTTGAAATTGACATCCTCTTCTTACTCAAAACGTGCAAGGAAGCAAATTTTTGAGGTAATAGCGTCTGCTGTGCTTATTTTTTCGTACCCGTAGTAACAGCGCATGGATGTTGCCTTTCATCTCGGCTAACTCTGTTCCATTACTCAGCGGACGCACGTACGAAACAATAAGAGAACGCGACCATAGGACACTCAGGCAAAAAGAAATCTCATACATTTCCACTTAAAATGGAGCAGTGGCCGTGAAAAGGTCGATTGCAATACATGGGTCAGTGTCGAACACAAGAAATGTGTTTTATCATTTGCGATGTACAAGATAGATGGAAAACGGAGCAGCAGTGGGACTATTGACGATCTTGTGGAGGGGTATGGCATAAGCATTAGTAAACAGGGGATTATTTCAAAAGTAAATTACATAATGAGAAAATTTGCTAGCTAGCTCCGAAGAGGGTGAATGGCGGTGGGTCACAGAGGTGGCTCATTTTTTTTGGGTAAACTATGTTCAGAATATAAATATTTCAAATTCTAGTTATGTGAATTTTCCTGAAAAGAAAACGTTGGTACGCACGAAGCTATAGGGTTAAAACAAAGATGTAAAAATCTCTTAAGCGTTGGTCGTCATTCTACTGTTCTTACACTTTTGTAAGAATACTGCAGATGATATACATAATCTTTAAGAAGGTGCTTCTAGTCTTTGCTGGAAAATTTTTGAGTATTGAACAATTTGAAGAAATTTTGTCGCGAAACAGAGAATATTTTTGTTTTCTTCATGTCTTGGAGACAAACTCTATTATTGAGAAATAATCGTATTTTAGAAGAATATGCATATTGAAGGCGCCTTTATAATGCCACTGTTTATGAAATTATCTAAGAGCTCAAAAACGTTAAGAAAATGGGCAACCATCAGCCTGAATTTCTTCAGCTTCTTTATGATTTTTATAATCTGTTCTTTTAGCGGGTATATGCTTGAGAGGTGGTATCAAAATTTAAAAAATCAGCAATAATCGCGAAAAAATTACTTGAGTTTTTCCCTCATGAATAAAACCTTCGAAATCTTGCGTTCTTCAATCACTATGTTGTGCATACATTGATCAAAGCTCTACAGTAATCCTTCAGGAAGATTTGATCGGAGCTGCCATTGGCCTTCTTCGTCTACAAGACACTTATCGACTAGATACCAGAGATCTGGCCAATGGTCGAATTCTTGAGGTTCAAGGAAACTATACGCTTAACGGTATTATAAATTATTATACATATGTCCTAAGAAAAATCCCAAAAAAGTTCTTGATTCTTAGCTGGCGACTGTTTCGACATTGCTCGAGCTGCTTATAATGATGAAGATCACTATCATGTCATTATGTGGATGGAAGAGGCTAGAAGACGTTTGTATCACGAAACTGTGAAAACCGCCGATTTGGAACAGGTCCGTGTTCAAATTCTTTTCCAAAACTTTTTTGTCAAAATCAAAATTTTGTAAAATACCGCTATCCATTTCAAAATTCAGATCATGGAGTTCATGTCCTACTCTCTGTACAAACAAGGAAATCTTAAACATGCACTTCAAATGGTCGAGGAGCTTTATCAAATAAGTAAGTGTTTCACCGTTACTAAATTTCTGGAATAGTCCAACTTCGGTGAACTATAGGATTACGGTGTGATTACTGTAGCGATCATGTCTATGCGTCATCTGACGAGGGAACGATCCCAACTTAAGGTGGCGAATTGGAATGAACCGCATACCATTAGATGCGTCTTGATGAGCTGATTCCAAATCTACCTTCCTTATCTGCGACAACGTTATCTGCAAAACATTATGAGCGGTTGAAAATGTGAACTTACTGGGGTTTTAATGCATGATGTGTTTCAAAATCCAGCTTGAAAGTGCATGACTAGCATGATATTGAGTGTACTGATTTCACGGAATGCTCACATTCAAAAGAAACACAAATAAGTGTTTTTGAACAACTAATTTTCGAGAAATCGCGCTGTATATTTGCCAAATTTGGATTTTTCATTGCTCACAGCTTTTACTAGAGAGCTTTAGTTGCTTTTTAGCTGTTCAAAAACACTTATTTGTGTTTCTTTTGAATGTGAGCATTCTTTGAAATCAGTAAAATCAATATCATGCTAGTCGTGCACTTTCAAGTTGGATTTTGAAGTAAATTATGCATTAAATCCCCAATAACTTCACATTTTCAACCGCTCATAACTTTTTGCAAATAAGGTTGTCGCAGATAAGGAAGGTAGATTTGGAATCAGCTTATCAAGATGCTTCTGATGGTATGCGGTCCATTCCAATTCGCCACCTTAATTTGGGATCGTTCCCTTGTGAGAATTTTTTGGCTACAAAGCCTTTATCCAGTCAAACACAAAGTTTCCCCACTCAGTAATTTATGGAATATAGCTCCGACCAATATGATTACGGTAGTATTACGATGTGATTACGGTAGCAAGCATATTTTCGCTTTGTCTTGAGTGTCGTAGCTGGAGAACTCATTAAATTAGTATTTTTCCGCTTTTTCTTAGAATTTATGAACAATAAACTCCTCAACTCTAATTATTGTCTTGACCGTGAGGTTACTGTATGATTACTGTAGCGCACACATTGAGTTTCGATTTAGATCCCAATCATCCACGTGCTAAAGGCAACATCAAATGGTATGAGGGTTTGCTAAGAGAAGAAGGAGTAAAGAAAGCTGACATGAGAAGGTATTTTTGCGATGTAAAATTGTATAACTACTGAAATACCGTATCCTTGCAGATCGCTGGGTCGCGTAAAGAACGAACGTCCAGATAGCGCATTGGGTAATAAGGAAAGAGCAATGTGCGAAGCACTGTGCAGAGCTGAAGTGCCAGTGGTAAGAAATCAATAAGTGTGGTTACTGTAGGATTACGTTGGGACTAATGTAACAGTCATCAGTATCTGTCGTTGTGAAATCCAAATTCTCAGTAGTATTTTTTTACAGAGTGAAAAGGACATTGCAAAGCTTTACTGCTACTTGAAGAGAGACAGACCATACCTGGTTTATGCTCCTATTAAGGCAAATTTCTCTATGGATTAAAGATATAGCTGCAATTCGAGTTGGATCGTCTCTTTAGGTGGAGATCAAGAGGTTTAATCCATTAGCTGTGCTGTTCAAGCAGGTGATGAGCGATGATGAGATTGCGATCATTGAGCAGCTCTCCTTACCCAAGGTTAGATGCCTATCTCCTTACCTTCCTACTGCGTTCAGAGTCGCTTGTGCCAGCGCTGTGCCAGCTCCGTTCCAGCGCCGTGCGTTTCGTTACACTGCAGTGTTGGAACAGGAACGACGATCAATTAGTGCAGTGCGTATCCACGGGTTCCGGCGCAGCACTGGCACCACTCTGGAACGACGCTGGCATACCTCTGGCACCAGGGGCGACCATACACTGATTTAACTACATATATTAATTTTTAGCTAAATCGAGCTACTGTTCACGATTCGATAACTGGAGAACTCGTCCATGCAACTTATCGAATTAGTAAAAGGTAGGTGTTTGTGCCTAAGCATCGCGCAGAATCCGGCGATTTCAGTTTTTTACGCCTAAAACAAAAGCTCCGCTTTCACCATTTTTGTAGGAAAGTAAAGGTACTTGATTGACTGATACAGGCCTTGTCAAGATAGGGTTTAAGTGTGGGGAGCTTCAAGTTGCTCGTGTTTTCCAAGTATTTTCGCCTCTGCTCCCCCCCCCCCCCCCCGCCCCCACTCATGCTTTATGTGAGTGACTTCGCAAGAACTTGTTCTTGTTATAGCGCGTGGTTGAAGCCATGGGAGCACGAAGTAGTGGAACGAATTAACAAACGTATTGACATGATGACAAATTTGGAAATGGACACGGCTGAAGAGTTGCAGGTGCAGAAAATATAGAAAAACGTTGCAATTTTTCTGAGAAATCCAGTTTTTCAGGTCCAAAATTACGGAGTTGGTGGTCACTACGATCCACACTTCGATCATGCGCGAAGAGAAGAAACCGAATCATTCAAAGCGCTCGGAACTGGCAACAGGGTGGCCACTGTGTTGTTTTACGTAAGTTTACGCATTTTTGCGCAATTTACCGACCGGTACTTGCTTAATGCTTAATTCGGCTAATTATAGATGACTGAACCCACCTATGGAGGTGGAACGGTATTTACCGAAGTAATGTCATCTGTAATGCCAACAAAGGTAATGTGCTATTGAGAAATTTGTCCTTCGCGTCCTTCAAAACGATTTTCTTTTCAGAACGATGCACTTTTCTGGTATAACCTACATAAGTACGGTGATGGAAATGTTCTGACACGTCATGCTGCGTGCCCAGTTTTATTGGGACAAAAATGGGTAAGCATTTTTCCGATTTTGATGCCTGGTTGTTCTCCCTAATATTGACTGTGGCTCGTACTGTCAAATGATTTCAAGAAAGACGAAATCTTGACAAATTCTTGACCCCCCCCCCCCCTCGACGTGGTCGAAAGCTTTTTACTGGGCGCAAAACTCGCTCTTTTACGATGTGTGCTAAAAGCATTGCTTTATATGGTCAAAGCTATCAGACCGGTTTTTTGAAGAGGCTTCAGATGACTCGTAAGATGCAATCATGATTCCTCCAGTAGTCGGCTGTTTTGATCACTTCAAGTAATTTGAAGTGATTAGCTCAGAAGTAAATAATATCTACACTTCGACTTGAATATGAAATTGATGATGCGTAGTTATGCTATCTATTTTTCTGTCAGTCAGACGAAATTTTCCTCCATGGGTACAAATGGGATCAATAGTCTACGATGTTTGTTTGTTTCGATGTTTTCCTTATGATACATTTCTGTGGTCCGAAAATAAGAATCGAAATTTTTGTGACTTCCAGTGGTCAAATAAAAATCATCTCCTCTTTTTGTCATCTCAATCACGAAGCACTTAAATTTAAACTTACTTTTTTGTCCAATTCTGCCGAACCCAAAAGATTTTCCGAAGTGAGCAAATATCTATCTTTAAGACTAACATGTCAGAATTGAAAGGCTGTCAAAAATGCTCAAAATCCTGTCTATTATACTAATTCTGCCAAAGTCAGAAAAACTGTAAATTCAAGTCTTGGACTAATCACCAAATATGGAGAATCTTCGATATTTCAAGCACTCAGAAGGCTAACTATCTCTGTCAAACTCAAAAGTATTTTCTAAGCCAGCTGACAAAATTTCAAAACCCTCCACGGTTTTTTTGCACTGATTCCGCCATACTTAATAAGTTTCCGGAACTGCTTACGAGCATATTATGTCTCAATCTGCCATAGCAGGATTCCAAAATACTCAAAAATCTAATTCTTAAAAAGTTTAGCCAGATTGGAACACCTTTTTATGATAGTAATTCTCTCTATTTCTGCCAAACAATTATGTAGTATGTAAGAAGCATGCTGCTTAATTTAAACCTGGAAGGATTTCGAGTATTTCCTATCAAATTCTGTCAACTCTGTTTATTCATTTTGCATGGGTCATGTAAAGGTTTTGTAAAATAAACATATTTGTTCAGGTAACAAACAAATGGATTCATGAACGAGGAAACGAGTTCCGACGTCCCTGCGGTTTGAAGATGTCCGATGGAGAAAGGTAGACATCATTCTTTGTACATCCACACTTATGACCAAATTCCAGATTCATCGGCGATCTTGGCTTCGGTCCAACGCCAAGAAATCATCCGAATCTCAGTCCAATACTATCCAAGGACGTATTTCACACTATTTAATCGCCATCCCTGATACACTCTAGGACCATGCGTTTAGGCCCATTGCCGTGACCTTTGGGTACAGGTGCCTTTACTTGAATTTTTGATTGGGTAAGGAAGTCCCTCGACAGGGTACAGAGTGGTGGTGCCCATTGTTTGGGTGAGAGGAAACCTATATCACTCAAATAACGTTAATTGTAACACTGCCAATGGGAAAACATCACGGTAAGCTCCTCCTATGTGTCAATGTGCTTGCCTCCTGAATTTTCCGTGCCAGCGCCGTTCCAGGGCTGTTCCAACTCAGCTCCAGCGCCGTTTTAACGCCGTTTCAAAGCTGTGCTATCCATTGCAAAACTTTAACAAATGAAAGCGTCCACGTGGACTCTGGCACTGCACTGGAACGGCGCTGGCACGGTGCCGGCACGCGACTCTGGACACTGTATAATTGGGTGTTGTGAAGGTGTGCAGAGATGACCTAGGGTCCGAGAGCACCACCGCTCTTCACTGCTGAGAGCAGAGAAAATGAGAAAATCGTTGTTGTTCGTAAAAGAACACCTGTGCCATGACATCCGCATCAGAAGGTCGCCTTCTAATGTCGAGGTCGCGTCATTGGTCCTAGCCCGAGTTCCTGAGTGTCCGACGTTGTTTCTGTTTTTTTTTTGTTTATAGTGCGGTATTATCGGGTGGTGACTACTTGTTTTTCCAAATGCCTTGCCAATTTCAGCTTTCCAAACTACTTATTTTCCCGGTTCTTACGACAATTCAAAATCTTCTGACCAGCTCTTTCTTCTTCTAATTTATTGATCCCCCAGACTTACGAAGTTTTCTGCTTATAACTGCTACAGTTGCGAACCTTGCCTGTCGATTACCGTAATTTATTTGCTACGAAGCATTTATAACTGGGTTGGGTACTGAGAAATAAATGCGACAACCCGGTTACAGTACCCGCGAACCCGAAAATTTACCCACTGCTGTTGTTTTCATTACTAATCGCATAATCGAAGCTGTTTCGAACACTTTGTTGCTTTGAATAATGTTGTAATGTTGATGTTTGATATACTCAAACATTTGAAGTCATTACACGTTGTAGAAAAACTGTTATTTTAGTTTTGGGTCAGGGCTGGCCAAAGACTGCCGTAGCCCGAAACTTAGGTCGCTGTCCGCCAACTTTTTTTCACAAATCACACAGACAATGGCTAGTTACTCTTATAATATTCTCTTCAAGTTGAAATGCAACATAATTGTGACGGTAGCCAAGGACATGAATTAGTCGCGCAAAGGTCGAGTAATAAAACGAGTCGAAGGAGGAACTTACAAAATACCAGGGTTTCTAGGTGCCACGGTAAGTTGGCGGTGAAGGTGCAAATACACCAAAACTCCGTGAGACATCTGTGATGATAGATGCAAGAAAGAAGTCAAATTTGGCTCTGAAACCCTGAAGAAATGCAAGCATTTTTTCTTTTTTCTCCTGTACTGAAAGTATAAGGAAATTGAAAGTCTTTTGCAGCTGAGGTGGCTTTAATTTAGGAAATGGAAAGTTCTAGTTTATACTTTGGCTTGCTTGAGGAGTTTGATTCTAAACAAATGTTAGATTGTTATAGAAATCTGCCAGAAAAAAAATCATAACTTTTCGCTGCTGATGAAAAGAAAAAGTGTGTTCCAGTGCGAAGAAATTTCGTTCCAGGAAGAGGGCCAAAAATTTTTCAAAAATAAATGGGCGTTTAGTCACGCCTTTGGAAGGATTATTTGGGATACTTTCCAGTATAGTTAGCACCGAATATTCGTGTTCGAATAATTTATTCGAAATATTCGACTATTCGAATATTCGAATAGTCGAATATTTGAGAAAGTCCATTTATTCGATTATTCGAATAGTCGAATAAATGAGACAGGCCTATATTCGAATAATTCGTTCATTCGACGACTTCGAAAAATGACTTATTCGAATATTCGTTCATTCGACGAGTTTTAAATAAAGGTGATTCGAATATTCATTCATTCGAGTAGTTTTAAAAGATAGTTATTCGAATATTCGAATATTCGAATATTGCATTCAAATATTCGAATAATATTCGAATATTTATTCGAAATTAGTCGAATATTCGATCAAGTTCGGTTATTCAAGTATTCGTTCATTCGAATTTTGAAATGTGCCAATATTCGAATATTCAAATTCGAATAAATTGAAAATTGAAAGTCGAATAATATTCGTTCATTCGAAGAATTTTCGAAAATCAATTATTCGATATTCATTCGTTCGAAAAAATTTTAAAAATTGATTATTCGATATTCGTTCATTCGGCGAAAATTTTTGTTCGTTACAACTATACTTTCCAGCTTTTTTATGGGTTGTAAATTCCGCAATTTTTAGGGGTTGTGCCCTCAAGAAAATTTTCCAGTTTGAATTTTCGAGATATTTCAAAAATCTGTTGATTACTCACAAGGGAAAAACAAGTTGCGTGCAAATGTCTACATATATGTCTGCATTATCATAAACTTCCAAAAATTTCGCAGTCCATTTTTGGGCTCCCCCTTCCTCTCTCCGCAATTCGTTAGGGGTCATACTTTAATATCTGCATTCGTAGCAATTTTTAGAGCAGCGAAAATTTTCGCTACAATTTTGAATTATATAACTGAACTAACTCAACATCTGCCCTCTAGAACAGCTTGTTTCTACGTGGAAAATGTTGTGGAGATGGCCCTGACCCTTCGTCCTTCCTACTTGCAACGGTCTAATCCCTCTTTATCGTGTCGAAAATCCGACGTTTCAATTCACAAATCGCTTTGATCTTTGATTCACCAGTTCGTCTTCCATGTGTTGCGGAGCTATGGGTTAATTCAGAAATGTTGGTAAGCAGTAGTAAAACAGGGTTATTGCAAAATAGCCATTGTGATTCGGAGAGCCCAAATTATAATTTTACAATTTTCACTTCGATAGGATGAACGGACAGTTAATTGCATAGTATTCTTCATTGCATGTGTTGACACTGTACTCACGATAGCTATAACCGAGTGTCATCTATGAAGAAGAGGAGGGCCCCAAAAATGTAATTTAAACAAATTTTAGTTGGCCACAATTTATTATAGGGTCTGCGCAGGGTACGGCGAGTGCGCAAAATGTGTACGGCGCTTCACTCCTCTTTCCTCGTGCACTCTCGCCGCTTGTTTTCTCTGCGCATCTTTAAGTCACGAACTATTTCCAAAAGACAAGAGCGTTGCTCTCCGAGCCAGCGCCACGGCCTGTACCAGTTAGAGTACTGGAAAATGCAGGTTCCTACCAAAATTGTTACTTGTATAAAAATGCTTCTTATGGAAAGTTTATGAGTTATCCAGCGACAATTAAATTGGCAGATGGTAAAGACGTTTCCAATGGCATTTGGGAAAGTGCCAAAGGCAACGCCCAATTGATGGCATCAACTGATGACGCCCATCTAGGGCATTTATGCCGTCTCATATTTGTCTGTCCGTCTTCAATGTTAGTAAATTTGTGTTTGTGCAGTGCTGATTTTTATTCCATTTTTAGAAATATTTTGCTAGAATGCAATCGATTTATGTTGGAACTGCTAATCTTAATGAATGTTCACATTGTGACAGAACATTTTCAGGAAGTGCATGTAGTGTAGGCGATAATTATTAATTTAACTCTGTTCAAGCTTTAGAATAAATTATAGCGATAATATATAGATGATTTTGCACCGCTGTATTCTAAGCCAGGCTTTCTTATGACATCGAAGAAAGTAGTCCAAGCTGCGAACGTCTCAAAGACGACAGAACAAATCAGGGTCAACGCGATAAGCATTAGGTCGTAATGCAAACTAGTTAAGTCATTCACGCTTGCAATGTTTAGATGGATGTGACAGTTTTTTTTGAGTTATTGAGAGGGAATGCTGAATGCAATTCTATGTAGAAAACGAGAAAGAAGTTCCAAGTCCTTAACTCAGAACGAAGTTACTGCATAACTAATTTCTCCGCCTAGCATTACAATTATTCGTGAAACCTTTACAAATGCAAATCTCTTGAAGTACGTAGAATTTTGGTGTTATAAAGCTTTTTAAAGCCTTTCAACTCAACTTTTCCATGGTGGTTTATAGTCTCATTGTTTGTCAATTTGCTGAGCTCAGATCTGCTCATCCAAAGTCTATAGGAATGAAGTCAAGGGAATCTGAAATCACAAGTTGACTTTAAATCGCCAAGCTCATAAAGCAAATAACTATTAAGTTGTAAAGAAAGTTCCCGGGCACTTTAGAAAATTTCATTTAAACGCATTTTTTTGGCCCCGACTTTGATACCAATTTTTTTATACACTTCAGTAGAAGAAAGCCTAAAGTTGTCAATACGACTTCTGATTTCTACCGCTGCCAAGAGGTGTTTGGTCTGCACATTAAGAAGAAAAATCTTCCCAACCATAAAATTTTCACAATTTTTCTTTCAACGGCCATTCTTTTACGCATTTCAAAGATTTTCGTCCAAATCATAGGTGATCTGATCGAGATGTCTGTTAACTTCTGAGCACTTTCGCAGCTGCACCAGCTGCACTCGATTTTTGCGGTTTGGGGGCTGTCGAACTTGCCTCTGACCGCAACTCTTTTCGCAGCTGGCATCGCTTCTGCAGGGATCGCCGCGTCTGGATGATGGGTCCAAAAGATGTGTAAGGCATTACTCCAACAATGTTCGCAGTTATCAATGACTTGGTCCACTCTGTGCAAAACGACAAAACTTCAAAGTCATTTACTCGAAAAATGGTGCATTTTTAGGGGCAAAAAATGGTCGATTTTTTAAACTTTCTGGAGACACATTTTTACAAACTTTTTTTACTCTTTTTTGTGGTCGCTCAAAGGCTTAAATAGTCTCCCTAACAGCCCCAGCAGACCTATATAACTAAAACATTTTAGCTCTCCAGCTGTCATCGTGCCTGAGATCATCCTGCACAAATAGGTCACTTTTCGCAACGACCTGTTTCCCTTCTGCGCATGCTGGTAGGCGCAGTGAGATGCTGAAAACCCAGCAAGACAAGTATATGTTGTAGGCAAAATTGTCTTTGCAGTGAAGTTTGTAGCTAAAAAAATCGATCTGCTTGAAGTTACAACGATTTGAAAAAAAAATTTCGCAAGTGCCCGGAATCTTTCTTCACGACCTAATAGATGCGATTACAATGCAATAAGAGTACAAAAATATTATTTTGCGTAAAAAATATCGGATGTAAACTCTCCAAGTGCTTTTTTATGCAAGCAGGATAGCTCACTGCTCCGGGAAGAGAAAACATATCCATGTCTGGTGACTACTGCTATCAGGAAACCTCATTCGTTCAATTAATTAGCCAAGCAAACAACTGCAGTTAAAATAACTACTTCCAACTCCGACTATTCTTTAATATTGACATAGATATGAACCGTATATGATGTTGAGCAACATGACCAAGATTGCAACTTCTCTTTATTAACTTTGGCCAACATTTCTGCGCAATCGTCTTCGTCAGAGGAAAATAATTCAGCAAATCTGAATTATCTTGCTTCTTCATTGACGTCTGGGGAAGGAGATCCTTGTGCATTTGACTTTCTAGGCTCTGCCGATTGCGCCGAAACGTTGGCCGAAGTTAATAAAGAGAAGTTGCCATCTTGGTCGTGATGCTCAACAAAACAACTACTCTTACTCGATAATTCTACTAAATAGTTAGTGCACTTTGTTCCTTTTTTCCTCTCCTACCCCGTTCTCTATCATTCCGTCTATAGGCCGTCTCGTGCTTGTAGGCCTAATATTTTATGATTCTTTTCGTTGTTTGGAAGTTTTGCCACTACATAGACTTTGCGTTCATTTCCAGAAAGAAATCAAAATAATTTTGAATTAGTGGATGCTTTACTTGCTCTTGTAAAACGGTATAAAAAAATGATTCTTGGATTAGTTATTTTAGTTACTATTATAAAATGATAGGAACAGTACGTATTGATCTAAACTCATAAGATTTCTCGTAAAATTTTCCTAACTCAGTTGTCCTCATTTCTTAGACAGCACATTTGCAAGTTCCCGGGGTGCATGCCCAAAAATATGAACATTGTGCAAGATCTGCACTCAACATACCCTTTCGAATTGTAGCAATCATTTTGAGAACACAAGATTAACACTTCTCAGTTGTCGATCAGATTTTCTGGCTTATTTCAGGAAAATAATCAAGGTTTTTTTTCTAAAGTTTCATGAGTGTACGAAAATGTTTTGTTTATTTTATCAACACTGATCCGACTTGCGATTTCGCAAATTTTTGTTTCTGAAGCTTCTACTGAACACACGCTAAAAAAAACGCTGAATGTCCGCTTAGCCTTCTTTTCGCTACGTCCACGACGAATTCCTTCTTTCTTGCGTTTTTTTGGTGGTGTACTTGGTTTGCCCTTTACTCGCAGGAGATTTGTGTAAAAGCATTAGACTGCATGAATTGAGCTTCACGGTGTGTTCACTGCAAACTGCTAGTCAGACATTCCATCGCAAAAGATAACAAAGGCAGGAGGAGGAGGGGGGGCAGGTAGATAGAATGGGCATTTTTTTTGAGTTTGGCACATGATTTAGCGTCCTATACAAAGTCCTATAAAATGATTTTTTCATCATTCTCCGGTTCATTCTTCCCCATATTCGGAGATTGTTTTAGTTTTCAGGCCCTCTTGCGACCCCCATGGTAAGGAGGACAGAGGGCCTAGAATGCTTTCGAAAAATTTTTTCCAGAAAAAATCGTAAAACTCATCCTGTCTATAGAAAATCCTTATTTCTAAGAAAATCTGAGCGGATGTGTAATACTTTTTTTCTTACTCCAGTTCATAAATACAGCTTCTTTTGAGTGTTGTATTTTTCGATCCAAATTTGATCTACCTACGTAACTCTTTCCGGTCCATTTTTTCCTGTCAGATATCTAAAAATTCCCAAAAATCTGCGCTAACTTGCAGCTTCGGGATTCTTTTCTTTTCTAACTTCAAAAAATCCTGCAAAATTTTTTCAAAGTGAGCAATTGTCTTCCCTATGATATTGATCCTCCGTTGCAAGAAACAAGTCCGACAACGAGTTTTTCTAGGGCGGTTTTACGCCCCATACACATCGCTACCTAATGGAGACGTGCGTTTGCATCATTTCTTTCGCTCTATCACTTCCTTTTTGTTTCAAAGAATTTTTAGAAAAAAATGCATTTCAGCAAAAAAATCTTTGTTTGAAAAAATCTTCCATTTAGTAATGATCCATCTTTTTGTAATGGTGCACCTGCTTGCTGTCCACACTCTCTATCCACCGCGAAATTTTTGAAAGTTACTTACATGGGTTATAAAATTGTGCAATCGTGCTTGTTAAATGACTGAAATAATTTTCAAGATTTTTTAAAATTTCAAATTTGTAATTTATCTTGTAAAAATTTTTTCGGTTTCTTCATAGTTTCGGGGTTTTGGGCGCGCTAAAACTGTAGGAAGCATCCTAAAGTTCATTTCGGAGCGAGTGGCTGTCGCTAAGCACATTCATTCAAAAAAGTTTTTCTCCCTCTTCTCTCTCTCTGTCCCCCCCCCCCCGGAAAGGAAATCTTGGAATCGCCACTGCTGCCTTACTCTTTAGAATATAATTCGGTAGTTTATTCACTTTCCAGCAAATCACGCAAATTTTTTGTGAGTTTGCTTGTTGAATGTTTGTCTAGATTTCCGTTCTTTCTCCTGTTTATGTTTACGCTCCGAAGTTTCGAGATCTTCTCTACACATTGTAAACTGTTCCCATTGTCGCCTTCGTCGCCGTTATCGTCTTTGATCGCAACTTCTATCTAGAACATTCGTTTCGAAATATTGAACAAACCAATCATATGTCTTTCAGATGATTTTCTCATTGGGTCTTGTGGCCCTGTGTAGTGCCATCGCTCTGGCGGATTTGTTTACTTCCATGGCCGAAATGCAAGGTCTGCTGGACACCGAGAAATCTATCCCATCACTACTCTACAATTACATCGAAGAGGAACAGAAACGATTGACGGACTTGAGAGCGTCAGTTTATTTAACAGCAAATATTTGCAAAATTGGCAAAACCGTATAGGGATGTAGTGTTGAGATGATCGGATTTTGAAAAATATATATTGATGAGAGGTGTGTTTTTACATATCTCTATGAAAAAATCAAGAGAGTTCGAAAAGACATCCAGTATTTTCTGCTTGAGCTTATATAGAAAGTATCTCAAGAATCTCGAAGAATAACATTAAGTTGGTAAAAAATTTTATTTTGGCGTCATCTCCGCAGAAAAACTTTTCCTTTTTATCCACAAATTTTGCGAAGAAGAAGTTCAAACTTAACTACTATCAAAAACAGTTGCTCCCTCCCCCCCCCCCCCCTATGGTTTGACTTCCAAAAGCTTATTCTTTGAATTTTCAAGCTTCGTCATCTGTAATGGATTAGAGATAAGTAATCTGCTATTCAAATGTACACAAGTTTTCTCTGCTTAACAATTAATGATAGAAATTGTGGTCGACCATCTCGAGTTCTTTGTTAAAAAAAAACTCTCGCATTTGCACAAAATGAGAAAACTGGTGTACTTCACTTCTTTGCGCCTTCATTGAAGAATAAGTTCGACTGAAACGAAATTTACGTTCCGATTTTTATTAAACTGCTCTGTGCGGGAATACCAGATATCGGACAAAAATTTGCCTATAGCATTCGTAAGATCCACAAAAGCGCTCGAAATTATTTATCAGTAAACCTAATATATTGACTTCACTACAAATCACTAGAGGCCTAGATGATTTCGGATAAGCTTATAGGAAACACTACATATTTTATCCTCTGGTCTCCAGTACTGTCCTTTCTGATTGGAAACTTTATTCTAGAGTTATAATAACATCAAAAACTTTCAAAACGTGACTTAGATTTCACGGCTTCAAAGCTGAAGACACATACCACGTTTTGTTAGAAAACTCGTTTTTCTCAACTTTGTTTTTCTATGTAGAACATCTTTTAGTAGAAAGTTTTATCTATTCTTCGTCGAAGATAAGACCTTGAAAAAAGAATACATAAATTATCTGAGCGCCGTTGAGCTGTCAAGCATCGCATCTCACTTTGCCAAATCTAGACCTTGCCATACCGTACCGAAAATGCAAAAATCTTTGGTCATTATCAATTTTAGTCCTACCGTATACCGCTCATAAAAGTTGACTGACACCATCGCAGATAATGCTAACTGATAGACAGTTTGCGAGTAGTGTACACTTTTTCATAAAGAGATTCAATCTTTTATTTTCTTTTCTCAACAATTGGGTAATGAAGGGGAATTCTCAAAAATTTGAGATTTTTTTTGGACAGTTGGGTGATTATGCTGAACTTTTATGGAGAGGATCATAAATTCCGGTAAATATCTTATATATAAAGCTGAATGTCTGTTTGTCTGTCTGTCTGTCTGTCTGTCTGTATGTCTGTGTGTACGTATGTTCCGAATAGAAAATTCCATTTCTGAACCGATCGGGACCAAACTTAGCACACATACACTTCGGGCCCCGGCGGGTGTCATAGGCTACTTTTCGTCATCGATCGATATCAATTTTATCGATTTTTTGCAAAATTTGAACTACGGGGCTGGGAGTTGGCACAGGGGGGTAATCGAGCATGCTGATCACCCCCGTGGGGGTGATCAGCATGCTAGATTACACCCCCTGCCAAATTCCAGCCCCTAGCTCAAATTTTGCAAAAAATCGATAAAATCGACATCGATCGATAACGAAAAGTGGACTGTGACACCCGCCGGGGCCCGAAGTGTATGTGTGCCAAGTTTGGTCCGGATCGGTTAAGAAATGGAATTTTCTATTCGGAACATACGGCGGAGCCGGGTAAGCCAGCTAGTAGCACATAAACACACACATTTAACGTCTATCACTGAGACTTTCCATAATCAGCGCATCGACACGTTCCGGCCCAAAGTGGCCAACTCCGCCCAGAGTAAGCCCTGGATCCTAATCTCCAAATTTCGAAACAAATGCGATATACCGCAATTAAAATCTTTTTCTGAGTCTAAACCGATAGCCATCAGCTCATAATAAGCTTTCAAAGATAATCAGCTTTGTGAGCTATAGAATGAAAAAATCTTGAAATTACGACTTTCGGAATTTTGGACAATTCTGAACATTTTGCAGCAATGCACTTTTTCGACATGTACTTTACATAGTGAGCGTGCCGTAATTGCAGCCAGTTTTTGGAACTGAGTGCTTTTTAAGAGATTTACAGAAGACTAATTGGCCCTAATCTTTCACAATTTGTATTTAGGTTGGCACTACAATATGAGAGCAAAAATGACGCAGCACTGGAAACCGGATTGCAGGACATTTCTAATCCAGTCAATGCATTTTTACTCATCAAAAAAAAGGTATATAATTTCTCATGGCATGAAATTCTCTAAACCTTCAATACGCTTCGTTCCAGATTTTCGATTGGAAAGGGCTAAAAAGAAAAATGCTAACGAACAGGGCTCACGATTTCATTGAGCAAATGACCGATGCGAACTACGGTGTCCGTTACCCTACCGAGGTTAGCCCATACAAAACCATTAGTGGGATTAAAGGTTAAGTTTTGAAGGCGGATTGTTCAACTGAACAATTTTCAAAAACGAGAGATGAGAAAGGAGGTGGCGGCATTAGCCTGGTGGTGGCTGCAAGGCCTGTTGAATAAAAACGCAGAGAAATTATGGTCACTTACAAAATATGAGATTTGGGCCATTTAGGAGGATTTGACCGGGGCTGCGATTGCGCTGCTGAGGTTACAAGACACCTATCGTCTGGATACCAGGGATCTTGCTCAGGGTCGAATCTACGACAGTCAAGGAAACTATACATTCGATTGTGAGTTTCAAATTCATATTGAAATTATTTAGCGACATCTACAATATCTAAATCCTATCAGTTTATACTTGTAGAGGTACAAAAATTCTTCCCGAGGATGAACTTCTTCCGATTGAAAAGATGTGATATAGCTACTCAGACAATTCACGGGAACTTCCCGAGGGCCTTAGCGGAATTTCCCGACGGTCACCTGCGGAAGTACCGCTATCGTCTTCGGGAAGTTCCCTAATTGAAGCTTTCGGGAAGTTCCCTCGTGCTGGGAACTTCCGCAGGATTATTTATTCGGCCTGTATGCTATCGTAAGCATATTTTCTGCTCTTTCCTCTGCAAGCTTCCTCATCGACGTGGTTACACACATGAAATTGGAAAAGAAATAATATTTATGTATTTCATTTGGCAACAATCACACATCTGGCTAGTCACATCAGGCGATTCATCATCATCCTCTTCATCTGGCAATGAACACACACGCGTAAAAACTTTGTGATGGCGATAGGAAAGAAACTGCCAACGATTATGCTCCAGAGATCAGGATACAGTAACATTATACAGTAACTCAAATAATACAAGCAATTATGGAACTGGCTGGCCCCTCGGGAAGTTCCCGTGATTTGTCTGAGTATGTTTTGCGACAGAATTTATTCCGATTCCAGCCAGTTACCCAAGAGTCTGGGAAAGTAAATTTTGCGTTAGCAACCCCCCCCCCCCGTCCGGGAGACGGTCAAGAGGCGCGATTTTTCTGGCTGTCACCAACTTAAAACTCCAGTTTCAGGCTATGGGAGGGTTCAAAAAGTGCCGGACATACTCCATGGCTTACTAGCTGTTTGAAGTAACCATTTGACAAGTTTGACGAGGTCTGCTAGAAAACTGACCGGATTATTTACAAATAGCTATTGAGTGCATTTTCGAGGATTTTTGACCTTCAACAATTTTGTTTGGAATTGATTTCAGGATGATGAAATGGAGCAATCCGTGCAATTACCAAAAATATTTCGTTTGAGATTTCAAGTGATTCTAGAACTTTATAAAACACTAAATATGTGCTATAAGCTGCCCATCTGGCAATAGGATCGCGCCTCTTGACACCCCCCCCCCCCCGTCCCCCACCTTCCTCGAGAATTTATTTCCACAAAGCTGACTCTGCTTTTGGTATTTATATTTCATAATTTACAACTTAAGCCCATAAAAGTCACTTTCAAAAATTCAGCACACATTCTCATCCTGAAAGGATTAATACAAATAAAAAAATCAGTCAATATCCTCGCTAAGAAAAGTTAATAAATGATTATCTTTCTTTTCCAGCTGGCGACTGTTTCACTATCGCAAAAGCCGCATACAATGATGGTGACTATTACCATACCATTATGTGGATGGAAGAGGCACTACGAAAGATGGAAGATGAGGAAGACCCAGCTGCTGATCGTGAAGAAGTACGTTGTCGTTACCGAATACTTTGATGGATATAAATCATCACAAGCATCTCCAAGGTACTGGAATACCTTTCGTTCTCGCTATACAAGCAAGGAAATCTCAAACACGCTTTGCAATATATCGAGGAGTTATATGAATTGAGTAAGTTTATTTATTTATCTATTTATTTATTGATACACGTGAGTAGAAATAGTAAAAGGAGAGTCTTGCAATGGTATAAACCATAGTATCAGTGCATGAAAAAGACATCAGCA
Source organism: Cylicocyclus nassatus (assembly GCA_958299035.1). Taxonomy (NCBI): domain Eukaryota; kingdom Metazoa; phylum Nematoda; class Chromadorea; order Rhabditida; family Strongylidae; genus Cylicocyclus; species Cylicocyclus nassatus. The sequence continues at coordinate 55,665,683 of CATQJL010000223.1, read as the reverse complement.
AAAAATATACATATAATAACAATTACAGCACAAGACAATGAATTGGTTTCACGATTAGGAAATAGGACGATTTGTAGTAAAAAATTTAGCTAATGTTTTTTGAAGAACATCTTGTGCCAGTAGTCTGTTAAAATCGGAAATTACCCTCACAGTGAAAAAATGGGATGACATGCGATTTTGTTTTGGGAGCTCTTAGTTTCAGTGAAACTCCTCTAGTTTTAGAGTTGTAAACGTTGAAAAATTTTGAAAAATCAATTTTGCATTTTCCTGTCAACCTTGAGAGCCATGAAAAGATCAAATTTTTTCAAAAGTTTTTTCAAGTTCACTCCGACAAGTAAAAAAATAAATGACTTTTGCAAAAATGTCGTGTCACAAACTAGTAAACATACCATACAACAACTACTTCTCTCACGAGGGAAAATGTTTACTCAGAGTAGCCTATCAAGATGTGTTGTGTGAAACTTTGAAGGAATTAAATCGCTGATTCTAAATCGGACATCCTTATCTGCTAAACGTTTCTGGAGGAGAAGTTATGGAGGTTGGAGAGGGGAAGAGGTTGGGCAATCGGACGGCAGCGAATTGAGAGGGTGGTCTATTGGTTAAAGTAATGGGACTTGTAGGCAGACGATGACAGGTTCAATCCCTCTGTTGAGTTCGTTGTTTTGCAGTTCTGAAAAAAAACTTGAATGAACTCAAACATCGTCCATACACAACACTTTTTTCTTTTACTACGTTTCATGCCCTTCAGACCATACAGCTCATCTTGAGGGACCACTTCAACTAATCATCATTCCCTTGTCAGCGTAAATGTATGAAAAAGTTCTGTTTTTTGCAAATACCTGACGTTATAGTATCGCTGTTAGATCAGGACTGGCTTGCATTCCTTTACGTAGTTGTTACATTGGCATAAAATTATTAAAAAATCGTAATGAATGAGTGGTATATGCTAACCTCCTCATCTGTTTAGATCCGGAACATCCCCGAGCAAAAAGGAAAACATCAAATGGTATGAAGACCTGCTTGCCGAGGAGGGTGTAAAGAAAGCCGAGATGAGAAGGTATGCATTTCTATATTTAAGGAAGGGGAGTTATGCTAGCAGAATCTCTTAAGATGAAAAAGGAAATCCAATGGTGCTTTACGACTTTTCAACAAATATAATTTTATCGGTAAAGATATACTCAAAAATCACAGACGAAAAATGTAGATCCAAGTTGGGATTCTGCATGGAATCTAAAACTGACAATGAGTGATTTCAAAGTGTAACTAATATGACATTTTTAAAATGTGTAGAGTAACAAAAAGTCCGAAAAGATATTAACAATCGATAAGATTCGAAGGAATTACCGTAATCTAGGATACATTTACAGATCCTTAGGACGCATAAGGAATGATCGCCCAACAAGTGCTCTTGGTGACGAAGAGCGTATGGTTTACGAGGCTCTCTGTCGGAATGAAGTACCGGTGGTAAGTAAATAATACAATAAACTCTATGGAAGATTAGAAACAACTTGTAAGCAACTTTTTGTCCATTCAGAGCGAGAAAGAACTATCAAAGCTGTATTGCTACTACAAGCGAGATCGACCATTCCTGGTATATGCCCCGATAAAGGTAGATTTTTTTCATACGCAGAAATAAAAAGTATGCTAAATTCAAATGTTTGGTCATGGATTTTTCTCAAATATACTAAATAACATTTATCTCGTAAATCTATGACATTTTATGAAACACTAGTTGACTTACCCGGCTCCGCCCGGTCCTGTCATTATTATATCGTAATCAGCATGCTCGATTACCCCCTGTGCCAACTCCCAGCCCCGTAGCTCAAATTTTGCAAAAAATCGATAAAATCGATATCGATCGATGACGAAAAGTGGCTTATGATACCCGCCGGGGCCCGATGTGTATGTGTGCCAAGTTTGGTCCGGATCGGTTCAGAAATGGAATTTTGTATTCGGAACATACGTACAGACAGACAGCAGTGGCGTACCGAGGGGGGGGGACCGGGGGGGGGGGGCGCGCGCCCCCCCCCCCGAGAACGGGTCGCGAAATTTTGAAAGTTACTTACATGGGTCATAAAAATGTGCAAGTGACTTGTTTTTACTTGTAAATAATTAAAATAATTTTTAAAATTTTTTAAAAATTCATTTTAGCCTTATAAAAAAATTTTTTTTCGGGAGCGTGGCTGACGCCACGCCCCCTTTTTCCAGATTTTAGGGGTCGGGGACCCGGAAAAATTTTGAGAAGCACCCCAAAAATTTTTTCGGAGTGCGTGGCTAACGCCACGCACCATCTTTAGAAAAAAATTTTTGTCGCGCCCCCCCCCCCCCCCCGAGCCGAAATCCTGGGTACGCCACTGACAGACAGACAGACAGACAGACATACAGACAGACAGGACAGACAGACAAACAGACATTCAGCTTTATATATAAGATGTCTTCGGTTTTCAAATTTTATTTTGTTTGAGCTTTGCAACAGATTTCTATTCTCTAAACTTTAACTACTCAGCTCTTAGTACAAATGCTGCTTGTTTTGGTTGAGCCAAGTGGTAAATCTTCAAGGCCGTAATTGAAGCTGTCGTCTGGGTGTGACTGCTTTCTAATTGAATTTTTCAGGTCGAAATCAAGAGATTCAACCCTCTTGCTGTTCTCTTCAAGGATATTATCAGCGATGAGGAGGTGGAAATGATACAAGAACTAGCAAAACCAAAGGTGAAGAGTGTAGAGCGTCTAGTTGATGATGCTATTGATTTTTTATGACTAGTGGTGACAAAGAGTTGGTCAAAAGCCCCAGTAGAATAATTCTACATTCTTTACAGCTTGCTCGTGCCACTGTTCATGATGCGGCTACAGGAAATCTTATCACGGCAACGTACCGAATCAGTAAAAGGTAAGTAATTTGGTTAATTGTAGAAAGAGTAAATTTTAGTACGTATTGGGAATAATGCGACTGACCAAATGAGAATTGCACGGCAGTGGAAATGCAGAAAAATTAAGGAGATTTTGTGTCTCTTATTTTCTAACGTTTCATCATAGTTAAAGCCTGCATACATCCAAATCTTCGCCTTCCATGTTTTCGTTATTCTGGGGTCTTTCTGTGGCTTTGGTTATAGGGATGAATTACAAGAATGCCAAACCCCTGGAAAACCTGGTTTCTGGGTCCCCTGTCCTGAAGGCGGCGACTTTCAGCACTTGGGTGGGCGAAGCTTGATAGAGCGGGCGTGGCTTGATAGCACTTTCGCGACTTCCAGGTCCATTTTCCCATTTAGAGACCACATTAGAAGCTCGGACTAACGTAGGTGTCTTACCTCCAAGGCGTTCTGTGGACTAGGTACTAATCGGGGAGAAATTTTGCCTGGACGCTGTCTTCAAAAATATAACTTGCCAAATAACTTGCAAATTCCATATAAGACTTGACCTTTTTTATCTTAATCAAAAAGTGCAGATTTCATTGCAAAAGAAATGCTTTTGATAAGCGAGTTTGTCGCAGAGAAGAAATCCGTTAGTAACAATTTTTGTTTACTCTGTCTTTTCCCAAAATTCTCTACATCACTTCTTAACATTCCACATGGAACGAAAAGCTGCCAAAATATGCTACTAAAAATTTCTTTATCTTTTAGCGCTTGGCTAAAAGGATGGGAGCATGAGGTCGTTGACCGTTTCAACAAACGTCTTGATATGATGACAAATCTAGAAATGGAAACTGCTGAGGAATTGCAGGTTTGGTATCAAAACATCTCTAGATAAAAGGTTTTAAAAATGAACTACGTTCCCAGATTGCTAACTACGGTATCGGGGGTCACTACGACCCTCACTTTGACCATGCTCGGAAAGATGAGGTGAAATCTTTCGATACTCTTGGCACAGGCAATCGTATCGCTACTGTTCTTCTTTACGTGAGTCAAATTATAAAATTTTGAAAAACCTAGTATTTGGGTTATTTTTCAGATGTCTCAGCCAGTATTTGGCGGTGCCACTGTATTTACCGATGCCAAATCTACGGTGATGCCATCAAAGGTATTTTTGCCAATCCTTCGTCAACATCTTGGCTTGAGAAATGCAGAAAGTGTTGAAAAGGGAATTTTTTGTTAGGTTGCTAAAAAATGTTGAAAAGACTTAAGCAAGGAAATCCTTTGACCAATCGTGAAATTTAGAAAATAACGACTATTTCCAGAACGATGCCCTATTCTGGTACAACCTACACAGATTTGGTGATGGCGACCCAAGAACTCGTCATGCCGCATGCCCAGTCCTTGTGGGAGTAAAATGGGTAAGTGAACTTTATATCTAAGCAAAAAATGGGTTTTTTTAATCTGTTGCAGGTCTCGAATAAATGGATTCATGAAAAAGGAAACGAATTCCGTCGACCATGTGGTTTGAAGATTTCGGATGCAGAGAGGTAAGACCTGCACTTTTCCTTTTCGCCCAAAAATCCTAGCAAATTTCCAGATTTGTCGGTGATCTTGGATTTGGTCCTGATCCAAAATATGCACCCAATCTTAGCCCTGACCTCTCGAAAGACATCTTCAGAGCTATCTGAGCTATCCTACAGACTATTTAATTGTTATGTTTTCAATTGTTTGTTTTCTCGGGTGTTACTACTTGTTCCGAAATGCCTTGCCAATTGAATATCTGCCAAATCATCGTAGAAGTGCTAGCTCACTACCTCATCTGACTTTTGGGCAAGCTTGTTGAGTGCTATAATGTCAGGTGTGCGACTAATATAATTAAGTTCCATCGTTAATATCATGTCTGACATTTCTTTTCGACTGTAATTATAATCGCAAGCATAATCAAAGAATTTTATTCATGCTGCCAGCTTCTTGATGGGATTACACCGCATATGCAAAGAAATACAGTTTTTTTTGTACAGAGGGTCTGAGTGAACTTCTCCTCAAAAAGCAAAGAAGGAAGCGTCTATTTATGCTAGCTTTAGCTTGGCGGTTGATTCCTGTCACATATTTATCTTTTACTTACAAGTCTTGCTGGGGAAGGGATCGCAGTGGAGAACCGAATTTTCAGAATGAAGGGGAAACTGTAGCAGCTATCATCCTCCAGATCAATACTGTCCCAGATCAACTACTTTTGAAGAAGTTTGCCTTCGTTTCGTAAAGAGCCCCAAACGCCAGTTGTATAATGGAATGAGACGAGGTATACAGGGTGTCCTAAAAAAATGTATCCACTGTTTGATTGTTAATAATTCTCTTATATTATGAGGTCTCTCGAGAAGCGGTAAGCGCCATTTTGTAGAGCTGGCTTCAACATAGATTCACATTATAGAGCGAATCGCCCATCTTTCTCCGTTACAGTAAAATTACGGTAGAAACTTGAAAGAGGGTTTTGGGCCATGAAAGGCCATATTTTGCTTCAGGAAGGAATCAAAACAGCCGGAAAACTTTTACATTAGGCCGATTAGATTTGCTGATTCCAACTGTAAAGCTTCCAACTTATTATGATGCTTCACTGAGAGTTATGCGAGGTAAGCAGTAGCGGCTATTTTCTCAATGTTCCTAAAAAGTGCAGTTACACCGTCAGAAAGCTTCGCAATCTTGAGAATAGTTGAGTATTGAACTCAGCGTCCCTAAAACCCCTATTACACAAGTTTTCACATCTTTTTGAAAATTTAAACGGCAGCTTTTTCCACAGTGGCACCATATGTTCCAAGTTTCTCCGTAATCCTACAGTAGTGAAGAGCGATCGGTGATTCGCTCTATACTGTGAATCTAAGTTGAAGCCTGTAAAAATGGCGCCTTACCGCTTCTCGAAAGACCTCATAATAAGAAAGTTATTAACAATCAAACAGTGCTTACATTTTTTGGGACACCCTGTATAGTCAGTACTATAATCGTCGAATACCACTTGACAATGCCGCCAAAATATCAACTGCCACGCGGGTCTCCAGAGTTACAAAGTTGTGCACGTGGTTACCTCAAACTTGGGTAATTAAACCTTTATTAACAAAGACAAATTTCTATAAACGATATTGCAAGCGAAATATATTACCATTTCAAGGTGAGATTCTGATTGTGGCAGGACGTAAGTGATAAAACACTTGATAGTTTTGGTCTAAATGAACTGAAAGCGAATAAAGGCACTAGGTTTGGAAGCAATATAAGGCCCAACCAAATAAGATGAAGCAAGGTATCTAAAATAGCGCTAAAGTCAAGAACGAAAGGAGGAGGTCGCCAGGCTGTGGAGCTTCTTAGCTTCTTAGCGGAGCTGCAGCCGTACAAAGAAAGGGTTAGCCGCGCACTTGGCTTTGAAAGGCAATCAAAAATCGATTATCAAAACGGAAAATATCGGTCGAGTTTTTCGACACTGTGGACCTGCTTGGTGATCATTCTTCTCCATCATTCGTCTCCTTCGCCTTCTTCCTCATCTTCTACTTGTTGGCCTCGTTTACACCGGCTGCCCCGCTACTGCTTCTCCATCACCTTTCCTGCTTTGAGCCGCTCCAGGATGCGCTGCGTCTCCCTCCTGCGATCGTTTAGGAGCTTCAACGATACGTGTACTGCGCGCTGCTGCCGCTTTTGTAATTCTTCTCCGTCCTCCTGCATCATCTCACGTTTGCGCGCGTAAACTTGTTCAGTCATGATCACCTCGTCTCCGGCACAAGAAAATTTTCATCGTGGCATTTAAATTGGTGGCGGGTGCTTGTTTCGTCTTATCGGTTTTTACCTTGAAGTGGAGGTTGTGATCCCTGGAACACTTTATAAGTTCCTTCAGTATATCACTGGTTGGCACACTTTTGTTGGTCTGTCGATGACTTAGCTGAACTGTGTTCTTTGGCCTGCCACTACTGGGTATGGATCAGGAATCACGATTTGCGCGAATTTTTCGCGAAGCGATCTCTCTATGCGGCGTGAGTTGGTTCGAGGCTGTACGAGATCCCCGTAGTATTGGAGGACTGAAGGACTTCTTCAACCATGTGTTGATTATCGAGTGCAGCACGCTTACCACCACGTAGCGTGGGCCAGATAGCAGGGGGAGCAAAGACGCTCGAACCAAACTCTTTATCATACAAAAAACACAGAAAATAGAGCAGAGGGTAGCCGTGGCGGCTCGCTTTTATAGCATTCACAGGGATTGATAAAGATTATGAAATAGCACTACCAAATATCCCGCGCAATATCGCAAAATCGTAGATCAGCGGCTGGCCAACTGGAGATTGCGGAGAGTATCGATCCGGGCATGCAAGAAAACGAACAAATCCAATGAAGAAGTCAACAACAATAACGAAACCAGGAAAAGTAATCAAAATGTGGGTGTCAAAATGATCAGATCATCACACGAGAAATTTCTCGCAAATTTCGTATGCCGGATGATCTCGGCTGACGGTCTTGGTCGATACAATCCCTGTAATTTTCGTAAGTATTTCTCTGGCACAATGGGATTCCTCTAATGGTTCTATACCATTTCTTGACCTGGCGACTTTCATATTTCCCTTCAAGTATTCTGTGAGTCCCAATTCCTGTGCTAAGCACGACTGGGATAAAAAAGACATCCCTCCACTGATGAAAGTAAATGGCCCGTAGTAAAGCTAGTTCAGTTCAGGTGAACTGAACTGAAGCCCTCATCCGAGGTTCGGTAAGGTAGACTGCCTATCACCAGCTTTCCATGTTGTAAGAATGCTAAATGAGATTTCAGCTGAGCGTCCGTCTACCTGACGAGGTAGTCTACCTTACTTCAGTCAGTTCACATTCAGTTAGACTACCATTTGATGAAAATAGTGTGCTAATGATGATGCGCAGAGAAACTTCTCGTAAGTTGCTCCTGAGTAACTTACAAAACATCATAATTTGCCTAACAATGCAGAAGAACTCAACGAAAAACTGCACACATTTTCCCTCGCTGTGCTTGTGCGGATTCGTCGTTTTTGGCTTTTTTTTTTCGCTCCCTTTCACTGTTTCATTTTGTTCTTAATACACCTGTTATCGAAACTAGCATAATTTTTGCCTGAAATGATTAGAAATTTTTTTGACGTGACATCCGTATCTTATTCCGGCTGTCATAATTCTGCTTGATCGCAATTTCCGGGTGCATGTCAAGAGGCGCGATTTTAATTGCCAGATGGACATCAAATAGCGAATAATAAGTGTTTTACAACATTCTAAAAGTGTTCAAATTTTAGAAGGAGATATGTTAGATAGTTTCATGAGTTCCTCAGTCTCGCTACCTCGGAATTTTCAAAACAGTAATTTTGAAGGTCAAAAACCCATAAAAATGTTCAAAAACAAATCCGTGAAATTTCGGTCCACTTTTCAACAAAAGCCCCTAAGTTCAGCAAATGTTAACCGTAGATAGATGGCAAGTTAATGCACTTCATTTGATATTTTTGCAGACTTGCGTAGTACTAAAGTAAAGTCTTGAATTGGTGGTAGCCGGAAAATCGCGCCTCTTGACCGTCTCCCGCAATTTTCGGGTGCTCATCGCTTAAATGTGCAATCTCCTGACATAGGGCCGTTAGGTGGTGTCTGGTCTTGATGAGAACTAGATACTTTTTGAAAGGTTGAAGCGGATTTTGTGTCACATCTATCTGGTCAGTATCTGAACCCGAGCTGCTATTATTTCCTCCATTTTATGACTTTGGTTTTGCACTCCATTTTGCAGGAGATTCTGTTTTCTGTTTTTTAAATCTTCCATTAGAACGGTTCCCAACTATTCAACACTTTGTTTTTTTTATTGCGAATTCCTTTCAAAACCCAAAAGTCAATCACGACGTACGGTATATGCCCAACTTCCATCGGCTGCGAGATAACGTGCTACAAACAAACAGGGCCCTAATCTTGTTTAAAGACCTTATTTTCGACGTATTTTCTTCAAACACACTATCAAGAGTGAAATATCAAATTTTTTCCCGGTGCAGCATCTCTCTTCTGTCTAGAAACTTCAAAATTCCTTTTTTTAGTTGACTCTTATATCACTGGGGCTATTTTTTATGCGGAATCAAGGTGAACTAATTGCGAATTCCTTTCTTGCATAGTTACGTAAGGTAGTCACATAGACGTATCTTTTCATTAATTCCCTCTTTTCTATTATCTTCTTCTTCTCACTCAGATAAAGCATGAGCAAAGCCGAAGTCACGGATTTGCCCAAAAAATTTAGCCGGTGTTGATGTGTGTTAATTCCAAAACAAACGGTTTCGTTCACTATTCTTGATTTTTGTCGTTCCCAATATCTTCAGCAGAGGGTGTTTCCCCACCGTTTGTGGTATTTCGAGGAGAAACGTTTCTGCCCCAAAATTGTATTATTTGTTTCGAGATATGAATTTGATCCATATTATTTGTTTCGAGATATGAATCAGCTGAAGCATGCCTTTCAGTTCAGTAACCATGTGCTTCTTTGACTTTTTGTTCTCCCCAAAGATTTTCTGTGCGGTCCGCAATGTCATTCTTGGAATGATCGAAACATTTTTCGCAGTAGGTTTCCTAAGAACATGATCACACAAGGCATTCATCAAGACGTATCCAAGTAAATCACAAAGTCAACTTCCCTGCTGCACTATTCTTGAATCTAGACTGTACACCTAGCGCAAGTGTGTAGAAATGAGCTAGATACCAAAGTCGATATCATTATAATGATACAATATCGGAATCGCCAGGAAAAATGACCTTAATCCATATGACTTTGGCTAAGCGATTTTGAAGTTGATAGGGAAAAGTAACACTGTAACTAGTAAGAATTTCTATAGTTTCTTTATGGTAGTGTGTTTGAAGAAAACACCGCTGATAATAAGGTCTTTAAACAAGATTTGGGGCTCTGTTTGTTTGGAGCACGTTATCTCGCAGCCGATGGAAGTTGGGCATATACCGTACGTCGTCAATCACCTATATAGGTTTTCTTTTCAGAGTTGAATATCACAGATGAAAGGCGATTGCAATCCTACAACTATCATGTTCGGAACAAATTCGACATGAAAATGAGGAAGGCGAAGAAGAGGCTGATGGGATGAAGAGAAAGCGGGAGATAAAGATTAGTAAATTTTTGGAATTGCCTTCTAGGTTGGTTTTTTGAGCTTTTCCATTGTTTTCCGTGCGGTTGTCGATAGCGGCATTATATCTGATTCTCAGTTGTTTTGGCATGATTGTTCTTTCTTGAATTTGCATGCTAATTTTTTTTTACACGAGCTCTTTTACCTGGAGAAGAAGTTGGTCAAGAATCGGGTTTTTTTAGTACAAAAGTATTCAATGCCTTATTCTTTTTTCTTGGAACATTGCTGCTACACTTAGCTGGTTCAAACGATTCATCTATTTCACCCCTTTCGCTGTTGGTCAATTCAGTGTTCTGACCAAAAGTGAATGGCGAAACAAACAAACCGGTTGAAGCAGATAAATGGCACCTACCTTAGTGGTCTGCGCTGCGTGTACGCGCTGTCACAAAGAGACTTTTCCTCCTTCGATTGATTTTGATTTCAAAATATTCTACATTTCTACTGTGCTGTTACCTTCCAAAATCTTTCGCAAAAACGATGGCTTTAGTTTTTCCGTTCTCTTCGGACTCACCTTTCGGAGTTCTATTTGATGAATATGCGCATATGATGTGTTCCAGAGTTTTTTTTTTCATGGATATCTTCTCTCCCTATACTCCGCGCCCCAAATGGACTCTGCTGGCACATGTTTGGTTGGTTGGAAATCTACCCGCGCTAGCACAGGTGTGGTCTTAAGTGAGTATTCTTTATTATAGTCTCATTGTCAATTAGCGTCTATCTGCAGCTATGTTATTCCATCGGTGCCGTTTAGGCTCATCTTGGCAATGATTCTACTGTTGAAAACACGGAGCCAATGTTCTTTGCAATTTTTCGTCTCTTTCTGCACACCCATTTCTCACAAGCTTAATGCAGGTGCGTTGTTTTTTGTTCCATAATTCACATGTTTCGATATCTGGTCGTCTGCATAATGCACTTTCTAATTACACTGTTTTCGATCTTGAGATATAGCCTATCTCAAGAATGTGGCAGCTCCATCTGGTCATCCGCAGCCGGCTCGCTCGACCTCGCCGGGCTTTTGTAAAGGTCGTCTGCGAACGGCACAAAGCACGGGCGAGTCGCGGCGACTGCGCGGCGCTCAACCTGCGACACTCTTGTTGAGACGACCTCCTTCACTTCTTAGTCAAGAAGCTAACAACATTCTCCTAATCGTCGCGAATAGCTCGTGCCTAGCGCCACGTTCGCAGACAACCCTTACAAAACCGCAAATTCGACCAAAGTTTTCTCAGCAGTTTTTAAGTTCGGCTATGTACCCACAGTAATCGTTACGCTTTTCTAATACTACTGTTACTTGTTTTCGCTACTTTTCGTTTTATTTTCTTATCGCTTATATGAAGTTTTTTTTCTGTCAGCCCGTTGCTTCGAAATTTATGGAGGCGACAGTGTGCTGCATTGAGGCCTTGTAAGGCCCCGGGCAGAATTCACGCGATCTGATCGTCGCGACTGAACCGCGACGAGACAACTGTTATAACATCATTCCATGCCGATCAACATGCATTCGGTTGTGATACTTTTCCAGCCCGAAATTTTTGAATGTGAAATGAAAATGAATGGAAATCTTGGCGATTGGATCGCGACGATTGAGTCGCATGAAGTCTGTCCGGGGTCTAAGGCTGTGACCCCTACCAGGAGGCCGGGTTTATACTGATCTTTGAGTTCCAGAATTCTAGCACAGCGTTCGTATTGTGCGCTGTGTCACTTAGTGCTTTTTTAAGGGGTAAATGGAGGTGGGGTGAAGGCCAAAACTAAGTGTTCCATGCTCAAGATAAAGTTACCAAATCAGATCTTGGGGAAATTACGGTACCGCTTTCGTTCATTCCCTAAGTACATGAGATCAGAAATGATATTTAGGGTGAGCAAAGGATACTGCAGTGGACATTGCCGAATCCGGCAATGTCCACTGCAGTATCCTTTGCTCACCCTAAATATCATTTCATTGCAACTGACATAATCCGTGAGTCTGCCTGGGCTGTGTTATTGTTTTAGAGTTTGGCGACGACATGTGATTTGATCTCAGGGAATAGCAGAAAGGAATTTAGAGGAATTTGGAAGAGCTTGTGTGGCACAATGTTGATATGGATCTTCTCTTGGTGAGTAAGTTTCTTATATCTCACAAGCAAAGGATACCAAGTTGCACTGGAGTCCAGCAAGGGATATGGTGTACATCTTCTTGCTGTCGTCAGTGCGACTCAGTATCCTTTACTCGTCAACCTAACTCATACAAGTTTGAACTCTTATTTCAAGCTTATATTTCTTCAGAAATCAAACTTTCCGAAGCATTCGCTGTCGATAACTGCGGAAGCTCATTCGGTGTATGGGTTTCAATTGTTGAGTAAATGTTCCAGCGTGGAAAATCTCTACACGGGACTGAAAGTTCCAGATAATCCGTGAGTCTGCCTGGGCTGTGTTATTGTTTTAGAGTTTGGCGACGACATGTGATTTGATCTCAGGGAATAGCAGAAAGGAATTTATGCAAAATCATCTAATTTCCCGATTTACTAGGAATTAGCGTTTTGTTTTGTTTTGGACCTATTTTTCAGTTTGCTAAAATACTAATGTTTATAGGTGATGCCCATATCAATACTATGTTGTCAAGGTCTCAGTACGATGGCTATCAAGTGGAGTTTATTCAATTTTTTCGGGAGATCATCTCTATCGAGGTAAGATAGTTGCTTTTGCTTTCTTTGGAGTTCTCAAGGCAATATCCTGCGTTTAAGACAGTCTTTTTGGATTTTCGTCTTTTGCTAGACATCGAGCTTTCGATTTTTTCTTCTACGGGGAGTTTATGCTATTATGCTTACGACGGCTTTTACATGCATCTATAAAGGTATGTTTTCACGATGAGCATAAGATTTGAGACTGTTTCTCTCAATCCTGCAAATACTGCAGGCAAACGACGACAAACATATCGCAGTCTATGTAAGAAACAGCCCCAATATTGAAGATCTTCCCACCATGGACCTAAAGTTAGCTCACCCACGCATCTCAGATGTTTAAGCTACATAGCGTTGCTTTCTTTAGGATTTCGTTGATTGGCACAGAAGTGTTTGCGATATCATATTCAATCTGGCCAAGAAAGAGATTGGAAAGAGATTGCACTTGACTATTACTTCATATTCTTATCAGGTGAGGATGTACCAATCCTATGTTTATGTATATGTTTCTCTTACTACTTGTAATCATGGTGTTGTGTAAGTGTGAAACTAGAGCGCCTTTTCCTTTTCTTCTCCGGTACCTTAATGGCAAATGTCAAATTTCTTGTTTATTTTTGTCTTTAGCTTCTTTTCGGCTGCGTATCGTGCACTCTCAGGCCCGTATTTACGTACATCCCCCTAGGGAGGTGAGGGGGTCTGAGAAGGGATGCGTCATATCTTCCTGGCCTAGATATCTTTCTTTTTCTTTCTCTATCTGCATGATGGTTCTCATACCGTGATACCTGCGCACAGTGGATGCCAGGTTACTGCCATACAAGATTAGATTTTCATTGTTTTGTGTGATTCCCTGAGGATGTATGGCAGTACCCTGGCAACCGTTATGCGCAGGTATCACGGTATGAGAACCATTATATTGCAGAGAAAGAAAAAAGAAGAAAGATATGCAGAGCAGCGAGATATAATGCAGAGCAGCGAGATATAACGCGTCCCCTCTCAAATCCCCGGGTAGGGGACTATATGTAATCGAAAGTGGGAGGTCCCGCTGGACATCTGCTCAAATGTACATTCCAGACATGCAAAGGCTAAGTATCTGCTGCGTTGTCCTCCCACTTTCGGCGACATATAAGGCAGCATGAATTAACATCCCCGCTGGGGATTACATCGCAGCTTACAAAAAGCTTCATATCCTGGAGCTCCAGATATCTGGATTTCACGGTGTATACCTCTCCGTAAGTATTCCTGCCATCCTTCCCTATGATCATATTGAACAGGAGTGAGAAGCTGTGCAAGCCTCACTTTCTAGCGTTTTGTATGATTCCCTGATGATCCTCGCGGCCGACCGTCTTCTCTTCGGAGAAGAGAAGACGTTTTTCTTTGTTTTTCTTCCTTCAAAGTTAGCGCAAACATTACAAGGTTGTACTGTTCATCTAGTTCATGGTGCTAAGCATGTTGTGCGGAGAACAAAGGATGTATTGGAGCCATGAAATTTGCGATGAACCACAGGTGGAAGTTGGGGTTTACCGAAAAATTTATTTCAAAAACTCATTGTTCTTATCAGCACAGATAATCAGTACAACTTTGACATGTTTTCGTTGACTTGAAGAGAAAAGTGACTCTAAAGAAAAGACATCGACCACCGGGGATCATCAGGGGATTATACAAAACGCTAGAAATTGAGGCTTGCACAGCTTCTCTCCTGTTCAATATGTTCATAGGGAAGGATGGTAGGAACACTTACGGATGGACAGACAGCATGAAATCCAGAAGTTCGGAGCTTCAGAATATGAAGCTTACTTTTTAAGCTGCGATCCCCTTTCTGGCGGGGATGTTGATGCATGCGGCCCATAGTCCTCTACCCCAGATCCTCTACCCTTCCCACTCCCCGGGGATATACGTGCATACGACATAAGAATGAGTTTGGCTAGCCAAAACATGACGGCTCTTTTTTTTTACTTTTACGCTGGACATATGACAGCTGATTTCACAATGAACATGTACATCCTTTGTTGTTGACGCTGTTTATCGTCAATTCAATCTAACGAATGCCTTTTAGGTGTCTTGGAAGAAACTGTATACGCGTTTTGAGAATCGGTTATAATTTTTCGTTGTTCGGCCTACTTTTGATGTTACAAGGAACGTTATTTGTTTGACTGTTCGAAGGTGGTTCTGACTCTCACGGTACTGGAGACGATGTATCATTATTGGAAGTACGAAATCAGGGCAAGTCTGAATGCAGGTCCTTATAGCGATCAGTGTTTTTTCTTGTGTGCGAAGCAGTTGTTTTTATAGAGCTATCAATATCTACGAGGTATTAAGACAAGCAGGTGCCCTTCATGCAGGTAATCACACCTGTTCACACTCTGGAGTTCATCAGAACTCTGTGAATGCCTAAGTAGCCGTGTCCGCGTAGGAACTCAATTTGCTTACAGAATTTGATAATAAAGCTCTTATCAAGAATTCTTCCTTTTGCATTACCTTCATTTCTTGTCCTTTTTTTAATACCTATGCGATTCGTCCGAATTTGCTTGACTGAAAGGTTATCAGTGGATTCTGTGCAGAACTTTCACGGGAGTGGTTAAACAAGAGGTAGAAGCTCAGCGATGTCTTAGTTAGTTAAATCCGTGCACTGCATCACTAGGAGTCAAGACATTCAAATGTTTTCAAAACAGGTGGAGTCCTTGAACACGATATGAAGTTTAAGATGAAGCCCGGACTTGTAAAATATATGGTAGACTGTTGAAGCATCTCGTCCATTATGTTGTGTTCTGAGTAGCTCAAAATAAAGGGGAGGTGGAGGGGGTAGCTAAATCTTGAAAAACGAAAAAGATAATGCGAACAGGCGATCACGTAGTGCAGCTAGTGATGCTATTTTTTTTCATTCCGTGTATGTGAAAGGCGCTCGTTTCGGCAATCGAGTATTAAGAGACTAGATTCATACTCCACACTAGTAAGGCTTTCAGTCGCTCGCGATATGACCGTCCTCAGGAGACAGTGGGAATTCATTTGAGTAGTACAACAGATGATGCAAACAATTGTTTGGCGTTTTCGAAGGCAATTGCATATGATAATTATTAAAGGCGGAGCTTGAATGTAGAGAGATGATCAATACCATCAGAAAGATGCGTTAGTAATGACCCGTTAACAAATCCTGTGCCCACAAAATCGCAAGAACTGACTATTAGGCCATGTTCTACTTTTACCTTCCAACAATGCGCTTGAACTCACTTTTCTAAAAGGATTTTCCTACAAACGAGCTCTTAGAGCTATCATTCATTGGGATCAGCCTAGTGGAAGTTACACCATACATTTCTGACAAGTTTAAACCACTTTTTTCATTTCTAGTAGTAGAACAATTGAATGGGGTGAATTACGAGTTTTGACTCGTACAATACGTGGTCTTCTCGAGAATGATTACGTATAAATAAACGATATGGATCAATGGCTCGAATGAAGGCAAGCTGATTCGTCGAAGCCTCAACTGAAATTTTATTCAGTTGAGATCGACTGAAGCAGCTTTACTACGGGCCAATGTCTTTCCGCGGCCCTAATTGCCGCTATCTCGAAGCCAGCTATGATTGTTGGTGGAGTCATGTTCGGGTTGATTGAATGCAGCTGGCAGTGAACTTTTTCAAAGACTTTTTCATACGTTTCTTGCGTTTTGTTGCGCATGAGCGCGTATGCCAAAGCAAGCTTAAAAAAAGCCTTTCAAAACTGATGAATTTGGCCGGCAAGATTGTATACCATCCATGATCAAGGCCTTTATTCCCTGCTCACACGCCATCTGTAATCTCAATTTCATAACGAGTTATAACTATGGTGCGTAAGCACCCACTCTCAAAGTATCACTTGAAAAGTACACATTTTACATTGGTGTTAGCTCCTGTAGAAATGCAGCCCCATTCGAGAGTTTTTCATATCTCTCAGGTAGACAGCTCCAGTTGATTAAATGATCCGCGTGACATGACTTCGCTCTCAAGGAAACAATTCCATTTGTTTTCATTATACAAACGCAACTCCTAACCTTTGGGTACTTTTACGCGTGTGGCTAGTCCTCTTTTGAAGAAGTGAGCTACCACTTTGTCTCTCGCTTTTTCCTCAGTCATTGCAATTTGAATTCTATTTTCCCACACTCGCATGACAGAAGTGGATGCCAAATCCGCAGTATTTTTGATTTTCTGACACGTCTGGAATCGGGTTTTCCAAAAAATTGATTTACGCTATTACATGCAGTCAAAAGCGGATTAGAAAAAGTTATGTACTTCATATATGATTCGAATCGCCCTGTCAAGAGAAGCATTTATAGCTTAGCATTTATGATTTTTGCAAGGGTCTTCATAAATTTCGTTTCCCATAACCTGAGACAACATACTGTTTAGAGAACACGATGATAGATAAAAAATTTATACAAAATTCCATCACGAAACCCGTAATTAAGCCGTCCTAGCGCGTTGACAATTCCACTGTGCCCAATCACTTTGACTGTTCATGCAATCTGTTCTACTTCCAGGTTTTCATTGTGCACTATACTTTAGACCGAGTCCAACGATTATTCGATTATTCAAATAAATCATTCGAATGCCAATGATTCGAAAATTCGAATATTCAAAACCTAAGGTTTTTAATATCATAAATTATAAGAATGGGCTAAAGATGTTTAAGCTTTGTGTGTGTGTGTGTGTGTGTGTGTGTGTGTGTGTGTGTGTGTGTGTGTCTGTGTGTTCGTTACGAGGAGGGTGTTCCAGCCAACGCCCTCAGCCCAAATTTTGCATAGCGCATGCTAGCAGCATGAAAGACCGCTATGCAAAAGCACGAGCGGATTTGCTGAGTGGATTCCCAAAAATTGCGCGTCAAACGGATCCACTTGGCTTCTGGCCAGCAAAATTGGGCTGGTACCAACACTTTCTGCGAAGTCATGGATATGTTTGACGAGCTAATGTGGAAGCCATGGACATTAACCTGAAAAATGGAAACAAAATTATTACTTTACGAAAATGACGCCAAAAAGAATAAGTTGCTTAAACGTTCAACTTGCCAATATTTTACCTGATCATTTGAAAAGATTTTTGCACAAAAATGTAATCCCACGGTGATTATTGCTATGGCGACTACCAAGCCAGAAAAAGTCCAAAAATCGATTTAAATTCGCATTACTTCTTCTCGAAAAAGTTTCATCCACGCGAAAATACCAATCTCACCAAAAAGTTCTAGAAATGAATAGGTTGCTTACGAATCATTCGTGATAGCCTGCATGGTACGATGAGTTTCATTGTTATTACTATGCAGGAATGAGTCAGGCATGCAGAAAGTGAAGCCAATGCGAGCCTCTGCCAAGCAGAGGTGAATGGTTATTTAGTCGAATATTTGTAAATTTTGATTTTTGAATACTGTCCGATATCCAAACATTCGAAAACATTTCAAATTTCCTTAAGTATATTGTGCACCCTTCTTCTTGGGCAAAGCACATTTCGAAAAAACGACGCCGACTGGCGCCGTTTGCAAGACTTCGCAATGCCCAAAGTGTATGACTAGAACCGTAGATTATCATGCCTCAAGGCGACATCAGCCGCGCCCCTGCCTATCTTCAGGTAGACTCTCAAATCATTGGTAGCCCCCGCCCACTCACTTGCGCTTACGGAATCGGGGAGGATTTAAGTCAGACAAGCTTTAGCACTACTTACCCTTACATTCATGTGATGGCCATGTTTCTTCCTGCAGGCTCTGCAGGCATACACTTCACTCCTTTGGTTTCTTCTTTGAATAATGAACACGTACGACATCCGAGTCCCAGGGATCCTGTAGCGACAGATGCCGTGAGTTGCTTTTTGGCTAACGTCCCTCTCCCCGATGTAGCGCTGGATTGATGTTGCTATTTCACTTGGCATGGTGGAAGAAACTAATATCGTCCCCTCCACAGTTGCTACTACCCTTAGTCTGCGTCCCAGTCAACAACAGCTATTTCACTTGGCATGGTAGAAGAAACTAATATCGTCCCCTCCAAGTTGCTACTACCCTTGGTATGCGTCCAGCACCAGCCGTGCGTGGGGCTAACATGTTGGCAGCGTGCCAACAACTTATTTGCAACATGCTACAACATGTTTGCAGGACATTTTGGGCACGCCAACATGTTGGTGCACGTCGCAAGCATGTTGCCAACATGTTAGGCACACGTGGCAGGTCTGAGACGCAGACCAAGGGTAACAGCAGTGGAGGGGAAGATACCACAAATGTACGTGCGTGGGATATGAACGTGATTTTTGGAAGGAACTATTGATAGATTTTTTGATGTGAGGTGTTTGATCTCTATGATCACACGCTCATCCTTAAGTGATCTAGTATTGAAAGTCATCATTCTCCTTTATTTCGAAATGGTTATTTGGTCAAGAAGAACCCTTAGCGGACAAGCTTGCGTCTACAACACTTCGGCTCATAGACCGTACAAGGGAAGTATACTTGGTGACAGTGGCCATTTATGAAAAAGCGTTTGTTGAAAAATGCGCCCTTGAATGTTGGTTCGAAAACGACTCTCATATGAAAGAAACGATAATCAAAGCGGAGTTATGATAATTTTTTAAAGAATAATTCACACTACTGTGGAGGGTCAAAATCGTTAGTAAAATTTGCCTTTTGAACTGCTGAATATGCACTAATTTAGCCTTATCACAATAGTATACTATCTAAGATTTTCTTTGGTAGTCAGAAGGGGAACAAGACCTGGTGCTTTCAACTTAGAAGTATACGAATTTAAAAAAAGTAAAACGATTCCTCCAGAAAGTCGTTTCGCAGATAGCAGATGCAGACTTAGAAGCAGCTTTTCGAGATGCACCTTACGGTAAACATCGCTTCTCAAATGGTCACGGTCACCAAATACTCTTTCATTGCTAGACATCACTAAAACCGACAGCTTTTTGGTCCAGTCGTAACGTTCGGCATACAAAAAATTACTTCAAATAAACATCAACATCAAGACAACTCTTCTTGTCAGGCCTGGCGCATACACACAGATGTTGAATTTGAAGGGTGCTCTATATCGCCAAATCTCTTCGAGTTTACGTTTGTACGATTGCGAAAGAATTGTGACATACTCTGAAGGAACGTACCCTTACCCTGTGGCTTCCTCCGCTACTGCTTTCTCCACAATAGCACCCTCGCCTCTATCATCTCCAAGTTCGAAATGAATGGAACTTGGGTTTTGCTCAGGAGGGGAGCACATGGAAGTATCCGAAAGTGCAAAAGCCACGTCTGCTTGTAAGATTTGGCTTCAGTAGTATCCAGTTCTTTCATTTCATTGCTAGGAATGTTCAGAATCTCCAAATCAGGAACTATCCTCTCTTGCATAAGTTTGTCAAGAGCTTATTGGACGCTCGCGCAAGCTTGGCAAGAAGCCATCAACTCCTTCATGTTGAGCTCAGTGAACGATTTCTGTAATAAAAATTATTGCTAATGGGAACATGTGGGGCTAAAGTACAGTGTTCAGCCGAGACTACCAAAAGTTTAACTTGAAATAGGTTTTCTGCGCATACACTACCAAAGCTAAAGCTTTGATAAAGGAAAATCTTAGCTCGAGAGCATGTATTGTACGAAATAAAAATAAAAATTGCCAAATTCAAGTATGATGGAAATATGAATGTGGAATAATGTTACTCACAAAGATCTGTGGACTTGGCGTTGTTCCGGACAGACGAGGGATCTCGGAGTATGGGAACAGTGGAACAAAGTGGAAACTGAAAATTTTTACGGCCTTTTGAAATGCGAAGACGATGACTGGCCAGAAAGCCATATCAATTTGCTGCGTAACGATACCCTTATTGGTAATTCTGGATCTGCAAAAGATATCTCTGGAAACGGTATATCCATCAAGCACGTACCAGCATAAGGCTTGAAGTTTAGCGCAACCCATTCAGAGCTTCAACTACTGCATTGCCATAAGCGCGGATATCATCCCACAAGGACACTTCTGGTGAAGGTTGTGGAGGCTTACTGGCGTCCAAAGGTTCATTGTCTAAAGCCAAGTAAGGTAATTCACCACTAGCAATGGACAACACTTTTGTATCGTTCAGGAACATGTACAGTGATCAGACGCGACCATCAATAAATGGCATGGAAAAACTAACGTATTGGTTGCTATTCGGACAGCAGAAGGGAATCGCTCTAACACTACTTGATGAGAGAATCGACGACAAGTGAAAAAAAACAAAGATCCATTCGACCCAAAGATGCAGCCAACGACATAAGCTTAGACCATACAGTGACATATCAACGCTGCTTCTAAATCAAATCAGCATCATGTGTAAAATGACAACAACAGTTTCAAAGTGCCAAGAAAAACTTCAGTGCATAGAAATTGACACCTACTTCATGACAGCTTTCCGTATGATATCGAGTAATCGAGTGATGTTTCTTGCCGTCCACTGTCTAAGAACCGATGACGGGGCGCTTGAAGGCTATGTTTCCCACCTCGGGTCCAAAGACAACTATAGATAGAATGTTTTGCGACATTGAAAGGATAAGGGAGATTTATAATGAAAGGATAAGTAGCTTTTATGAAAACTCAACTCACATTTTTGCGCATTGTCTCGTCTTCTGGGAAGACAGCAAGATATAGCACAAGCGTATCATACATGCAATATTTATAGATTTCAATAACACGAATTGCAAATTCGGGATGGTTCTGTAAGCAAATTATCCATAAGCTTTTAGCAGTAAAAAAAGTTAGAAACCGACCCTGATATCGAGGATTTGACGATCTAAATACATATCTGTGCTGCCATGCAAACATGTAATTGCGTAGGTGTAAGGTGAGGCATTTTTGGCACATTATTGACAATCTGAACAAGAAAAAGTGGAAAAAACAGAGCTTCAGGGTAGATATAGACGTATTGTATATGTTTATAAGAAGCGAGATTAAGAGGGCCTGAGAATTTATTGAATAGCTCTCTGAGAAGGAATGCTCTCGCTTCCACTAATGTGTCAGCAATGCGGTGAATCAAAGCTGCGGTTGGAACAAATGGAGCCTCTCATGCTTACCTTGACTAAAGGATTCTTTATGAGCTGAAGCATCATACCGTAATTCGTTGAATATGCAGCTCCATAATAACCGGCATGAATGCAAACGTCCATTCTCTAGAAAAAGAAAAACTTCCCTAATAAAAAGGATAAAATTAATGTAAAAACATGTTGGCTTACCGAAGTGAGCGACAGAGGTTCCCAGTACTAGACTATCTTTTTCACAGGCGGATTTGACAACTTCCAATTCCTTACAAACATCTTCTGTACGAGTATGTTCATCTCGGTAAGCTGGAAGGAAACATATTCTTCGTGTTGTGGTAAAAAAAAATGCAAGAAACTTACAATTTCCAGTGCTGAGTGTCCTGCCAGCATCTGCGTACATGCGATAGTTGTTAAATGCCAAATCACCTATTTGATCATGCATTGGCTTCAGATCGTTTGAAATCAAACTTCTTTCACGTCCTAGAAGATAAAGGAATTTACTGAATTCTGCAGCCTGCAGGTTAGAGAACATTGGGGCATAAATAACGTGAACTAGAGAATATCCGTTCGTACACATTAAAGCATTCGTCCATATGCATTGAGAAATTTCCGTGCGTTACTTGCGCGGCGAAGCGGCCGCCGCGCGCGGTGTGACTCCTAACTCGGAGTCGCCACTACCGTGATCGACAGTATGGAGTGGTAGCTCCGTTTGAGCCTCCGAATTTTTCAAAGAGTTGTCGAAGTCAGATATCTGAGTTGCCGCACTGGTAAGCTTCGAGAACCCACTCGTCTTACGATTGTTTGGCTTTCTCGAGTGTAAACGTGAAATCACTGGCGTGTCGCCTTTGCGAAGTCCAAACGGAATTCCCGTGACAAGCATCACGTCGTCCTGTCCCTGGTGATTTTCTTGGATCTGGCGGACGAAGTCTACATCCGCTTTCGCTTCGCTAAAGTCTTCCCTTAGAGTCTTGTTGCCGGTTGCGATTGGAAAAAGATTATCAATCCACTTAAAAGTTGACCGGCAACCGCTGTGGGTTTCTTCCCAAGAACCTGATAGAGTACGTCAGTACTGTAGATTACCATTAAACCGATTAATTTGGCTGCGGACATGCCAGGCGCATCCTTTGGATTGATGAGTGAAGATCCACGTGTTTGTAGTGGTGAACCCGGCTGCGAATTTACGCTTTTGTCTGAAACTAAAGGTGTCTTATGTGAGAGTTAACAGGTGTGTTTATATGGGATTGTCACACCAGAGAATATCTTCTCGCTCCTCATCTGTCGACAATGCTTCATCTGGCTTCAGCAAGACGGAAGCAGTACGTGGTTTCTTTGACTGTTCTTAATAACGTGCTAAACGGCGGAAGCCCTTAGCGCTGGGGCTTTTGCTTCTGGATTGGGAGACGGCGCATTAGGACGAAGAGGGTGAGCGGGAGCAGTCCGCAAAGTTATACCACAGGTGTGCGGCTTAGCCTTCTTGTACTCGTGTCTAATATTCTTTGCTTAAGATGTGGATTGCAAAGACTGTGCAAGTGCTGCACCGCAGCGGAACGTTTTACAGCGGAGAATCTGCCTTCTGCGTTTGCTTTTTGGTTTCGAAAGAGCTGCACGCTTGGGCAGTGCTCGTGCTCCGACCCTCGTAGCATTTGGTGAAGCATGCTTAGCCGCTTTTTATGTTGTTTCTCTCTCGCCTGGTTGTGCACTGGACGTGAGCAGGGTAAGTACAGGCCCCGTAAAACCCAATTGCCCACGCGTCGCTTTGAACACCAACGCGCGGCGCGGCTGGAAACGTTTGGTCCCGAAGCGCTACGGGCTTTTTTCGAGCGACAATGAGCGCGCGTCCTTTCCACACATATTTTTGTAAACTTTTGAGGGGGGGGGGGGTTTTCGTCGAGATATACCTTGCATTGACGATAACAACATGAAAGTTTAAGGAAGATTTTTTGGAATATAGTGAACGCCAACAGTCGTTCGCGACGACCGCTCGCTTACGCTGGTGTTCAAGGCACGGCGCGGGCAATTAGGTTTTACGGCGCCTATACATCTACGCTGTCATCCTTTGTGCAAGCAGCCTTACACTTCGCCAAACTGCCATCCCTGGCTGAGCCCCCAGAGTACAAAAGCTTGTCTCAAGTCAGGTAGAAGCTCGACTGATTCCACAGGAATTTTCGTTTTGCTTTCTTGTTGATATTTTGCCAATTCGTCAGTGTTCATATTGGTACTTGACCTTTGCTGACTTTATTTATGAGTGACCCGGTTTTTGTAGCAAATTTGGAGTGTGAAAACAATCTAGGACATCTCAGGCATAATTGCATGAGCGAACGCATATCTTCGAAATAGTTCACGAACACTTTCGCTCAAACCATCAGTCAATTTGACTCGAAAGTAACAGTTTTAGTAAACAAACACGGATATTTCTCAAAGCAGGTTCCCAAAAAAATTCATTTATGTAGTGGATAAGCGCAGAGGCTATAGAGCAGAATGATGGCGCTTCCATTGTGCTGATTTAGCCCTTGAGTTGCAATAGGCTTGATTTTCTTGCAGGTTTAGCCTACAGACATGACGGATGATACCTCACGGCGACCGTTCAGTGCGACAATAGATATTTTAGTCGCAGAGATTCATTTGCATAAGCTCTGCCCAAACTAAACTTGGTATGGTAATCAAAAAGATTTGATAGAGCACAGCAGCAGAGCCAAACACTGCGTAATAAGCCGGAAACAGAGAAGTGGGACTACTTTGACTGGACGGCGAATTACTATTTAGAATGTAAGGTACCGTAAAATCCAATTGCCCATGCGCTTTGAACACCAACGGCGGCGCAGCTGGAAACGTTTGGTCCCGGAGCGTTACAGGCTTTTTGCGAGCAACAAAGAGCGCGCACCCTTTCCACACGTTTTTTTAACTTTTGAAGGGAGCTTTCTTTAAGATATACCTTGTTGACGAGAACAACATGAAAACTAAAGAAAGTTTCTTGGAATATAGTAAACGCCGACAGTCGTTCGCGACGACCGCTCTCTTCGTTGGCAATTAGATTTTACGGCGCCTATAACCATATCCAAAGTATAACACGGTCCCACTTCTGCCTTCAATGCTTGCCCAAGTGTTGCTGAAAAGACCATAAGCCTCATATGTTTGATTCGCATGTTCTTTGTAACACGAAGTTGCCCAGTAGTATATGCAGGCAAGTTACGCATGCTCATTAGGCACAACGGGTACAAAAAAGCTCGTAAGTTGTATTTTTAGTAAACAGAGGAGGCAGATTTGATCAGCGTACCTGAGAACCCGCCATAAAAACATATGCCTTGTAGTTTAGCACCATGAAAACACGGCGATGTGTTTGATAAGTTCTCTTGTGAACATTTTCGAATTCTAGAGGCGTAAATGCGAATAACTCCTACGTCTTTGAAGCCGCGAATAGTGTAATGTTTGCCATTCTTATAAAGATCACTATTCACAAATTTGTGGCACGAACCTTATAACAGTTGTAGGTGTTCATGAAGGATTTTTATTTGAGAAGCTCTCGAAGCCTTTGCAAGTCATTAGCGAGAGATATTCTTATTATTTACACAATTCATTCACCCATTTAATTAAAAGATTTGAAAATCTTAATTCAATTGTAAAGTTTCTGAATTCGTTTGTAGTCGTAAGGACAATGATCGCTTTAGTACTTGCTCTCTTTCATCTGGTGAACGAAGCTTTCTTCTTCGCTAAACGAAGTGTTCGCTCCACCTCTTGGAGTTTCTTCAGACTTTAGCAACTTTTCGTCAAGTAGCATCTTTGGCGTCAATTTTTCAGAGTGCAATCTATCATGGCGTTTTCTATTCATGCTGTACGAAGTATGTTCTCTTCTCTTGCTCATCTCCATCATCAGCGTCCTTTCGCGAAGGCGCCTGATCAGGCCGAGTTGGCTCAGTAGTGTGATTATCATCAAAAAGGTTAATACAAACATCTCGAGTGTCGCATGCTTCCTAAAATAAACCGGAAAATAGAAGATTTTGGAAAATCAATGATTAATTCAAAAATAGCTTACAAAGCCTTTTTGTGAGCTCGTCGGTAATCTCGCTAAACAATCTGTTTTAGTGTAAACTTAAAGCCGCTAATCATACCTTTCTCAAAGGACTTAATGTAGCGAATGTCGTGACATTACATTTTCCTAAAAGAAAATTTCACAGAGTTTCTTGAAAATGTGTTCAAAGTGGTCGCCAATAGCGAGTGACCCATGCCTATGACTGTCAGTAAATTTTTCTTTTCGAAGTATTTCTCAGAATTCGAGAATTTCAGCAGCAAATTTAGAAGTAGGTAATTTGTACTTTTGATATTTCTTGAACTAGTTGTTGATGAATCTTTCTGCTGTAATGTCGCGCTATAAAGGTTCAGCAGAGTTTCACGAGGGCTGGGAAAATAACTGTCACACGAAAGGTTTCAAAGAAGACAAATTATGGAAGGCATGATTAGCGCTACGTCCCTCCGGCTGCGTAAAATCACAACGAGCAACTAATGTCGGCGCAAACGCCTTTACGGAGTCTACGCAAACGTCATCAACATTGGAGATCTCTCTGAGAACTTCCCACAACGCCGTCGCACATTTTGCACTATCTTGCGAAAACGCCCAGGGTGGAGACATAGTTACCCAAATTCGGTTCGAATTTAGATTCAATCTAAAATTGATCCCGATGTGAATGGGCTTGTTGGAAAACGAGTTGGACAACAAGTTTTACCGTGCTTTAGCTGAAATCGATTGGATGAGAATGGATTTGGAAACACATACTAAATTGCTTGTTTTTTTTTGTTTCATGTTCCCGAATCATCTCGTTCGAATGATACATTTCCATTACCCAGTGGAATTTCCACTTTATTGTGACCTTGTATTTGAATGGTAGCAGATTAAATGATTTGCAGATAGCCAAACAATACAGGACCTTTGGCAAATGTGCAAACTCGGATGCAATTTTAGCGTCTTTGCACAAAGCTAGGGTTTCTTTCAATGCAAAAACTGGCAGTTGACGACAAAGTAAGGACTGGCGCTTTTTAGAACCAGAAAGCTTCTGAGGAGCACTCTTCAAAAACTAAGAAGTCTTTTCTTTCAAAATTTTCGTCGCTTAAAGCTTATATTCCTCTCACTTTTGTGCGTCAGTTATTGATGCTATGCTGAGCCCACATTAACAGTCTTTCTAAAAAGCCTTACCTTGTTCTGAAATTCCAGCACTACTCTGCACCGAAACACCCAGTTCAGCGATTATTGTTCTGTAAACAGCTTTTCCATTTTTCAAACTCTAAGTAATTCTGATTTCCGCACCTTGTGATAAGTGCTGTTGTAGAAGTTGTCATCAGAGTTGGTTTCGAAGCTATTCCAAGAATTGATGTAGAACCTGTCAAAGTTTAGTTGGATTAGTTAGCCTTTGAAGTATTCATAACTTTACCTCTCACAGTCCCGCCTTTTGACAAGTCGAAGGAAGTAGCGCTTGGCTGAGTTAATGTTTTGCTGTAATTAGCCGGTTATTTAAAATATTGATAAATCCGATCATTGTACCTTGTAACAGCTGCTGTTATAGAAGTGGTCAAAAATATTATTGTAGCAGTTGTTGTAGAAGTCCTGGTTGTGAGAGTTGATGTAGAAGTCGTTTCTGTGGTAGTTGTAGTCGTCGTGGTTGTGGGAGCTGTAGTAGTCGTCGTGGTTGTGGGAGTTGTAGTAGTCGTCGAGGTTGTGGGAGCTGTCGTAGTCGTCGTGGTTGTGGGAGCTGTCGTATTCATCGTGGTTGTGGGAGCTGTAGTAGTCGTCGTGGTTGTGGGAGCTGTCGTAGTCGTCGTGGTTGTGGGAGTAGTCGTGGTCGTCGTGGTTGTGGGAGTTGTCGTTGTCGTCGTGGTTGTGGGAGTTGTCGTTATCGTCGTGGTTGTGGGAGCTGTCGTAGTTGTCGTGGTTGCGGGAGCTGTAGTAGTCGTTGTGGTCGTGGAAGTTGTTGCAGTCGTCGTAGTTGTGGGAGTAGTCGTGATTGTGGAAGTTGTTGTAGAAGTCTTTGTCCTTTTACTTGTTGTAAAAGTTGTAGTTGTTGTTGAAGTTGAAGACTTGGTGGATCTAGTTGTCGAAGTCCGCGGAAAAACTTTCTTGAGCGCCTCATGAATTTTACGAGGCAGGGTTTGTTTACAGTTCCGACCAAGTCTCTTCCTTTTGAAAATTTTCTGAAATTATTCTTCTATTTTATAGAAGATATATTACGAGTTATTTTAGTAGGTGTGATGATTTTCTTGATGCAAATGCAATTGATTACAGAAACTTGCACTTAGATCGTACTTATTGTTTACTCTACTCTGGTCGAATTGAACTAACTTCTGAACGAATAGAAGGGCAAAAAATGTATTTGAAGAGCGAAAGCTCAGAACTCAAACTCAAAAGAACTTTTTTGTTTGTGGAACAAAATTAGAAAAGTAAATTTGAAATCAGGGTTTTGAACAGAATTCGAAGTGCTTCTCGACCGAATACCAATTGAATGTCCTATTCGAGTATTTCGTTCAAATTGTACTTAACCTCGTCTAAAAACCGTTTATGAGTTGTTTTCGCCGTAGTTCAGCGCCAAATGTTTGGGATCCCTTCTGTGGCAAGACTTTTTTCCGTGCAAAAAGCTGAGTTAAGACTGCATGGAAAGCTTGGACTACAAGATAAGCTAACTGCCATGAGTATTGTGCAGGGTATCCCAAAAAATGTGCACGCTGCTTGATCCTCAGTAATTTCCTTGCTGCGACGTCTTTCGCCGACCTTTGACTATCTTTTAAAGCGAAGTTCAACTTCGATTAACAGTATGGAGCGATTCACCGCTCGCTCTTTGCTACTGTAGGATTACGGTAAGCACTTCCGGCATATGGAAGCATTGTGAAACGTGCCATCTGACAAAATGTTTTTCTTAAACTCTGAAAAATCATGTATCAGGGTTTTCGCGCAAGCTGTAAACATTTTTTACGAGTATTTTCAGCTTGATGGTGTAATCATTTTTCTGACAAATGCTGGGAATTCGGTTATTATGGTCTACGTGGGATAACTCAAGAACGAAGCATCACAGTAAAGTGGAAGTTTCATATTTGAAATCAGCGGCTTTCATTACCATAGTATTAGGGTGAACTGTAAAAAATGGGACACTTACGAAATAACTGGAGGTTTCTCAAGAATGAGAAGCGATTAGGCTTTCCAATTTTGATAGATGCTAGAATATGTTATTATCTTTCAGATAATACCTATTTGGTCATTTACATGATTAATAATTTTTGTACTTGCTGAAATGCAAAGTTAGTCACTTCGATAAATTATGAAGATTGAGCAGTATCTGCGCAGCGAAACATCTGAGACCACCCAAGGTACCACTGCTGGAGTGGGTGGTGGGACAGTCACTAAACCCACGACGGCTTGGTGGTCTCAACTTTCAAAATCAGGAAATATGGCCATTAGCAGCTTTGAGGACAAAGACACGCGCTATTCAATTCTTTGCAGGTGAACGCATGTTTTCTAGGTACCGTCTGATAGAGCTTTTTGCGCTCTATCCATCCATGTGCAGCTTATCTTAGATTTTATCTATTTGGAAAATATAGGGCAAAACATGATTTTTTTTGGTTTTTTATTGCGCCAAAAAGTAGCTATTTTTCAGGTTTTTTCGCTTTTTTTTTCTGAGATTGAAAAGAAATCTCATGCATTTAACATACCAATTGAAAGAGCATGAAAAGCTCTTTCGAATGGTATGTCATATGCTTTACGACTTTACAGTATAGCAGCGCAAGATTGAGAACTGTTCCAAAAACCCTGTTTGAGTTCTTCACGGCGCCACGCGTACGGTTATGAGAGAGGAGCGGTAACGCGTTGCCAGAATAATAGGTGAAGGTCGTTTATGTAAGCGACGTTTAAGTTGTAGCCTACTTGTTGTTGGTGAGAACAAAATACCTCAAAATGGAAAAAAAATCAAGCTGTCCCATTTTTTACCGTTCACCCTAATATAAGAGTTTTCAACATTTGGCTTTGTTCGGGGGCAGAATATGTCCTCAAATGGCCTAAAATGTTTTCGAAGTTCCCACCGTATTCCTACAGTAAAAGGATGATCGATGTATCGCTCCATACTGTAAATGCAAGTTGAACCTCGCTCACAGAACGGTACCTGAAGATCGGCTGAAGACATCAAAAGGAAGTTATTAACAGGGTCAAGCAAGAGGTGTAGCACACGATCGCTGGTTACGACCCCCCCCCCCCTCTCTCTTATTGCTGTCTCAATAAGACCCCCTGAAGTATCTACCTAAGACAGCATTACTTGAAGGCCCTGCCAAACATAACGGGCAACATATCCATAATTAGCATGTCAATTATTTCCGTAGACAATGTTTGAGCGAATCTGAAGTTTCAAGATACTGGGTCACCTAAGTAAAATCACCATTTTTCAGCAACTTCGTTTCAGAGGTGAAGTAGTTAGCTGTTTCTGCACGCAAGACAAAGCACTATTCCTTCTTTGACCACTTCACAAACCTCGCTTCAAAAGACCTTCCAACTTTGGAATTAGAAGCCAACCAAAATCTTGTTTTTCCTTTTTCGCTTTTAGTGCTTTCACCGAATATTACTCAGAGCTAAGAAGACGAATCAGGCTCAAATCACTCCTACAGAATCTACAAAGTCTAGGCTATCAATTGTTCTTTGATGTAGTTAAAGGGGTGTGGCACCACCCCTAAAAAGCTGTGGCTGCCACAGCTTTTTAGAGGTGATGCTACACCCCATTAACTGACCTTCGAACAGATTTAATACCTGCGTTTCTTATATCGTTGTTACTGCTTAACCTTCTTCTTTACATAGCAGAAAGTTCATATGAAGACATTTCTTCAAGAGCAAGATAAAACTGTTTTTCCTTACCTATGCAAATGTAAAATTCTGGTAAAATACTGCGAAAATATTGGGATACGGTAACATGCTAAGTCTGCGCTACTACGTGAATCGCAAAGGAAGGCGACAAAAATGTATATATTCGATAGCCTAAGCCTCGTAAATTTCATTAGAGTGGTTTGAGCCTGAATGGTCTTCTCTAGCCTGAGATATTAAAAACGAAAAATGGAACAAACGAGATTTTGGCTTCTCTTGATTCCTTAATTTGGAGGTCATTTGAAGTAGGATTCCTAAGGTGAGGAAAGATAGTAGTTCTTTGTATTAAGCGCAAAAAGAAGTTGTTAACTTACCTTTGAAACAAAGTAACATGTTTGAAAACGACCATCTCGCTTAGGTCCTGTATTTGAAAACTCCAGAAATCGCTGAAACTTGAACCACAGGGGTTATTTTACTTGCTAACTACAAAACGATGCTCTTATGCTTTAGATCCTTAATTATGCTTACCTGTACGTATTAATGGGTCAAACGCGTTAGTATTTTGCATGACGCGCCTATTTGACATTGTTAACGAATATCATGTTATGCGGACAGCGAACGTCTTGATAACGACCCCCCCCCCTTCTCTGATTCCTCAATACGATCCCCCAGGTGTGTCATGCCACACCCCACGCTTGACCCTAGTTATTAACGATCAAAGGTGTGCACATTTTTTAGGACACCTTGTGTATGGTAGAGTGCACATTTCCAACTTTTTTTGAAGAAGCCCTATAGGCAAGTGAGTAGGGCGGGCGCGGAGGCAGCCGGTTTCCACAAGAAATCTGCGCGAATAGAACGCCAAAAATTACCTATTCATGCGATGAACGTGTTAAAGACAGTGTCCAGGCAGATCTGGACCTATGGGATTTTTACATGGAAAGTACTTTTAGGGCCCTAACTAAGGCAATGCCCAAGCGGCAGCGCATTTATTGCTTTAATAAGGGCTGAGATATTGCCCTCGAAACTGGACCCCGCGATCGTATTCGCATGGATTCATGGCAGTTTCGCGCCAGGATCCACGCTTTGCGCCATGAATCCATGCGAGATACGATAGCAGGGTCCAGTTTCGAGGGGAATATCTCAGCCGTTAGAGCACTACCTGAGCTGCCGGATGGGCAATGGCTTAGTTCGGGCTCTAAAATTACTATATGCGTGAAATCCCCATGTGTCCAGACTTGCCTGGACGCTGCCTTTTAGCAAAGGCGGGTGCGAGGGAGATGTGGGTGCAACCCCGTTGACTCGATTCTGTCGAGTTTGGTCAACAAGATATTTGAGCTCCTACCACGGATAGGCTGTTGAAATAGCCAACAGCCACAGCTTTTCGAAACGAACATGACTGAACATGCGCTTTGGCAATCATACATTGGTAAAGGTATTTACGTACGCTGTTCAAAACTCTTAAAAGTTGAGGCTAAGCGAAAAAATTTTTTGTGGAACTTAACGTTATTGTGAGTGTTCGCTTCCGTTGCAGTGATATTACATCGAGCAATCTAAAAGATGTCGGATGGAGCACTTCTCCCTTTCTTTTGAGAGGGAGTTTCCTATTATTTGAATGAGTTCCTGTGAAATGAAAACTTCGGATAAGAGAGTGAATTTGAGAAAATATGAAATTTTATTGCCATTATATTGCAGCACCAAAGGAGCTTGCGGTTTGTGAGTTCATAGCTCATTTGCAAAATTTCCTCTCTTTGATGCCTTTTTTCACAAATATGTTTGGATAACCGCCGGAGGGGATTTCTTTGGTGAAGTTGAAAATGCATGAATACATCACTTCTTTTAAGTCCTCCTTAATTTGTATCATATTATTTGTATCATTTGCTTCGAATTCAAGGTAACTTGGCTACTCCAATAGAAAAAAGCATATTCGTTGAATTGTTCATGTGGGTTGACTATTTTGAAATGAGCTTTATAAAATCACTAAGAAATCGTTTTAAATGGTCTTAATTTCTTCCTTTTCAAGAACGCATAAGAATGTCGCATGGTTTCCTTACATGCATTGCTAATTTGTGATTTCGTTTATACTCGATTGCTTGTAAAAAAACTTAAAGGCACCGTCCACCCAAAATTTCGACCTCCATGTTTTTGCCGTTCCAGGGCCTTCTCATACCCCTGATTCCGATTATCTTATCAAGTCGGAACTCCGCGAAAACCACGAAAAACCCCCGTTTTCACAACCCGCAGGGCGATTTCTTCGGAACGATGGTTGGTTGAGCGCGCACGGATGGGCGGGACGAACGTCACTCCCACTCAAAGGGGAGGAGCCAACGTGGCGAATCTATCATCCGAGCAATTTTCGAAGCAATTTTCTCGCTTCGAAAGCAACTTTTGCCAGCGCGAGTTGGATAAGTATGCAGTTGGGGGCCTCACTAATTTCAGGCATCAAAATCTCACATCGACCCCATTTTGGGTGGACGGTGCCTTTAAAATGTCCAAGGATAAATTCTCGGCTTCCGGGATGAATCAAGAAAAAATCGATCTCTCACGTGACGCAAAAGTCGAATATAATTTTCGCAAAATACTGAAAATGAAAACCAGGCTTATCTATGCACAGTTTCTGCGGAATTTTATTCTTGGAAATCCATACCAATCTGTTAGAAGGCTGGACTCAAAAGGCTCTTGAAAATGTTTCTGAAAGGGGTGGTTTGCTTACTCAAAACCAGAAATGATGGTAAGATTGCAGAAAGAAGATGAAATGATTTCAGTAAGCATCTTATTTTGTAGCGATTTCCGAAAACTTCAAGAAATGGCTCAGAAAACAAATTATAAAAAGATCTTTTTGCACTTGTCAAAGATTTGGTGTAACTCTAAGTGGAGTGCTTTTGTTGCAGGAAATTTTTATTGAACCACTATCGAAATTTGGGTGAACAGTCTCTACCCTTGTTGTCTGAACATCGTCAAAGTACAGGACTTGCGATTAAAATTTGCGTTTATATTATGTTGGTTTAGAGGCATCACTACTTTTGATAGAAAGTTCCATAACAATGGAGGTAAACCAAATTTGTCAAACATCTCCCTGCCTTCGAGAGGAATTTTGAGAGAGCTTCAACTAGAGTGTGGGGAAATAAATTGCTTTGCATGGATAGTTGTTTTTGATTGAATTGTTCGCACTCTACAGGCACTTTCTGATCTTCCAAAAATGTGACTTCCTTGATGGAGTGAATCCTCAATGACCAAAATGGGAGACCAGTTTGTGCATTGATTAATATATCGCCTTAGCCTAGGCTCATATTATCTGCCCTACTTGCTAGCCACACTTGAGGTCACTAAGCTTTATAAACTTCCTTTTACACTTGCTAGCACCCTTAAAGTCACCTAGGAACTACAAATTAACTACTTGACCAGCTTGCTAACGACACGTAAGGAACCTAGGCAGCAGAAATCAGAAATTACTTGCCCATTTTAGCGGCATGAAGGGTCATCTGGGCATTGGGCATTACAAATTATCTGCCCCTACTTACTAGCGAATCGTAGGGTCACCTAGGAACTGCGAATTATCTGGCCATTTGGTTAGGCTCCCGCCAGAGTGCCGAAGTTATGCCAGTGCTACGCCAGCATTTCGATCGATACACGTGTATTTCGTTGGGGACATCTACCTGCTGAGCTAGCCCCGCCCCAACGAAATACACGTGTATCGATCGAAATGCTGGCGTAGCGCTGGCATAACTTCGGCACTCTGGCGGGAGCCTTAGCGACCCGAAGGGTCACCTATGCGTTACAAGTTAACTGCCCATTTTAGCGACACGTACGGTCACCTAGGCACTACAAATCGCCTGCTTCAACAATTATCTGAGCAGTACTCAGACGGACTTGAACCTATTCCTTTTCGCTTAATTACAACCCACAGAGAGAGATTCGGATTACGAGTGGCATAGTGGTATGAAGTGCCGCTATGACCAGTGGACCAAAGTTTGAACCCCCGCCACCCAAACTCTTTGCTTTTAGGGACGAGTCGGTAACAGAGTACTCTGGTAGGAATAAAAGCGCTAATTTGATATTTGACTGCCCTCGCAAATCACTGTAAGACCTGCGTGATCGGTTGCTAATTTGAAGTAGAACGCGTTCGGGGTGCTCGTAGAGAAGTGAATTTTATAGGCCTATTTTCAGGTATAGCCACGATTTGAAGGTCATATGGACCGCGCTTAACCATTTATAAAGCGCACTGACTAAATATGCGGAAGTGAGAAGGAAAGAGAAGAGTTTCTGTGCGACGGCTTTCTGTCTTTCTCCGATTGATGTTTATTCTCAACGAGCACCTCACAGTGCATTTCTAATTTCCTCACAGCGTTTGATAAAGTTTGTTCTCACTATTCCCTGATGCCATCTGGCGCCGACCCTGGTTGGCTTTACAGCTAATTACCACTTTACAAATTTGCCAATATTTCGGGTGTGAACCACATTGTAGATCAGATTCAAGCAGTATTGTTGAGTATAATAACTTGCAAATCTTACTGACACAAAACAAAGCGAAGAAGTGATTGAACACTTGACAATACAATTTGGCACGTATGGAAAACGCTTCCCGATAAGGTGCCACAAAATCTTCTGTGTTTTCTGAACTTCCAAGGTGTAGCGTGTTGAAATGATATCTTGGAGACCCCTATCGTTTTTATTGTATCAGTGGACGCTAACGTGATTTTGTGTACGGAAGTAAGCTCGATTCAAAACAAACTACTGTATCGGCCTTGGATACTCCGAATTACCATTGCGACCTTACCTTATTTTGAGTTTCTATATTGTGCCCAAAAATCTACATTTTTTGCGAAGTGATATCATGAATAGATAAGGCCCTTACTAAAGCTGGTTCCTGGCAGTCTTGTGGATGCGAAGCAAAGCACATTACAACGACTTCGACATTCCTAATCGAGCTACACGTGCACTGAAATATCGCTGCTTCAACCAATCTACACAGGTCTAGCAAACATTCTATTGCTTTCCTTTTTTGGTGAATTTGAAAAATACATTCCTAGCTTTCTACCAAATTATGATCGTGTACTACACACCATCGTAAGTAGAGGTATGAAATCGTATCGTACATGACTTACAATTAGTAACTGAGATCTTTCACATCTCTTAAAAGGTTCAAAAAACGTGACATTTTGTATCTTAAAATCATTTTTTGTCTGAATGTCACCTTTAAAAATCAAAATAAAATGCATTGAATGTGCTTGCCAACACGTTAACCTTTAAACAAAAGCCAGGACTGACAATAATTGTGAGCCTCATTTCTTGGGCAACGTAAGCTCAATTATTTTTTTTTGTCGGTGGAATTAGATGTAGTAGTTCAATGGCAGCTTCTACTCTCTTTCATTTGTTTACTGCCCCAACTTCAAAAGCTTATACAAGGGGAGGCGGCATTTTTAATTGAAACAAAGGTAGCAGGTTCATTCGAAAATGGTGTATTTTAGAACTTTTTTGATCAAGCCGATGCGCGCTGCTGCAATGCTTAAAACACATTGCCTCAACATAGAGCTCGGTAATGACGATTGGAAGATTAGTTCAATAACCGTGCCTTTATTTTTATAACTCATGCAAGTGATCATTTTCATATACGCTAATTTTTTTCATTGGAACAGTGTAGTGCAAACCATAGCCTTCTGTTTGCACGGTTCTTTACGAAGAATGAAATTGTGCCAATGTTGATTCATGAAGATATTTTCGTTATATTAAGCAACAGTGAGAACTAATTTCAAAGCAAGGATTTAGCTTGATTGCGTTCAAAATGTCGATAAGCACTAAATACTGCAGCTCTGTAATAAGAGACCACGCGACTTTTTTATGGAAATTCTAACTTTATGAAGAAAGAACAGCGCCGGCGGGGTGAACTTAGGGGTCGCTCAATGGCTCGATCTATGCGGAGAACGACAGACGCTCAGCAGCCGAGAGTGGAGCTTGCTTGATGTTTTAATAGTTCCATCGTTCTGCAGTGGCTCCCGTTCAACGGAATGTTCACTCAAAAGCTGGAAAAGAAGATTTGCCAAAGGGCCGCAAGGAGGAAGGAGATCTTTTTTGATGACGACAGGCTGGAGAAGCACATATCGAGTTGTGACTGACCTGTTAAGGAGGACCCGATAATTTATTTAATTTTATTTTATTCCATACGCTCTTGGCGTTCCTTAAAGGCAGTGGATCAACGGAATGAGTTCCGTGGCATAACAAGGCCACAGGGTAGGAGCCCCATAAAGGAACCTATGGGCCAAAGTTCGATCTTTTTCTGCCACCTTTAACCCCCGAGATTGCAAAGCCAAAGCAGCGCTCATCTCTTCTCCTCTCCGACCCCGCCCACCCCACGGACGAGTGAACGCGAAGCCTGCCATGGCGAAGGCGCAGAGTCATTGCGGGATCCTTACGCTTATAGCTTTGCGGATGCGCGTTCTGAACGTGGAAGTCACTCGTCCATGGGGTGGGCGGGGTCGGAGAGGAGAGGAGATGAGCGCTGCTTTTGCGTTGAAATTTCGGGGCTTAGAAGTGGCAGAGAAAGATCGGACTTTGGCCCATAGGTTCCATTATGAGGGTCTCCTACCCTGTGACCTTGTTTTGCCACGGGACTCATTCTGCCGATCCACTGCCTTCAAGAAAGAACAAAAATACATAGTTACTCGTAATTTAACCACGTTCATCATGTAGTTTGGGTCTAACCTTTCGGACTGGATTATTGAAGTATGATAAAAGCCCGTATGCGAAGCTCTAACAATAAGACTGTAGTCAGCAGAATTGAATTAGTGTGTTTCGTGGAGATGATACCCATGCCCTCTTTTTTGCCAGCAAAACAATTTTGATTCTAACAAGCAAACGGTGTGATGGTTGATAAACTGCCTAAGATATACAAGTATAAGCTGCTGCATGACGAAGGCGCAATATCTTTTAGCGCGAACGCGGCTTTATTGGCGGTAGAGCACACGAAGCGCAGGATTTACAATGGTGAGGACGCGCGCGCGTGAAACCCTTGCCGATGTCTTCTGTTTTCCACTGAAGAAATACCACAGCGGATGTTACCTTCTCAAGTGCACACTGCGATCCGGAAGGTGAAGACGTCCACGGCTCCATTTAGGTCATCTTTTTGTCGAACTTCTGCGTCTCGGAGAACATCGCCTCCAGATTCTCGCGTCGCATATGACATTTTATCTTCGAAAGGAAAGGATCACTAACTAGAGGAGAACATGGACTTCAAAACAGAAGTCCAATTTGCCTGCTGAGTGTGATGTAAAAGCTTTTTACAAAGGTTATCCTTGCTTGCATATCTAGGGCACTACTGGATGAAGCCCAACCCAAGAATAAACGTCGTCGCAAAGGATTCAGCTGCATGTACCACATCCAAACGGTTTCGAGACTCTTTTCGAGGTTCATAGAAGTCTGTCATGAGTACCGACATTCATCGTTCTAATTTTCGGCGACTACGAGAGGGTCATCGACAACGTCGCAAGCTATCTTGTTAACCCTGATTGATCAGGGCCCAACCTGTGTGAGGACAACAGCCGATACAAGGACTGTACAACGCAGTTGTTTCCACGCCCCTGATTACCGTGAAACAATTATGCCAAAGCTGCCTCCTGCAGGTGGTGATAAAGTTACTGGTCTGGGACGAGAGAGGCATACAGTAGATAGGAAATCTCTCGATGCGGAACATCGTTCTCTTTCCATGCAGTATCACTTCAGTGGCCGTATTCATCAACGAAACCCGTGGGTTCCGGAACCCACTGAGTTAGTGCTTTTGATGAATATCGATTCTTCCCTGGGATAGAATCGATATTCATCAAAAGCACTAACCCAGTGGGTTCCGGAACCCACGGGTTTCGTTGATGAATACGGCCACAGGAGATGATGCTGGAGGAACTCAACAAAGTAAGGAAAGAGATCGGACTGCGGATAAGGAAGAAGATACAGTTCATGAAGAACGTTTCTTGTAAAGATGCGCAAAGATGCAGAATGGAAGTTGAAGGTACTTCGATCAGGGAGAATCTTTTCGAATGTAGGAGGTTCAATCAGCAAGGAGCGACTTGAGGGAAGAACTCAACAGAAAAAAGCACTCTGGCTGCTTTCAGGATCTTGAAGGAAGCCATCTGCACCGACCAGTTTGACATATCCGAAGCTTCGAGCCCACCTGTTTGCCTCAACCGTTCTCGCTTTGCTCTGTTATGCAGCTGAGACTTGGGCCGACACTGTAGCCAAGTCGAAAGCTTCACGGACCACCCTCAAAGCTTGAGCGCAGTACGTAGGTGACCCAAGACAAAAATTCTGTCGTACGTCGCAGTACGGATATGGGGGGAAATATTTTCGTCATCCTGATTTAGCGGAATACGTTGCGAAAGCGAAGCATACATGGGGCGGTCACATCATGAGAAGACGATGGACATTAGACGTCGCGCAGAGCAAAACGTCCCGAGAAAGATTTCCAACAAGACGGGGAGACTGTTTGTAAAATGGATAGACTGACTGAGAAATTAGCTGGATAGATTTTGCACCACTGAAACTCGTGGAAGCAGCCGCCGATGACCCACCAAGAAGATCGTGCATGTCTGAATCTAAAGCGAGGGACAAGGAACATTGAGAGCTTTTCGCTGGGGCCCGCACATCATGTGAAGACGGGTCATCTAATCATCTAAGCAAATCAAATCCGACTTTCCGAGCCACTTAAAAAAATGATACAAGCGGAATGACAATTTTCTCAAGTCAGTTTTGGGTAAGAGGAAATCGAAATTCGAGACAGTTCAAAATACAAACTTTTCTATCTTCTCCAATGCATCCAGTGATAAGTACCTGATGCTTTCTAACTGATGAAATATTTTGCCTCTCAGCCATTTTTCTTCACTAAAAAATTTTACAACCATTTTTACTAGTATTGGTGAAACATTGATCTTTTGCTTGATTTGTTCTCCTTTTCCAAGGAAAATTTTGTGACATTATCTGTCAAATCATTCGTTCCCTGTTTTCTTTACTTTGGACGTTTTTTTGCTTCATTTTTGGTAAAAACAATTTTTTTGCTTTATTTATCTTTTCTATGGTACATGAAAAGACGATCAGCCTACGTGTTGTGGCAAGCGCGCGAACAGAGGCATTGCATCACCTCAGTGCATGTGTAAGAGGCAGCCGTACTTTTAGCAAAAGATTTTTGTTAGGTAATGGCAGCACTTGCTGTGGACTCCACAGCATCGTTAGCGCCGGCGTCTTTATCGCTAACTAGCTTGCTTACCCGGCTCCGCCTGGCCCTTTGAAAACACTGTAATAAAGGTCCCATCCCTATCTCTGTACAGCCTTTCCCTGCCCACTTCTACACTTCATTTCCTCATTTCCCGTTCCCTCTGTTGTTTTCGAAATCAGCATGCTCGATTACCCCCCTGTGCAAACTCTCAGCCCCGTAGCTCAAACTTTGCAAAAAAACGATAAAATCGATAAAAGTAATCGATAATCCTGAAAACTAATATTGTATTCGAAATCCCCATGCTCGATTACCTCCCTGTGCAAACTCCCAGCCCCGTAGGTCAAACTTTACAAAAAATCAATAAAATCGATAAAAGCAATCGATAATTCTGAAAAGTAATATTGTATTTGGAATCTTCGTGCTCAAAACTATTATTGTATTCGAAATCCCCATGCTAACTTACCCCCCTTTGCGAACTCCCAGCTTCGTAGCTTGAACTTTGCAAAAAATCGATAAAATCGATAAAAGTAATCGATAATCTTGAAAACATTATTGTATTCGAAATCCCCATGCTAACTTACCCCCCTGTGCCAACTCCCAGCCCCGTAGGTGAACTCTGCAGAAAAATCGATAAAAATCGATAAAATCGATACAGATCGATGACGAAAAGTAGCCTATGTCACACGCCGGGGCCCGAAGTGTATGTGTGCCAAGTTTGGTCCGGATCGGTTCAGAAATGGAATTTT
Organism: Cylicocyclus nassatus; assembly: GCA_958299035.1. Lineage (NCBI taxonomy): Eukaryota > Metazoa > Nematoda > Chromadorea > Rhabditida > Strongylidae > Cylicocyclus > Cylicocyclus nassatus. The sequence continues at coordinate 55,625,299 of CATQJL010000223.1, read as the reverse complement.
CTATTCGGAACATACGTACAGACATACAGACAGACATACAGACAAACAGACATTCAGCTTTATATACAAGACAAGATGCGTCGGCGGCTGGTTCACTAGCTCTTGCGCGCTTCTCACTTACACTTGATTATCAAGATATAATTATAACAAGCAAAAGAGAGCCTGATTACGCCACATATATCTTTTGATTTAAATAGAAAAATAAAATAACGACTTACCGTACTCATACTAGTGGTACGTAGGCTAGTTTCAGGCAATTTGGTTACTTCAACTCCACATCCCTCCCACAAATACCATCGCCACTGATTCACTTCTATTCTAAGACATTGACCTCTTCTTACCCTTTCCTGAAATTTGGTAGCTGACTCCAGTGTAAGCCGTCAGTCATCTTGCAAAATGTGCTTCAAGTTCGGCATCTTTGCAGAAGCAGAATCTAGTTGGCTATAGATTGTGAAAGGATTGTACTTGCAGCATTAATGCGTTTTAGTACTGTCACACTGAGCGCACTAACCGCGCCGACCAACCGACCACACTGACCACATTATTTAGCTACACTACAAATTGAAGTCCCTCTTTTGAAAATGGCTATTCAGGATTACACTTGAAAAACGAAACTTTATAAGACTGGATTGTCCGACTCTCTATGAACCTTGGCATGGCGTAGATAGTGTAGTTGTTTATATAAGCCGTACTCAAGATTGGTAACAATTATTTAATGGGTGGCGGACCTTTCAGCAGATCGACTTCTTCAGAGCCTGGAAGACAAAACGATCTGCAGCTTATCCGATCAAATCTTTCTGCAGCTCCCAAGCAAAGTTCTAAGACTCTGCCTGTTTACTGACTAGACTACCAAACCAAACACTTACTTTGAAAATGTCGATAGCATGCAAGTGCCTGAGCGAGCGCTAATGAATGATTATGTATGCCGCACTAATCATGCCTACAGTGAGTCAAAAGAGGTGACCCTTACCTAGGTCATATACTTGGGTCCGAATCGAGTAGAAATCCGATCATTTGAAGAAAACATTTGAATATATCGCATTCGAAATTCGATTTTCGGAGTTCTTCCATTTTCGAATAACATTCGAAACTCAAATAATTGAGAAGACGGGGTTTCGAATAAGATTCGAAACTCGAATAATCAACAAACGAGGATTCGAATAGAATTCGAAAACTCCAATAATCAAAAAAAGGGGTTTCGAGTAGATTTTAATCGAATGTTTTATTCAAATTTTGTATTCGAATAAACTCCGTACTCAGATTATTCGAGTTTGTTGTAGAGCTAATTGCTTACTATCAAGCTCGCTTCGTCTGCGTTTTTTCCGCAAAACTCGATGACGCATCTTTTTGAAATCCTTTGAAGTGTATGAAAGTCGCATTCCTTCGACTGCTTGCGACAGCAAAAAATAGGTGTGGGTTATAATTGGTGCTTTTTCGATCAATGAGATAGTTCGGCTGCTGTTGGCACCAAATCAGCAAAAAAACAGCTATCAGATTCAAGCTCAGGTTCCGAGTTAATAGATGTAAAACTCATGTTGCACAACTGCCTCTGTTCTTTACCTTAAAGATTTTTCTCGAATTGGTGTATTTTGAGTAAAGGACATCCCAGCTGTAGTGAAGGATTAGACGGTTGCTGAATTTTGAAGTTATATCACCTTGCAATAAAGTTTTGTTCAGTAGATAGTACATAATAGTTCTGTTATCACATCATCATTAGTGCATCCAAGTTTTTCACGGAGGCTTGCAGGCACTTTAACACCGGGAGTTATCAGCCTATCAATGGTAAGAACTAAAGTTGGACGAAGAAGGTGCACATTGAGAAATGTGAGCTTTGATTGTGACAGGTCCCGCACATACTTCACGCGACAATAGAGGTTTGCCAGTTACGAGATGCTAGCTACAGGGCTGGGACTTGGTACAGGGGGTAAGAAAGGATGGTGCTAATCATTCATAAATCATTTTACGGATTTTATCGATTTTCTGGAAAAATTTGAGCTGCGAGGCTGGGGATGGCACAGGGGCTAAATGAGAGTACTGATTATGAATAAACATATACTTTGATGCTTTTATCGATTTTCGGAAAATCTTGAGCGAAGCTGGAGGTTGGTAAGAGGGGGGGGGAATGAGGGTGCTGATTAAAAATAAAATCTATTTTATCGATTTCACCGTTGAAAAATCTTGAGCCGGGAGTTGGTATAGGGAACATGAGGGTGCTCACTATGAAAGGATCGGCTTCAGCCAAATATGTCATACTTCAGAGCAACGTAAATCATTCTTTACAACGTTTTCCTAACGGACAAACTCCACACACTAAGCGGGCTTATCTGATGGGAGGACTTATCTGTGAGATTTTAGGGTAAATCACAAACTCTATCAGACATACCATGCACTAAAGAACTGCCCGTTGGAACGACAGTTGTTTCACCCCATAGATGCAATAGGTGGAGAAATTTTTCTGACCCCCTTCACTTTAGGGCCGGCATCTGGCTGACCCCTTTCACCTGAGGTTGAGACTAGAATCAAGGCATAAGGCAGAATCAAACAGCTGTTACAACGACACTTTTTGTTTGAAAAGGAAACGTCAGCTGCTCTTCTTCTCAGACATCAAGACTGCAAAAGATCATCGAATCAACAGCGTTTTATTGAAAAAGCGCATGTTTGAAACCTTCTGCGCACTCTAAGTGGCGTTGCTAACCGAACATAATCAAAAATTGAAAGGATGCCTGAATCTTTGAATAATTAACGTTGTATCAATGAATACACTGTCACAAGAAAGAGTTGAGCAAGAGTAGAAAATTGGATGCATGTTTATTGACACGAATCGTACCATATCTATTTTCACTAGAGAGAATAGTAACAAAAAAGAGCAGCTAGATTATTCGTTTCTCAAGTTTCGAGTCAAATATAAAACTTCGAAAAAGAACCTTGGTTTGAAAAGATAAATATTCAGTGTTGGCTGATATTGCAGCTAGATAAAACCGCTCGTATCTCGCTGGAGAAGCTAGAAAAAATAGATGGTTCACTTCGATTCCTCGTGTTTTTAGCTATCGAATGGTATCTAAGGTGTTGGTGCAAGCTTTCCCAGTCTAAAAAAGTCTTCAACGACCCGTAGAAAGCAGGAGCGGGGTGAAGCAAGTTAGTATTGAAGATCTCCTACTCATTTTTGAAAAGCCACAAATTTTTTCACCCAACAACCCATAAACCATTAGAAAGCTCACGAAAAAGGGATTCGACGTAGATCGTCTCTTTTACTCTAGTGCCCCTCTACTCAGAGATACTTGGCATTTTAGCTACATGTGCCTTTCCATCAAGAATTTCCTGCGTGAAGAATTAACGGACTTGCTTGATTGTCTAACACTTTTACAGAGCAAGACTTGCCAGTAAACCTAGACCATCTCTTTTTTTCTATCTTTGTATTTCCTTTCAAAAATGAAGCACAAAGTAATCACATAAAATTAGCTGGTGTTTAGGAGTATAAAATTGCTCGTATCTCGCTTCATAGAAAAGCTGGGAGAAAAAAGACGGTTTACGTCGATTCCACATGTTTCAAGCTTTCGAAGGTTCTGACTGGTAAGACATAAAGCTTTCCTGAATCAAAAAACTTTCTGTTCGATGACCTTTCAAAACCAAACCATTGAAATCGTCACATTCCACCTCTGTACCACTTATCTTCCTTCTTTGCACACCCCAGTCTCGCTCGGCATGTAAGCTACGTCAGCTTTCACCTCGAGGCCCGGTTACCTCCTTCACTTTTCTGAGTCGGCGATAGGCGAAAGCTCCTTCATTCGGAGGAGACCGTGCTCCCCCTATCGCATCTATGTTCCCGACAAATTGTTTAGACTTAAAAAGCAAAGCTAACCTACCTTCCCTGGTTTGCGTTTTCCTAACCATGCGCATGTGTTAAAATACTGTCCAAGATAATGTCCCTTCATGCCAACTATACAAACTATTAACAGCAATAGAAGAGCATAAGCAGGCATTCAATCCAAGCTTGCGAGTGAAATGAAACTAAGTACGACGTTCACAAATGCTTCGTCTTATATAACATGTGGACATCACAATCAGTAAGGTTATTATCAACATCATTTGAGCAGTGGTAAGTCTTCTTAGAGTTTGTCACATAGACACACAATGTTGATAATGTGTGAAGAAACGTAGCTCATAAGTACTATTCTTCATACGGCAAAACATTCAATATTGATTCAACTTATGTTTACCGATCTCATATAAAAAAGCTCCCCGAATGATAGTTCTTAATGATTTTGTGAGCATTGCGTATTGAGTTTCAATGCCATCTTTTGCAAGAATGAGCAAGGCATATAGATAGTAAAACAAGTGCGACCTTTTGCGAAGCACTCAGATAATCGCCGGGGCGGTCATGCGATTTACGGGCGGGCGGGCACCGGAAAAATAGTTCGCTGATTTCTTGCGGTCCGCTTGCAGATACTCGGAAGAACTTTGGCGAAATTTTTGACTAATGCTCGGAGAACAATCGCGTTTCTTTATAGATTAGCTGCGGCGCAGTGGCCGCATTTATGCAAAATTGATGGGGACCGCACGGTCTCTTGTGGAGGACCGCGCAGTCCCCAGCTACTTTCCGCTGAGAGAAAGTACCCCAAACTTGAGTAATTAAGCCACCGGTGCCACCTCTACCACATAGAGTCTTACCTTTGTTCGGCGTATGCCCGAAACTGCTTGAAAAGGTCCGAGCGCGTGTTGAAAGTTCGATCAGCGCTTGCTGAAAGAGATTATTGACGTCCGCTTGCAGAAAACTTTGTATTGCTGCCCACTGGCAGAACATCAGCCAGTAAAGGAAGTACCGCTCGCTGAAGGTTTGGCCACGCCCCAAAATTCTGCTGACCGCTTGCAGAAAAGCGCGAAAAAGCGGGCCGCATGCCCCCGGCGATTATCTGAGCAGAAATGACGCTCACTAATGCTAATAGTAATCGAGGTGTATAAGTTGACCAAAAAGTCGAAGCTTGTTGTGTGCTTATTTTTGCTTTGGTTAGTGTGCACTTCTGGGCCGGTAGTAATCCCCCGACCTGGCGGCAGGTCTCGTCGGCAGGTCGCTGGCACCTTTTCCATGAGGTGGCCAGAAAGTAAGACCCCAAATTTAGGCCGTCAGGCCTTTTTCCAAAAAATTTTCTCGATGAAGATGCCACCTCGACCCTATAGAAACCTCCATCGAAATTTGCGGTTCCAGAAATCTTCCTGTAGAAAAATATCTGGAAGCGCAGGAGGAGCTGCCGGCAACTTCGCGAGGTCAGTTGCCGGCAACCTGCAGGCAGCTCGTTGAAATCCGCGAGATGGCAGCTGCCGGCAGGTCAGAGAGCACGAGAAATAGCGTGCTCTTCTGAGAGAGGAAGCTGCCGGCATCTCGACGTGCCCCTACCACGTCGAGGTGGTGGCACCTTTGCCGACGGCGTCTGCGAGTTTGCGAATTGCGGCGATATCACACAATTTACGTCAAGCGAAAAAATCAACAATTCTACTTTTCATCAAAAAACTATCATTTTTTCACTATACGAGTTCTTCTTTTTTGAAACTACGATTTTCTTACAGAGAAAAAATCCAGTAATGCCTTAGAATCATAAAGAACATCATCTTTTTTTTGGCAATCCCTTATAAATCTCGTTTGCACCGATTTCGCCCCTCTCTCGCTCATATCAATCAACTGTTCTTTCAGGTCAAAGTCTCCCACGCTATGTATCGATCCCTCTTTCAGGCAGCCATTTACTAGCGCATTCCTCCTATTGCTGGTGTAAACGGCAATGGGTGATCGAATGGTCGAATGGTTAACGTGGTGGCACTTCAAATTAACGCACATAGGTTCGACCGCGCGCGAAGTATCAATTTTGCGGCTGTCTGCTTCATCAAAATTCAATGTGCGAAATGATTGCGTGCTAAGGTTACAGAATTAAAACCTACAATCACTCCGCGAGCTGCCGCCGAAGATGGCAACTTCCCCACGATGTCTGCCTACTTGCCGGCATCTTTAATACCACCAACTCAGACAATCGCTGGGGGCAGGCGGGCACCGGAAAAATAGATTGCTGATTTCTCGCACCCCGCTCGCGGATTTTTTGCAAAGCAATCAGGACTTTTCGGAAGACCGCTTGCTGAGTCAGCGGATTTTTGAGAGACCGCCTGTTGAATTTTTTCTTCGCTCTTATCTTTTGCAGATATATTGCTGAATCTCTGAGGAATCGAGAACTCAGCAAGCGGTCTTCTGAAAAGTCTTGATTGCTTTCCAAAAAATCCGCGAGCGGGGTGCGAGAGATCAGCATTCTATTTTTCCGGTGCCCGCCTGCCCCCGGCGATTGTCTGAAAAGTAGGGTAGATTACTACCGGCCCTGCTGTTTTCTGAGCTACGTTTTTTATCTTAATTGAGACCTCTTAGTTTAGAGGTTTTATCTGATTTGAAGAACAAAGCGAAACCTAAACGTGGCCAACTCTATCAAAAATGACTGAGGTTGAATAACTAGATTGCTTTACTTCTACCATACTTGATTTTATCTAAGTGGTCATCCATAGTTGTAAGATTCGGTTGGAAACTGTTTCTCTCAAATGGTAGCTGTTTCACAGTGCCTTATGTTGAACTTCCAACATAAGGCACTGTAAAACAGCTACCATTGGAGACAAGTTTCAAAATCCAAGTTGACTCCTCCACCAGATATTTACGAGTTCTTCGTAATGATGTTCAGATGGTGCAATCACATTTATAGGGAACCCTGGGAGAAGACTTGTCATTGCATACTGGGCTTGTCCCATAACTGAAGCATCGTAAGCTGCGAATGATTTGCCAGGGGTCAACGACTTTTTTATCCTGTGAGAATCTAGCTCTCAAGGCCGCATGCATTAACATCCCCTCTGGGGCGAGGGTCGCAACTAAAAAGAAAGCTTCATATCTTGAATTTCCAAATATTTGTATCTCACGCTGTCTGCCTATTCTTAAGTGTTCCTACTATCCTTCACTGTAAACATACCGAACAGGAGCGATAGGACGTACGAGCCGTATACTGGAGCTTTTTTAAGATCAAAAATGATCCTCGGCGCTCGCCCTTTTCTTCAATCTCAATGAAAACGTGCCAAAGTATTACTGATTATCTAATCGAAAGTGCTAACATCTTGGAGAAAGAAAAAGACTCTGGAAAAAAGTTGGGCGCTGAATCATTAAGAGATCATACAAAGAAAAAGATACGACTTGTGCAGCCCTTCTTCTGTTCGATATGTTCATAATGAAGGATACAGGGTACTTAGGATGGATAGACAACTTGAAATTCAGGGTCGGTAGTAAACCTATCGAAACTCAGAGTTATAACTCAGAGTTAACTCTGAGTTATCTCTGAGCTAACGCGCAACTTTTTGAACCCCCTTAACAGGTGTTTGAACAGATCATATCCAGAAAGCGATGATATGGCAGGATTCTCCTTAACACGTAGTTTATTTTCCTAGTAGCGCAACATTGTCCAAATCGTCCTGCACAAGAAACAGCGCCACCAAATGCGCAACTAGTGTCTGCGCTAACTCTGAGTTTGGTGCGAGTTCCAGTCTATCGTGGAACTCAGAGATAACTCTGAGTTTGGTCAGAGAAAGAGAAATAGTGCGCAAAAGAAGAAGCTAAAAAGTCCTCCGGGGTACATTTTGCTCGTAGTTTAAGCAGGCATGATGGGGGTATCGTGGTGCGCAGTGATTTACAAAATTTTGAAATTTAGTAAAAACTTGGCCCAGGGGGTTATTCGGTGCGCTAATCACGCATATGTTACCCATTTTTTACTAAGGGGTCATGTAGAGGTGTTACGGTAGGTTTACGGTAGATGGGAGAAAATCACGAAACTAATCGAAACTTGGTACACTGGGGTTATTCGGGCGCCGATAACGAATATGACATGTGGATTACACTGCAGTGTCATCTGACGGGGTTACGGTAGGTTTACGGTAGATGAATTAAAGCGGCGGAATTAGCCGAAATTTGGTACACTGGAGTTATTCGGGATGCAGATTACGGACAATCTATCTGCTACATACACTGGTGACATATGGAACGGTTACGGTAGGTATACGGTAAGTAAGACGAAATCATGGAAGGGCAAACTTTGTCCGGAGGATTTATTCTGTGCGCAAATCCTAATAATCAATTCTTATCATTGCGTATGCCATCAGCTTTCTCTATTGTTTGAAGCTTTCAGCTGCGCAAAAGACCAATCCTCGTGATGAACCATCACTGCCCGATAGAAATGGAAATGAGTGAGGCTTTGGTATAACTTGTTTTGACCTGCTAAGTGTTAATGGAATGAGTGAGTACATTATGGCAAAGCAATTTTAGGGTTCGTGGGTGTGTCATGGTCTAGCGGTTTAGTGATAGGATCTTTACGCTAAACCATACAGGTTCGAGTCCCTACTTTAACATCGCTTTTGCAGCAAAGTGCTTAACAGCTCCTCAAAGCAAAACTCCGAGCTTGAGAGTTGGAATTCGGAATTACGAAAGCGGAACTCAGAGTTTCAATAAGCGTAATTCAGAGTTTCAGAAACGGAACTCAGAGTTATCTCTGAGTTAACGCGGAGCTTCAAACTCGGAGTTTCGACCAGATTACTACCGACCCAGATATCCAAAACTTCAGGAGTGGTAGTAATTTGGTCGAAACCATCATGTTAACTGAGTTTTCATAACACCAGCTAACCAGCAGCTTCACATCATTTTCTCAACGAAACCACGAATTAACCAACAGGAAACCTCGAAATGCTATCTTGCAAAGCAAAGTCATTGGAGGAGATCGAAACTCAAACCATTCTCATGCTTGCCCGCAATCATTGCACTTTACCAAATTTGCAGTTCGGTGTGCAGCTTTTCATTCTTTCATGATGGTTGATTTTACTAAGCAGCATCTATACACTGAACTTCTCAATATAGATTAACGAATGAACTTGTTGCCAGTGGCTAAGAGCTTCTCATTCGAAAGCCTACCTTAACACTATGTCGTCAGGAGATAGTGGTGCGTTATCAAATTAGGATGCGTTGTTAAGAAGTACTGCTGGAGACATATTGCAGATGTCAGCGCGGACGATGTGCCTCGTAGGCGCCATAGGAATGTTGAATACGTTCGCAGTGATCGTGCGAGGTCTTTTCAAGTAACAGAGCGTTCATACGCTTTAGATTTCGCTTTACTAATAGGGAGCTATTATGGCTCACGACGCTTTTGTCATCGAAACTAGCGTATGACACTAGCAGATCTTGGGCTATCTCAAAGAAACAGCAGGTAGAGTCTGCTATGGCCTTCACGATTGGCAACTTTTTGCTGCACTTCCAGCGAAAAGCTTTTAGGTGGCCATAGGTGTTAGATATCTTGCGACGAACTCGCACCAAATTGTTCTTGGTGACACTCTGAAGTGCTGCCAAAAAACAATTTCAAATGTGGTGCACAGGGTGGTTATGGCGCTAAATCATCCAGAAATAGTGTCACAGTTTATCGTTTGTAAGCCGTGGGATACACTCTGGTGCAGAAATAGGGCTAGCGAATTCGCCAGGCTCGGAAAATTTAGCAGTGAGTGGACTTTCAGTGCATTACAAGAGAAATATAACTTATTAAGATGTAATTGGCTGCATCGACGGGACTCTAGTGCCAATCCAGAGTTCTCCCGGAGATGGCTACGTATACATGAGCAGGAAGGGATTCACCGCCTTAAACGTCTGCGTAGTTGTAGATGCAATTGGCCGTATTCTCTACGTTAACAGTGGCTTCCCAGGCTCTGTACATGATGCGACTGTTTGGAGGCGATGCGCTCTTGGCCAACAGTTCAATTCTAGTGAGACATGCGCAAGCTATGCGCTTCTTGGAGATTCCGGGTATGCAAATGGAAACGGCATCATGGCGCCCTACCGCCCAACAAGTGTTAGAGGTGATTTATTGAAAATGCGTTACAACCGCGAACATCGCCGTGTACGCGCCGTGGTGGAGAGGACTATAGGGAGATGGAAAAGGCGCTTTACAATACTGTGCACCGGGATGCGAGTCTCACCGGAATTCGCATCCAAGATAGTCATTGCTTGTGCAGTGCTGCACAACATGGGTTATTGTGTAGGGGCCACAAAGTGGCCACGTCTTGGGCACACGTTGGCTACCATGCCACATCCGCCAGCCAACACCCGGGACGTTCGTGAATATGTTATGAGATTGCTTTGAAGAAACAACTTTATTTTGAAATGGTCAACAAACGATAAATACATTAAATGTCTTTTAATAAACATTCTTTCATTCAAAGTTCTCTTCTTCTACAGTTGTCGTTTCCTTTTTGGAGTTTGCTTAAAAGGTTCAATTTGATGATTCAAACTTAGTGCACTTACTGAAAAACGAACCCTTTGGCTTAGTAAATTCTAAGATGCTCTCCAGACCCCTCTTTTGCAATTCGGTCATTTGAATAACTGCTTCGCACATCCTTGTTTGTTCCTGTGAATATTTTTTGATGACCAGTTGCAGTCAGAGCCTACAACTTTACCTGAAGCATTGTTCGGAAATATTCCAGAGCTTTGTCGAGTTTTTCGTTTAGGGAGTTTTGGAAACATTCAAAAGTTTTGTTAGATTTCTCATTCACGCAACTTTCAGACTCCCCCAACTCTTCGTCTGATACGTCCGAATCAACCAAAGCATCTATTTGCTAAATTCGTATCTTGAACTAAATTAGAGTAGGCATTCAAGTCATTACATTGAAACTTTCCAAACTTGTGCAGGCGGAAGATTCATTACTTCGAGATCCACCACCCATCCTTTCCTACCAAATACCAAAATGATTATGAACTAAATGAAAATTGTACTGAGACAAACGAACCCCTTTTTTGACATGATTGCGTTGTTCTGAGTGGCCCACAAGCAATTCGTCTTTTTTCCCCTTCTCTTTTCCATGCCACTGCAATGCGATACTTCAATTGTGCCATATGTGCAATGCATACCTCATTCACTCTCAATGTATCCGCGTTTGGAAGACCCCGAGCCGTTGTTCTTTGGTTGTAGTAGCTTTTCAACTCAAACTCTGTCTTTGAAACATTTTCTTCCTTAAAATAGCTTCCTCTTCAAGTTCTCTTCCTCCGCCTGTTTTTTTGCGGTAACTGTCATGTGCTTGTTTTGTACAGGAAGTTAGAGTGCTTGAACTTACTTTTTTTTCTCTAATTTCAAGCGATAAAGCCTTTCTTTTCCTATTATTAAAGTGCTGTTGCACTTGTTTGGGGGTCAGTGCGACGTCGAATTTTTCGAAAAGCTTCTTTGAAATTGTTTTCCAAACATCTTTCCTGTGCTCATTTGCACTTAAGAAGCGGTCACTCTGACCCCGAAGAAGAATACGCTCATTCTTGAGCACCATATTGACGTTGAAATCTGAGGCCTTGCCTTTCAAAGGAGTAGTTTTCTTATCACTGATTACGCTGCGATCTGAATGGCACGTTCGAACTAAGCATCCAATGACTTGCTCTTGGCAGTTATTATATGATTAGTCACTATCAGCTAACTCAATTTTGTCCTCACGACAGATTGGAGACCTGCTAGGACGCAGTGGCAGTTAATCAGCTCATGGCACGTTGAAAATTCAATTTCGAGGTTATTTTACTTCTGAACAAGATTCCTCGCTGTCAGAGAGCTTTGAGCCGCCTGCCTCTGGCCTCATATGAATTCTTGGGCGGTATTTATCAATCTCTTATATTGAAAGGGGTTGCTGTACAGGTAACAGCCCGTACAGGAGCGGGCATTGGAGCCCTCGATACTCGAAGTCAAGCTGGGGATTAGAGTTCTGCCTACTGGGGGATATGGTCAGATGGCAAGTTTGGCCATGTCGAGCACCGCCTTCGGGCAGCAGAACCAGATCTCGAAACTCGCGCGGCGTCGCCCGAGGCACAGGTGCGATAAGGTGAGAATGACTCCTCCAGGGTGAAGGAGGTCACAGTGGTCGCAGCCCCTCCAGGGTGAAGGATGTTTCACTTGGTAGAGAAATTATAGAATCTTAAGCGAGCTCAAGTACAGGCTTTTTTACCATTGTAAAAAGGCGTCTACTTCAGCCCCATTATACTCACCCACCCCTCACCCAGCACTTTTTCTAAATGTCCCCAGGCAAGGTACATATTTTCAGAAAGCGGAGGACGAGATGGTTCCAGTGGTTACCATCAAGGCGTACAAGGTCTTCATCTACAGAAGTTATGAATTTTTTATGTTAAACTCGATCTCCAAAAATCATTGAGCACACTCTTCAACCAGGCAGTTTTTTTGGATCGATCTGAGACACACTGTATTTCGTCCAAAAAAAGGAAGATGAGGCGGTTCTAAAGGTGACCATCTCGCCGTGAAAGATGTTCATCTACAAAAGTTATGAATTTTTTTATGTCAAAAACTCGAAAATGTCCAGAAATCACTACTCACACCGGTCATTAAGCACTTTTTTTTAATAGACTCCTCCTTTCCTATACATAAAAAATTTACGTACAAATATCTTCTTTGCTCAACCTTACCTCACTGTTGATTTTTTTCTCGGCTTTTGGTGAAAGGGATCACCTTGGTCCCAGCTCATGGGTGAAGAGAGGATGAGAAAATTCTCACATTATCGCACCTGTGGTTTGAGGGCATGCCCGATATGGCCAAACTTGCCATCGGACCACATTCTAAAGTTTAATGCTCACCGGATTGGCGTCCTCGTTTTCGTTTGGGCACTCGTTAATAATGGCCCGAAGATCGAGTCGGAGATTGATAAATGTCGCCCCTTGAGTCAATTGTAATTCAAAAAAGCGTAACCCACTGTGTGTTACGTCCATTCCGGCGTCAATAGCACAATAAAATGATTATTTGACCTTACTTTAGTGCTATACGCGTTAATACGTTGAAACCATCACATCATTGTTTAAAACGAAAATAAGGTCGGGGGTACTTTTTCATTTTAAACTATGATGTGGTGGTTTCACGTCTGCGTCTCATGAAATGAAGCGCTGTTTTCATTACTCTATCTGATAAGGAAACAATGATGTTAACCTGCTGTTTAACTCATAGTTTGGTTTAGAATGAAACAAGCATGAAACACTCATGGTTTTCTGCTAGTTACTTGCTTGTTTCATAATTTTGTAAGACCGATTGAACTGAGTGGCCGTGAAAAGATGATCATGCTTACCACGATAACCATGATTAAACCATCACATCATTTGATGGTTTCGACCAAATTACTACCACTCCAAGATTTGTAACTTTCTTTTGAGCTGCGATCCTTTGCTCAGCGAGGAGGATGATAATGCATGCAGCCCTCAATCTCTTACAAAAGCAAAGTGTGATTTACAGTAGCTCAAAACGCTCTCCAAATATCGTTATTTCCTAGTAACGTGGATCGACGGATGATTTGTTTCGTATGCAGATCTAATCTAAGTTTAAGCCAGCGTAGAAGGTACCTAATAACGACAGACGGCAGCAAGAGATAGATTAACAAATAGTCACTTACTTCTGAGACATTCCTATTTCTACAAAATTAATAACGCTTCCTTTTACACTGATCAGATCGCCAAACATTCTTTCAATTGAAGCTTTGAGTATTGTTTTACTATTACGCAGCGCACGAGGTTTGGGTGAAGCAATTCATCGCAGGTAATTTATGTTGCTACCGCTCGTCTTCTGAAGCTTAAAGGGTGTGGGATTAGCAAACTTATGAGAGACCGACCGAGAATGAGACCGCAGTGGTATTCATATTTATGTTTTGCGAGGGGCAAAACTACACTACTTTTTCGTTGAGTGGCATTTTCTAACGTCAACTATTCCTTGACAAAGACCTACAAATCCACTGATCAATCACTCATCCAGTGTCAACTAAACAAGTAAATCGAGTCTGAAAAAAATACGAGTAACTATTACAAAAGCTAAATGCTTTTGTGACAGAATCGTTTTTACGCTAGCTCAATTTTTGGCCTTGCGTATTCAAGCTTAAGAAACATGATTTTTCTTGGAACACTTTTTGTTCACTTATGAAACTTACCGTTTGATATGGATCTTGGCACTAGTTGCAGAAGAAAAAAGCTTTTTCTTTGTTTTTGCTTCAAAAACAAAACAAAAAATTGTTCTGTAAAGCTACTGAATAACTGTTTCGACATGTTGAAATTCACCTAAAGCCATTTTACAACTTTTAGTTGTGACATAGGTTTAACATGTCATTAGCTTTTTGCGCGTTAGCTTCGAGATTGTAAGATTTAGTACAATGTTTCAACTGCGCTTCACCACGTTCTTCAAAAGTTTCACCGCACTAATACGAGAGGTGATTAAGGCTGCGTTCTTCGAGAACAGTACCAGCACAGCGCTGAAACTAAGCGCTGTACTGGGATTGTTTCCAAACTTCCGGATCATTACAAAGACAGCCCAAGAGCAAACTTTTCAAGCTCGATTTGCATATAGAGGCAAATAGTGGCAGTCGGTCTGCCTATGGGCCTTTATATTGTATGAATATGTTGGTCTGCAACCCAATTCGAATGTTGTATGGCGCTAATCATGCAAGAATTGTATGAAGGAATGACCAAAGGTTTCTCGCTTAGTTTAATCAGTTCCTTTCTCTCGCCATGCAAGGGTCTGGCGCAGATTCTTCGGGGCAAATCTATGGATTTGTCGGCGATGAGAGCATTTTTCCTCCAAGTTTTGTATGCTCTTCAAGCAAAAAACGAGACACAATTGGTTGCCACGGAAAATTCCTCAGATTTTGTTCAAAGGTCAATGTAAGAAGCAGAAATACTGTGTTTATGTCATTTGCAGCTTGTTGGTGGACAGGGTTGGCCTCTACATTTTGACATCACGAAGCGTGCGCATAGGGTAGGCAAACTTAGGCAGTATGATAGCAATGGCGGCAGCCATGCGTGTTAAATGATGAGAAATTAAGAGTTCCATCTGCGCTCACTCGCAAAGCACCAATTATTTTTCAGTGAGCAATCGGTTAGTCATAGTAGGGTCAAGCCATGTACTTAGTTCATTAGAAGAACATGAGGTGAAACAACGATATTCACGCAAGTTCCAATAGCAAAAGTAGGATAATGACCCGATAACGCACTATGGAATATTTATCACAAATTTACACAAGACAATGGCTTAAATTTGTACAAATGTAAAGTTTCTGAATTCGTGTGTTAATCGTGTTGAACGCACTCATGCATTTTAGTACGTACTTTCTGCCAGTTGATGAGTTTTGCTATGCTTTTCATGAATTTCCAATGGATCTTCAGATTTCTGTTGGGGTTGGAACTCTGTCGAATGAACTTTTCTACGAATTGGCGGAACCGGAGCCAAGCTTTTCTCAAAAAGCACTCGTGGCGTTGATACGTCTGGTAAACGAAGCCTATAGTCTGTCCTTGCTCTTTCCACGTGAAGTTGGGGTTTACGGCTCTCCTTCATCTCCTTGACTCGTTCACGCAGACGATTGATTAGGGTAAGTTGAAGCAACAGCAAAACGGTCATCAAAAAGCTCAGCACGAAGAAATAAAGTGATGCAAATTTTCTAAAACCGTACACCGTAAGTCTTGTATGGAAAAAACGCTTCTTAACTTACAAAAGCTTCCTGCAAGCTTGATCATATTCTTGCTAAATTTATCAGTTTTCAACAATGCAAGAAACATTTCAAACTATCCTTTACCTTCTTTTCTGGATCCAGGACCGATATTGTTGTAACACTTTCTTTTTCTATAAATAGTACTTTATGATACCAAACAAAGAAAGAACTGCCGTCAATGTATAACTTGGCAGTCATAGTCACAATAGTCAACTATGAAATTGGGAAGGTGTATTACAATACCGCTCATAATTCGCCAAAAAAGTTGCCGCACTCTAATGGAGTGCGCCACAGTGCGCTGCGCGCCGGAATGCGGCAGAGTGCGCCGGAGAGCAGCGGAGTGCGCCGCACTCTATTGGGGTGCACCGGAATACGCGTCGCATCTCGCTTGACAATAGACGTATTCTGAATCCAAGGACACCATGGAAGTGCCTCAACTTATCGGGGTACGGTGGGTGCACGGTCGACAGTAGGTTTTTGCTCAATTTTGCATTGTTTTTGTTTGATTGGATTGTTCAGTGTGCTGATGACAATAATGACATTGATTTGCTGCTGACGGCACCAAAGAGACACTGTAAGAGTATGGTAGAAAGTCACTCAGATCGAATTTAAAAATCAGCTCACGGTACAATACCGCTCGCAAGATGTGCTTTCCGCGAACGTCGCGAAAAAAGGAAGAGAAAGAAAACTAAATTATAACAAGCCTAATTCTAGGGTTAAAAAATAATTACAAGATTGTAGAGTACGGAACCGTGTGCACGCCATGTGTTGTTGCTTTTGCTGCACGTCGCTCTACAAGAATTTACGTGGTATTTCTAGTGTTACACACAAATATATACATGCTAACATGCTTACGCATGTATATAGTATACTTGGGTAATTCGATAATTTTTCATCGAATGAATGAATATCGAATAAATTCGAAAATAAAAAATCTCGAATAAACGAATATCGAATAAATTCGGAAAATCAAAAATATCGAATGAATGAATTTCGAATAAATTCGGAAAATCGAAAATATCGAATGAATGAATATCGAGTATATTCGAACATTGAAAGTCGAATTTCGAATAAATATTCGAATGATTTATCGAATAACTAAAGCAATCACATCTCAAACTTGCCGACATATCTGGCTAAAGCCGATCCAACTATAATCAGCCCCTAGTATCCCCTATACCAACTCTCCTAGCTCAAGATTTTTCAAAAATCGGTGAAATCGATAATATTAGGTTGAACCGAAAGTTCTGTCGCACCATTTTCAAAAAATGATAACTTCTTTCACTCACGGTGATTTTGCGCAATTCAAATTTTGTCTGAAAGCGCAAAGCATGTAGTTTCCAAAAGCTCTCTGGAGAGTTTGCGACATGCTCAGGTGGCAGAGATAAAAATGAAAGAACGAGATCATCCGAAATTCGGAATTTTTAAGCAAGAATTCTAAAAATTCAGAAACAGTGCGATAAAATCCAAAACAGCCATCATCCTAATTTTTCTTACATTTGATTACTATCTGAGTCAAGTTTGTGCTGATCGAGCCCTTCTTCTAAAAGTTATGATTTTTTGAAAAATAATGGCGAAAAATCAATTTCCTAAGAATTCTTAAGAAATTGATTTTTCGGCATTATTTTTCAAAAAATCAAAACTTTTGAAAGAAGGGCTCGATCAGCACAAACTTGACTCAGTTAGTAATAAAATATAAGGAAACCTAGGATGATGGCTGTTTTGGATTTTATCGCACTGTTTCTGAATTTCTTGCTTAAAAATTCTGAATTTCGGATGATCTCGTCCTTTCATTTTCATCTCTGCCACCTGAGCATGTCGCAAACTCTCCAGAGAGCTTTTGGAAACTACATGCCTTGTGCTTTCAGACAAAATTTGAATTGCGCAAAATCACCGTGAGTGAAAGAAGTTATCATTTTTTGAAAATGGTGCGACAGAACTTTCGGTTCAACCTAATAAATTTTATTTTCAATCAGCGCCCTCATTTACCCCTCTACCAACTCCCAGCCCCGCAGCTCAAACTTCTCCAAAAATCGATAAAATCGATAAAGTAAATTTTTATCTATAATCCGTGAAGGTGCACCAGCCAGCTTTGAGCGGTCGCGCGCGTCGTGTAAGCGGCTGCACTTCGTGATCCTTGCGCGTTATGCACCGCACGGGTAAGAACCACATTTATACACCTTGATCCTGCGGCTTTGTTCGACAGCAGACCTTATTTGTCAGGCTTCCGCTGGATTTCAAAGACGTTTAGCAAAGTAAAGATAAAATTGGCTGGAGCTAAAATCTAAAAATGAGAAAAATTGCAACTTGTATAAGCACCTAACGAGCTGTTCGGATTCATAGCGCTAGGTGTGCGATCTTTTGAAGCAATAAGGTGGCCGCATATGTACTTAAATTCCACAAATGCTACGATACATTGCCTGTTCATCGGAGACTTTCTTCTTGTGTGGTATAAGCTAGTCGTAGACGAAGGCATGTGGTTTCCTCCGCGAAGCGAGCACGAATGCCCCTATAACCCCGGGCGTACTGCAGGCATTTTCGTGGCGACGTGGTACGGCAATACTCAAAGTTCAATACTTATTCCCACGCTAAACATTTGTGGTAAACTGCCATTACATCTGAAGACATCTCGTAACTGGCAAATCGCGTACGGCGATCTAAACCGTCTAATCCTGCACTACAACTGCGATGTCCTTTACTCAATATACACCAATTTGCAAAAAACTCCAAGGTAACGAATAGGCAGTTTTGAAATGATTTATGCGAGCAAGAGTGCTCACTAGTGTGGCCTTTGCGTACCGTAAGCATGAGCAATGCAAAAAAAGAAGAACAGCCATTTCAATTCAGTATGAACTCAGAACATGAGCTTGAATTTGATATCTTCTTTGCTGATTTGGTGCCAATAGCAGTGCGAACAATCTCACTAATCGAAAAAAACATCAATTAAACTTATGATTTTTTTTACTGTCGCAAGCAGTCGGAAGAATGCGACTCTCCATACAGTTCAAAGGTATACCGGTTGCAAAAGATGCATTACCGAGTTTTGCGAAAAAAAACGCGGACGAAGTGAGCTTGATATTCAGCATTTGTCTCTGCAACAAAGTCGAATAATCTGAACACGGAGTACATTCGAATACGAATTCGAATAAACATTCGAATAAAACATTCGAATAAAATCTATTCGAGAACCCGTTTTTTGATTATTCGAGTTTTCGAATAATATTCGAAACCTCGTTTTTTGATTATTCGAGTTTTCGAATAATATTCGAAACCCTGTTTCTTGATTATTCTAGTTTCGAATTTTATTCGAAACCCCGTTTTCTCAATTATTCGAGTTTCGAATGTTATTCGAAAATGGAAGAACTCCGAATATCGAATTTCGAATACG
The DNA here is from genome assembly GCA_958299035.1 of Cylicocyclus nassatus. Classification (NCBI taxonomy): domain Eukaryota; kingdom Metazoa; phylum Nematoda; class Chromadorea; order Rhabditida; family Strongylidae; genus Cylicocyclus; species Cylicocyclus nassatus. The sequence continues at coordinate 55,606,374 of CATQJL010000223.1, read as the reverse complement.
AATATATTCGAATGTTTTATTCGAATGATCGAATTTCTATTCGATTCGGACCCAAGTATAGTATATAGCATGTACTATATATTTGCGGAGGCGATTCTGTACACACATAAGGGCAGCGCGATTTTTATCACTTTGTTTTTCATCAACATGAGTTTCTGTTATTTCTCTTCCGGCAAAATTGAAGCAAAATGGCCTCTTATATAGGGGAGAGATACCCGTGATTCATCGAGAGTGGCGGTGAAAAGCGGGTTTTGATTGCTAATCAAGCCTGGGGATCGCACGAGCTCTCGCCCTCTACCCGCTACTTCGTCAAACAAATGGCAAGTTAGCATACCGATTACGAGCGTAACATCTACGATAATCATCCACAGTTTTTAGTCTTCTAACGAACTTTAAGCTCAGGCATGTTGTTTACGGAGATAAGTGAGAGCGCTGTACTAGAGTCAACAGTTTGTGGATTTATCCCTGTAAGTGATTGAAGGACAAGAATTGCCATGAATGGAACAGGACCAAAAATAATATAGGAATCAATTGACGTTTTCTATTGGTATACCGATAGGTGCCGAGCAAAGTTGGATTTATTTATTTATTTATTTCATACGCTTTAGGCGTTCCCTAAAAAGAACAAAAACACACAGCTACTCATACTCTAACCACGATAGTTCATCATGTTTCTGGGCTAATCTTTCGGACTAGATCATTGGAAGTGTGATGAAAGCCTGTTTGTGACTGCTCTAAGACTTAGTCAACATAATGCAATTGGCGTGTTTCATGGAGATGGTACCCATGCCCATTTTTTTTTGCCAGCAAAACAATTTTGATTACAAGCAAACGGTTCGATGGTTGATAAATTGTCTGATAGATAAGATTATTATATAATATTAAATAGGATTTGCCAGATAAAGATGTTGTACGGTAGCAGGTGACTTCGAAAGACTTAGGGAAGGATCACTTTTTAATGGTTTCCAATAAGCGTAGCAGGCGTATTTTTTCAATATCTTCTTGCATTAACTGAATAATTCGTCGCCACTCCAGCAGCTGTTTCACTACAACTCTTATCAAGGGTCAAGCAAAAAGCGGCGAGTCATTCTTGGAAAAACTCGATTTTCTTTGATGAAAAAGGCGTCAGTTTGAGAAGCTTAGCATCTTTCAGGACATTCAGATGTTTGTTGCACAACACTTCAGCCATGTAGAGAAATATCAGGAAAAAAAACTAGATCCGACCTTTTTCCGGCGATTTAAATGACGTCATACCAGACGACGCTTTTCTGTAAAAAAGCTTTTAACACTTTCACTTGTGAAGTTCGTACCTTGCGATAGACGATGTTATTGAAGTCTTTGTGAAAGTTGTTAAATTGATCCTTTCTATCTCATACGCATTTGTGGAGTGAACTTTATTGAACGCATGCCGTATGTCACGTGTGTGTTTGGGCGAATATATACAGTCAAGTTTGAAGAATGTGACAGCAACAAGTCTCTGGAAGACAATAGTCAACCAACAATGTAGTGCTCAATTCGTTCAAGTGATCAAAAGAGCGTTGATGGCATGAATTATTATCAACGAAATCTACTAGGCTGTTGCATAAGTTCTTCCGATTTGAATTTTTGAGTTTAAAATGTCATAACTTCTTTCAGAGTCAACTTTTTTCCAAGGTCTTAGTTTCTTTGTGTTGAGCAGTCCCTTGGCTAAAAAATGCATATTGAGATCTGCGCAAATCTTTGTTAAGGAAAAACCAAGAATGCAAAAACTTCGCAGCGTTTTTCTTCGAATCTGTCTTTTTTGACATGGTAACGCTCCCTTATGAAAATTGATAGGCATCTTTTCTAATAATGGATGGATAGAGAAATTTTCGTAGATTATCATGCAACATGAAAGAGCCCATAGGGTTTGCGCTGTCGAGAGATTTTCTTGACCGAACAAAAAATTAGCCACTTTTTGACCTCGCTTCAGCACATGTGTGCATGCCTATTTATGAACTACGAACGTTTTACAACTGACGTGAGCGCCGAAAAGGAATTGGTGGATGGGCTCTGTTAGCTCTTGCTTTGCCCTAGCACCTCCAACTTTGAGCTTGTCGATTACTTCTATTCGCAGAAAGTTATTGCTTGTAAAACATCTATACCAAAGATTTATGTTCGAGGATAAATTTCACTAGCAAGACGTATTCTTCATGGGACCGAACTTCTGCATATACTAGCATTCCAAACCCTTATTCCGAAGCCAATGAAAGAACCTGACTTGAAGGGCGCATTGTGGAGATATCCTCGCAAGGACATATTTCTAGGGATAGAACGTACCTCGGCCACTTAGAGATTTTAGGCCTGTGATCTCCGTACACTAAGAATTTTATTGAATTCTGGTATGCTTTAGAAAGCGCAAGGAAAGCACTTTTCAATGATACCAACCGTATCGAATTAGAGATGAAATTCTCTTAGAACAGCTGCTTCAAACATGAGGCAAAAAAATCGGACAGAACTTATGCAACAGCCGTATACCTTGGTGTCCCAAACATGTTCCTAGTGTTTGACTGCAAATAATTCTCTGGTCATGAGGTCTTTCGAGACGCTATAGGAACCGCTTTATAGAGCTGGTTTCATTTTGGATTTACAATATGATTAGGGTCAAGAATCTCTCTTTACTGTGGGACTACGGTAGAAATTTTGAAAATAGCTTCATTAAGTATAATTCACCCCTAAAAAAGCCCAAAAAAGCTAGAAACTCCTTTACTAGGTTAACTGTTTTTATGTGAAATTCGCACTTCACCATAACACCTTCCTCGTAAATTGTACCACAACCTTAACAACCGATTTCTGATAGTCGTCCAAAATTTAATTACACCATTCAAAAAGCTCTGCAAACGCGCGAAGATTTATGTACTGAAATCAGCATGCACGAAACTTGTTACACAATTTGCCGATTCTTTGGAAATTTTTTTCAAACGGCCTTTCTCTATTGGCGCCATATTCCGCAACTTCCTACCGTACTCCTACAGTAATGAAGAAATTGCTTTATGCTATAAATCTAACAAGGAAAGGATACTCGGTCATCGTGGCCATTTGGAATGCGATGTATAGTGTAAGATGTGTCTTGAAACGCTGATTTCAAATTTGTGCTTGAAATCTGCGAAACGATCTTCTGAAGGAAGTTATGGACTTTTTTGTAGAAAATTTGCGTACTTTTTGTGTAGCTAAAATCACCAAGTTTGTCCTAAGTTTCCATTTGAAGCTATTGAAGAGAATCGCAAAAGGAATAATGTTGTATTATACCTATCTAATCATATTCAGCTTTTGAAAAGGAAAGAAAATTTTTATTGATGATTATGACCCTCCGCAGCAACGCAGTTTATTCATGGAAAAATAATCATAACTCCATCCAGATTATCGTTTCGCAGATATGGAAGACAGTATTCGAACCAGCATTAAAAGGCGCATTTTTTTATGTATAAATCATTGAGAATGGCCGCGGTGACCAAGTATCCTTCCCTTGTAAGTTGAAACCAGCGCTACAAATGGTAACCAAAGCTTCTCGAAAGCTTTATGACAAAATGATTATAAACAAACAAACAGTACACGCAGTTTATAGCTTGGTGATAAAATCAGGCGCCTCGTAGCGCCGTTTTAAAAATCTAGTCATAAATCTCAGTACCCCGTAGCTAAATGTTGATAAAAGCAATATTGTAGGTGGTTGAACTGCACGCATTTTAGGAGCGTATGCATGCATGTCTTATTCGTAGAGAAAAGGAGCCCTGTGAAATTCCCGCTGCTTACAGGTTTTGAATTTTTGGTTACCTTTTTAGCTTTAATTGACCTTACCAATCACTCTCAAAAGTACGTCTTACAAACCTCTACATAACTTTTAATTAGCATTTTGTGCAATCCCCGGGGGATCCTAAGATCGCCTCATTGCTGTAAAGTCATTTGTCATTCTATTCGATAGAGACTTGAACATGGTTCTTTTAGAAACCAAACAAGTCTCAAAGTGATTTCATATCAAATCCTATTCGCAATTTGAGTTTCGCCAGAATCACTTCGCGATTTTCCCTTTTCGCATCACAACCCTCTACCACTTCCCCTTGTTGCGTTGAACGTTTTGCACAACTTTTTCACCTTATATCAGTGAGCCTCTCAGAAGATGGATAAATCTGAAAAAAGCGTTGAATTCCTGGCACCTCTTAGAAATTGCCCAGAACACCGAAACTAAGTTCAAATGAGTATCATCGGCTACGATCCATGCAGAGTGGTAATTGACAGCGAGAGAATAATGGGAGCTAACAAGGGAATGGTCAAAAGTCGAAGTGGCCAAACCAAACAAGCTGTATACCATTCGATGCAGTATAAAACGCTGACTTCGAATCTGTCTTTCTTATCTGCTTCCCGCTTCTGTGGACGAAGCTACAAGCGGTTTTATTGTGAAAAAATCACACATAAAAACAGCGAAATTGAGCACACTGTTGCATTTTTAGCTCAGCTTCTTTCTTTAAAAATTTGAAGTAGGCTAGCTACATGTTTTGGCCTAGCATTAAGGCGAACGTGGCTCTGCACGGCTAAATTTTCACTTTTACGCGTAATTTCTTCGCAAAATAATGGTCTTTAATGGCTTGTAGCTTCGTCCACTGAAGCGGGAAGCAGATAATAAAGACAGGTTCGAAGTCAGCGTTTTATACTGCATCGAATGGTATACAGCTTGTTTGGTTTGGCCATTTCGACTTTTGACCATTCCCTTGTAAGAAACAAAAAATAAGAAACGAACGTGAAAAGTCTCTAGAGTACTGAAAATACGCGAAAGGTCGCGCTCGGTGATGGCTTATGAGGCAAGTTGTGGTTGAGGCATATTCTAAGGAAAAAGCAGAGGAGACATCGTTTTTGCTGGAACTGAGGAGTATAAAACGCCAGCTTAGAATTATGCATTTCCAACTGAGTATGGTGTAAATAAAAAAACGGTAAAGTAAACAATTTTATAGAGTTGGCCAACTCCACGCTCATCCCAGCAAGTAGCCTTCTCCTGCAAACGAAAATTTCGCTATTGCCACATGAGTCATACTACACACTCCCAAGCAAAGTCAAGCAACTGTCCAGCGGGGTCCTAAGGGGACGCTTACGATGGGACCGATAGGACGAAGGAAGAGAAATTGGATAAAAATTCGTGGGCTCAATAAAAGGTCGAATGGTAGCAATCATCATATATTCTTTACAATGAAATCGCGGCATGTCGATTAATTGATTGGAGACAGATAAGCAACTTTTCCATGGAACATTAAAAAATGCTGGTGCTTCTTGAAAAATACCGTTTTTAGCTCATTTGGTGTATTTGAAGTTGAAATCAATTTTTTCGGTATCTACAGCTCATAAAAAACTGGAAATTTGTAATTGTACTTCTAAAGACTTGTGATATATATTTACTTATGTAAGAAAAGCGTAGCATCGCTTTTTACAAAGGTTTGAAATAGTTTCTTTTTTTGGTTTTCAGCACGAAATAAAATAAACGGCATATATGAATGTATGTGGAGTGTATATGCGTGAGCGAAATATTAGGTCGTCCCGAAAGTTTTGTCCGTTTTTTCAAATCACTATAAAACCATGCACAATAAAGACCTGAGTGAGTTTCAAAATGCCTTCGATGCAGCTTTTTCTTCTCTTTCTTATGAATACATTTTAGTGCCACAATCTTGTACGCTTTTTTTGATAATTGCCGAAATTCTCCACCCGTCAATTTTACCTGTTTAAAGTTAGGCTAATTTTTAGAAATTTCGTTTCAAAGTTTCGGAAAGGGTTAAGTACGGATTAAATAGAGCAATTATCGGACTACAAGGTAATGTTTTTAGATTCTCCTAATCTGCTGTCTTTAGCTTCAAAAAATTATTTCTCCGAAGATCTCGATTTTTTGCAAAGTCATAAAACGCGCAACTGCGTCAAATACACGGAAGCTTTTGAATTTTCTGCGTTTTGAAACATGATTCTTACTAAACCTTATTTATGCAAGATAACCAACTTTGATTCGTTTTGAAAAAGCAGCTTTTTGGAATTTTTGGCACTTTTACGTGTTCAACTTAATCAAAAAGCCGCGGTTTTTATTAAATAAATAATTATAATGGACTCGGTAAACGCGGTTCATGTAATCTAAGATGGATACAATGTAGCCAAAGGTTTGCTCTACATAACAGTTACCAGCGCTCTTTGGAAACATCGAACAAAAATTCTCAAAATTCAATAAAAATTTGACGTTACAGCTGAAGCTGCTCAAAAAGCCATGACGATAACACTGCCAAGACAGGGTAGATCAGAAAGCAAGTATAACGGTAAGAAAGAGGATAAAAATCTGAATCAAATAATACGTAAGTCGTCCATGGATTGGTGTTCTGTGAGTTTAAGTGAGCAATGAAAGAAACCGACAAAACTTTCGGGACAACCTAATATGATAGAAGATGTGAAATATGATAGAAGATGCGTTTTTCGATTATCAATTCGTCTACGGTAGAAAGCATCCTATATGCGTAGTGAATTGTAGTGGGTGGGGGCTGTGGAAAAGAAAAAAAAAACTTCGTAATATTTTCTTAAGTAAGAGGGCCGTTGGGAAGCCCCTTTTAGCTCTGCCCTGTTCCTCTTTTAGCTTTGGATCACTTCTCCCTGGTTTTCTATACAATAAAATTGCTTTTTGCGCTACTTATTTGAGTCCATTCAATGCTATTAAATGTTACCATTCCAACTGCTCATTGCTCAAGTTTATAACGGGCGTTCTCAAACTAAATTGCTCATATGGAAATATTCACAAAAGGGCTACGCTGTTACGCGCGCCTCAATATTTTGCTTGTCGGTTTCCCGATTTACCGCAGCGTCTTGGTAATTCAAACTTCTTACCGTGACTTGATCCACACAGTTTCGTCCATGCGAGCTGAAGCAGAGTATTACTGTTCCAACGTTTTCAGGAAAATCGCAAATGCACTGAATTAAAAAAAGGATTGAAACATAAATAATGCAAGCCGATCTGTTTTTTGTCTACGTGCTCAGTAAGCAAACTGAGTAGTAAAACTTTGATTCCCATTCCTAAATCTTTTTCTCACCCATTGCTGGAGACTTTCCCATGGCTTGTCGAACATGAGCCCTTATGCACATACATAATTTCGAGCAGGGGGAATGAGAAGAGGTTTTATATCTCAAGCTCTGTCGCGCTGTATCAACACTAAGCATATTTATGCTCTACTACTACTTATCGTGGCAATAAAAGTTGTGAAGTAATTAATATACAGTGCTGGACATAATTATAAACTTACACTCTAGAAATCGTCGAAATTTGCGTTCTTGTTGATGAATCTGTCTGAAACTTTGCTGTATAGTGCGCATGTTAGCCTACCATGACCCATCAAAACGGCTTCCGATTTTGTTGAGTTCGAAAGGAGAAAAATAGAAAAATTCGAAAAACACCTACCGAAAGCTGGACAAAGTTACAAAGACACCTGTTTTTTTTTTGAAAACCATCGCATCCAGGTGTTGGTCCATCAAGCTCTTGTTCATTTTGAATGATAGTCATGGAATCCACTGACTTTTCTGGATAAATGAGGTGAAGAGCGCTTTCGTAAATTCTGTGTAATCGCTGACATTGACGGATAGGCTCTAACCTTAAAATAGGTTTGTCACGCTCTAAACCATAAAATTCAATTTTCAAGCAACAGAAAGTACTGTAATGTAGCCATTACGTCGGCTGCATAACAGTAAATTTGTGTGCATCGTTCGGAAAAAAAATTCGAAGTGGCAATGGTTCAGCCGCGGTTGTCATCCACTGAATGTTGAGAGGACCTGCATAATCATAGCTAACTCAGGTCACGAGATAGGACAGGAGATCGCTCTGAGCTTCAAAATCTTAGCTAATCTCATTCTTCGAGTAGGATTTGACATAAAACGAGAGGAAAATAATGAGATTCATGATTATCTCGATTCTATTGCCCGCAGAGAATTTTCGTGAAAAGTTTTTGAGTCTAAATCGCTACCGCATTCATTAGGGAAAATCTCACCATGTAGGTAATGTGAGAAATCAAGTTCAGCACTTTATGGACATTGCAAACTGAGTTTTGTGGTTCACAAGCATGAAAGCCTATGTTAGTGTGGAGTCTGTCCTTCAGCGATCACGCAGAGTTTACGAAAGCGCTATTCAGCTCATTTATTCAGAAGAGTCAGTGGATTCCATGGCTATAATGTGAAATGAACAAGAGCTTGGGAATTCCTTGAACCAGCTGTTTGTTGAAGCAGATTAAATTTTGGTGCGTAAAAGCAGAAAATGCAGTGAACATTGCTCTTTGTAAAGGATGACAGATCGCAAATGTTGCAAATGTTTCATAATTCACTACGTAACTGTACAAAAAAATTCCAAAGTCTTGGTGGGAACCAAGCGTAGGCGATAGTGGTGTCGATAATAATTTAACAGACGAACCCGGTGTTGAACCGGGGGGAGCAACCTATAATACAATTGGGGGCTCCTTATATAGGTAGTAAGGCGGAGCTGACCCGTGCACAATCGGAATGTCCAGGAAATATATGCAAGAAAGAGGATGCCGCGGCTTGGCGCGGCCCCTGGAAGATAGGTGCCACTCATTGGTGAGTAATTCGGCACTTAAATATAAGCGGTTGGGGAATGTAGCCTGTGGGGAATACCCGTGAGCTATTAGGATTATAGAATTGTTGAGGTTGTTGATACATAAATCATCAACACTCCGGGCGAGCAAGGAGGAGGCGAAATTTGTTAGAATGTAGATAGTTAAAAACAATCAAAACCTCTTAAGAGCATTTGTACTCAGAAACTGAGATATAGCTGTGTTCATGAGTGTAAGCTATTAGATTGTTGTTGAGATTGATGATTCATAGATCATCAACACTCCGGACGAGCAAGCAAGAAGTTAATGTAGGCACAAATACAACACATGCATAGAATTGTGTAGACTTAGTCATACCAGTGGCGTACCGAGGGGAGGGGGGCGGGGGGGGGGGGGGCGCGCGCCCCCCCCCCGAGAATGGGTCGCGAAATTTTTGAAAGTTACTTATATGGGTTATAAAAATGTGCAAGTGACTTGTTTATTTTTGTAAATAATTAAAATAATTTTTAAAAAATTTAAAAAAATCAAATTAGCCTTGTAAAAAAATTTTTTTCGGGGGCGTGGCTAACGCCACGCCCCCTTTTTCCAGATTTTAGGAGTCGGGGGCCCGCAAAAGTTTTGAGAAGCACCCCAAAAATTTTTTCGGAGTGCGTGGCTAGCCACGCACCTTCTTTAGAAAAAATTTTTTGTCGCGCCCCCCCCCCCCGAGCCGAAATCCTGGGTACGCCACTGAGTCATACTTATGGGAGCTACAGACAGAAGGGAATTTACGGCGAACAGTTGTAGTGGTTGGTGGTTGCTGTTCCGTAGTGTGGCTTCGCCTTTCGTCGTCTCTTCTTCCTCGTCGGATCTGCTCTCGTCGATTTTGACTTGACAGAATCGTCGTCGGTGATTGTCTTCGTGATAGCCGGCGTTTTCGTGATCAGATGTTTGTGATGTGTGGTCTTCGGCATGTCCCTCATCTTTAACTTAGCTTGCGACGTCGGTTGGAGTGTTCTGGCAAGAGTTCCATTCGCATTCCTCCTATTGGAGCTGGAACTAGAGCCTAATATGCAGCGAACTTTGGACAGCCAACGTTGTCTGTCTGCCTTAGCTTCGCGGTTAAAAGCAGCTGTTCGGCTTTTCCTCTTTTTCGGTAACAACTCCGTTGTCTTTTGAGATGTTGCTTCAGCATGCGCTTGGGGAATTCTCCTGTTGATTGCACGTGTTGTGCTTTCGTTGAAATTGGTGCCCCTTTTCTTCGTTGTCAGCCATTTGACGTGTCGTTGAGGGTGAGGGGCGGATTTGGAGGCTTCCTGCGTCGTTGATGTACAACCAAAAGTGCCAACGATCTCTGTGCTTACGTTGGTACGGCTTGTACCGGATATGACATATCCAAAGATGGTTGGGGTTAAGATGAGTCCCGAAGGAAGCTTGAGCACTGTTTCGGTGTGAACAGTGACGAGGTTGAGAAGATCTTGTCCAATAATGAGTTCAGGCGAGGCGCTTTATGGGTGAGCGTATCTTGAGCTATCGTCAAGTTTTTGCCAGAAATGAAGCGGACATCTGCATCCGTGAGATGTGCTGTGTTGTAGTTCGGTAGTCAGCTTCTCTTTCGTATGCACTGATATCTTCTTGAGCTTGTTTGCACTGTAAAGGCCTTTCAAAGTGATTTGTACTTCATTGGAACTAAATGTCTCTTTCAACTCTCCTATTCCTGATGTGGTGAATGACGTCGTTTGGCTGCCTGGCAGCTTGAGCTCTTCACTACGTTTTGATTTGATAAAGCTTCGCTGGGCGCCGGAGTCAATCAGTATTGTTGTGGGTTGATAATCCCAATGTTCCTCGTTGAATATCATTGCCGACGCCATTTGGAGTACGCTTTGGCGCACGACGGTAGTTCTTTGCTTGAGCTGCAGACTTCGGTTCTGTACGACGGGCTTCGTGCAACCTGTACTTCATTTGCTTTTCGATGATTTGAGTTGGTTCTTCGCTGCATCCTAGAGACTTGCAAATGATGACTGCTGCTCGTAGGAAATGGAGATTGCTCGAGATTTCCTCTCTCTTCTTCCCATTCCGAATCATTATCTGTGTCCTGATGGCCGCCCGTATGTGAGGTGCTTGGAAGCAGTGTCTTCATCGTTAGTGCGGTCGTTTCCCGAAGAAAGATGATGTCGTCGATTGCGTCTAGAATCTCGGAAACATCGAAGTGATCGCCACATACGGTTTCCTTCTGTATGACGGTTGCGCAGATGTCTTCAGGGAAACTTGGACAGAATCATTCTGCGCCAAATTCTATCTGCGCTCATCTTCATTCCAGTTTGTTCCAAGTGGATGATCCGTGAATTGATTGCTTCGAAAGTTTCTCGGCAACTTTCGGGATTGTCTTTTGCTCCATGAACTTGTTCGATTTCGTTGATGAGTATATATGCCATGTTGGCAGACCGGTCAAAGTGCTTCTTCAGGATGTCTATGGCCGTCTTGTACTTGTCTCCAACGACGGGGATGTAGTTCAGAGCCGCAGCAGCTTTTCCTTTGAGAGCTTGCCTCAGAAAAAGGAATTTGTCGCCATCCGATAGGTCTTCGTCACAGTGAATGAGTGATTCAGACACTGTCCAAAAACTGTTGAACTCTCTGAAGTCGCCAGAGAATGTAGGAATCTCTAAGAGCGGTTTCCGGATATTGATCTGGCGTTCACTTCGTTCCGTTGTTGAGCTTCTTCCTATCTCGCTGACTGACTGGCTCGGAATACTAGGATATGCAAAAGTGTCATTTGCCCCTCAGTTCATGCTGTCTGAACTGTTTCCTAGTCTGCCATTCCACTACAACCACTTCTAGATCGAATGATTCAAGCTGTAATTGTTTGCTGAGTTCTGTCATTAGCTTTTCCCTTTCTTTCTCATCATTCCGTGTGTTGATGTACTCCATAGCGGCACTGGTTTGCGTTTCTTGGAGCTTCATTGCGTTATGCAAAGAATTTAGGAGATTAGTTATTACTCCTGTCTTCTCTTTAATGTACAACTCACATTGTTCTTTTATCGCAGGAAATGTGAAGGGAACATCAATGTCATTGATTTGTGACTCGTGCGATTTTACGAGTTTGCAGGCATTGTTGATCCTGATTTTGAAAAGTTGAAGTGCGGCCATCTTCGAATTTCAATTCCGACTTCTATTCGTTTTGTCCTACAGCAAGTTGGTTGCTTTGCTGTTTCTTCAATGTACAAGTTAGCGAGGTTTTCGCAAACTTGCAGGCTCGTTAGTGGTGTTGTTAAATAGAGACAGGTGTGTGCTGATCTCTGATGAGCAGGCGTGCCTGGGTGGCTTGAACGCTGTGCTGACTTTTAAGGTGGCTTGGACCTTGACCAGATAAAGATTGGGTTTCAATCCTTTAAGTCAAGAGTTCTTGGTCGAACTTTGACTTTTTTGGCAAAATGAGCTCTTGTGACTCAAGTTACCTTCCTTTCAAATCTCAATATATTGATCTCCGGTCCTTGGATAGGATTCGCGAGAGATCTATGAATTGATCGGAAATTTGCACCCACAAAAATTTGTTCCGCTCTCTGGATCACTTACGAAAAGGATTCACAGAAGGTTTCACGGTCTTATGTGGTTATGTGCAGCACTCACAAAATTTGTTTCGCTCTCTGGATCACTTACGGAAAGGATACACAGAAAGTTTCACGTATTAATGTGATTATGTGCTCCACTTGACTACTCTTTCACTTTCTGGATCACTTACGAAAAGGATACACAGAAAGTTTCCAAGTTGTCTGTGGTTGTGTGGTAACACTGATTCTTTCCCACTCTCTGGTTCGCTTGCGAAAAGGATGCACAGAGAGTTTTCAAGAATAGTTCATACGACCGACTGATTTCTCCTACACCTCTCTGGATCACTTACGAAAAGGATGCACAGAGATTTTCAGATAGTCAGTGGTATTCCTTCCGATTTCTCTTACACCTCTTTGGATCGCTTACGAAAAGGATACACAAAGATTTTCAGATAGTCGGTTGGTTCTTCTTCCTGCCACGCGGGTCTTCTGGCCTCGATTCCTCCGGTTGCAGATAGAATACGAGGTGGCTTCACTGGTCGATGCACCAATTTGGTGGGAACCAAGTGTCGTAGGCGATAGTGGTGTCGATAATAATTTATCCACAGACGAACCCGGTGTTGAACCGGGGGGAGCAACCTATAATACAATTGGGGGCTCCTTATATAGGTAGTAAGGCGGAGCTGACCCGTGCACAATCGGAATGTCCAGGAAATATATGTAAGAAAGAGGATGCCGCGGCTTGGCGCGGCCCCTGAAAGATAGGTGCCACTCATTGGTGAGTGATTCGGCACTTAAATATAAGCGGTTGGGGAATGTAGCCTGTGGGGAATACCCGTGAGCTATTAGGATTATAGAATTGTTGAGGTTGATGATACATAAATCATCAACACAGGGACGCAATGCTGTTCAAAAAACAGGTGTCTTTATAATTTTGTCCATCTTTCGGTAGGATGTTTTTCGACTTTTTCTATTTTTCTCCGTTCGAACTCAACAAAATCGGAAGCCGTTTTGAAGGGTCATGGTGGGCTAAAATGCGCACTACATAGCAAAGTTTCAAACAGATTCATTAGCAAGAACGCAAATTACGACAATTTCTAGGGTGTCTTTACATTTATGTCCAGCACTGTAGTATAACCTTGCTCTTGTGCTTAAAATTAATTTTAACCTTCATAGCTCTGACAAAGAATTGGGTCAGACTGCGCGGCGTACGCGATATTTGATGCAATATGCGACACACAGCGTTGTGGCATACCATTTTCAACTGACTTGGCTTCGGGAAGGCGAGGCTTCGTGACCTTATGCTAGGTAGTGATCAGAAAGCATTCGCGCAAGAGAGACGCAGGCGCGTCGCGGACGCGAGTGGCTTCTATTAGGTCACAAAGCCCTGCCTTCCTGGTGCGAGGCCAGGTGAATCACAGGTTATCTTAGTGCAGATTGGACCAGACTGCGCCGCGTACGCGATGTACGTCGCACAATCTGGCTCAACCTGAAGGTGACGGTCCATAAAAGTCAACCAGACTAGTGAGTCCTAACTATTTTGGTTTCGGCTAAGGCTGCGTTCATACTGATCCGGAAGTTCGGAACAGTTCCAGCAAGCGTTTAGTTCGAGCGCTGTGCTGGAACTGGTACGGTTCCCAAATTTTCGGATGAGTGAGAGTGCAGCCTAGAGAGGATAATCACATGTGACAGAACTTTGCGGCGTTCGTAGACAAATGAGCTCGCAAATGCGTTAAGAATTCTGGCAGTGACAAGGGAAACCTTCTTGGTAAGAATACCTTTCCATATGGTCCTACATCACTTGGTTGAGCATTGAACGGGATTCCAATTTTCTTCCTTTCCTGCAGAACAACTTTCCGAAAGAAGTTGTGAGGGTTCAGAGATTTGAGTGATTAGCGAAAAGGTGTACAAAAAGAGCGAAATCAAAGGCCGTGTTTCTTCCTTGTACTCAGCATACATGATACAAATCTGTATACCCACTTTCAGCTGTTTTTGCATAGCGCTTTTCTTTGACTTTGTGCCACTAGCATGGCAAATTTGGACTTAAAACACATACAACTTCTTTCGTTGAATTGCTCCGCAAAAAAGGCAAGCAGATTTGATATTACTGTTCAAGACGCATCTAGTGATGTAGGTGTCATGTAAAAAAAACCATTTCGACTAAAGTTGCTTCCCTTGTGAGCATGATTCTGATGCGACATGTGAAGTAAATTTTTAGCAACATTGGCTAGGATGTCAAGAAAGTAGAGTCTTAATTACTCTCATTGGGAACAAGTTAGCACAACGGGATTGTGGGGCACACTTTCGCGATGTTTTTTTTTGAGTTGACAAAAATAAACGACTTTGATGTAAAACAGTAGTTTAGCTTTGATAATTGTGAGCAAGATCACCAAACTGAGAAAGTTGGAATAATTCGGGCTACTAGGAAGATAAGTTTTGTGACTTACTTTCCTTCTATGAGAAGGTTTGCGCTGTTTCAACGCTTTTAAACCAGACTTACGACTCCAGGAAATTGCCAAAGAAGATGAATTCGATCTATAGTTTGTTTATGCTTCAAAGTTTTGTTCACACAAATTACTTTTAGTTAAAGATGATTGCAAAATGTACTCGTACTCACGTCATCCAAATAATCTGTGTATAGAAGAACAGTTTCGTTCAATATGTCCGTTGTAATGTGGCAGCCAGATACTTCTTGCACAATATCTATCCTGATGCAGTGACCCTTTCTTTTCCTAATCTTCTGAAAATTATATGTTAGCGTATATAGCATTTCTCTACTTGTCTGCTAGAGGCACTAATAACAGAGGTAATCAAACTAAAAAGGCTAATTTCCGAATTTGTGAGTAGCCCACAATGTAAAGAAAACCTTCGCAGGCAGCTCTATCACTATTCCTCATCTAAGAAAATTCTTTATTGCACGCCTCCCCGAAAGATATTAGGTGGGTGCAAAAGTTCGTTCACCGAATTTTCAAAAAATCATAACTTACTTCGTTCTCAATGTATTTTCCTAATTTTATTTTTGTTTGAAAGAGGAATCCTTTCTCTTCATAAAAATCTTTGACTTGAAATGGCGTGAGAAAGTTCGAGAGTTAGAAGAAATTGTATAAAATCACTCAAGATCGGCATTTTTTGAGCTGGATCACGAAAAATTCTGGAAGTATTATGGTTTGATAAAGAAATCTATGCTCATTACAATGGTACTTTTCCCATGAGTTGAAACGAAAAAGATCGAGAGTTGGGAGCAAATAAAGACAATTCCTTCACTTTTGCAATTTTTGAGCATGCCCAAAAAACCCCAAAACGTCACGGAAAAGACGGAAAAATCAAGAATGTAGGTTTTTTCCCTTTTCTTTCTAACTGAGCGAAAATCGGACCAGTCGAGAGCAGTTTTGATTTTCGTAATATTTCCAGATTTTCGGGTCTGTGTTCTTCACTAAAATCAAAATTGCTTTCAATTGGTCCGATTTTCGCTTAACTAGAAAGAAAAGGTAAAAAAGCTATATTCTTGATTTTTCCGTCTTTTCTGTGACGTTTTGGGGTTTTTTGGGCATGCTCAAAAATTGCAAAACTGAAGGAATTGTCTTTATTTGCTCCTAACTCTCGATCTTTTTCGTTCCAACTCATGGGAAAAGTACCATTGTAATGAGCATAGATTTCTCTATCAAACAATAATACTTCCACAATTTTTCGTCATCCAGCTTAAAAAATGCCGATCTTGAGTAATTTTATACAATTTCTTCTAACTCTCGAACTTTCTCACGCCATTTCGTGTCAAAGATACTGTTATAAAGAGAAAGGATTCCTCTTTCAAACAAAAGTAAAATTAGGAAAATACATAAAGAACGAAGGAAGTTATGATTTTTTGAAAATTCGGCGAACGAACTTTTGCACCCACCTAATATACTATCCTGCGCCGCCATTAAATATTAAAAAATACAGTGGTCGTCTCTCTTGATATTGATTGTCGTAAATACTCATCACCCGAAATAGGTAGCACATTAGTTAACTAATAGCTAACAATGGAAGTAGGCTAACTTGCACCTGATTCTAGATCTAGCAAAGCGGGTCATCCATGGGATCCAAACTCCACTCCCATGCTCAGCTGCATTTATTACATTTACCCGACTTTGCGACTCCGTCTTCAGCTTTGCATTTTTTTCTAATCTTACCTAAGGTCTCGGGCAGAGTTCACGCCGCGATTCTCCCAACAAGACAAACACGTACGAATCTATTGCATGCCGATCATCTTGCATTTCGGTTATGATATGTAATCACGATAGGTCGTATTGGAGAACTATCACAACCGAGATGCAAGATTCAGACACTGGGAGCAGACGAGCTGCAGCCCTTTTCTGACTGGAATTTCGCAGCTCCCACGGCTCGGCCGCCGCTAGTTGTCGGGCCTTCCGTAGTTTATTTATCCCGGCCTAATTGGGCCTTATCCCAACATTTATAGCGCTCCCCTTTGTCATTAAATCGTATAAATTTTGATAGCCTCAGCCGCACACAGATACATGGTAGAACTGTCTTTTATTTACTGGCACATAAGAAAATACACAGTAACAGAACAAATACTGAAGCTACGTATAATAGCTTCCGAAGCCAAGTCCGATTGCATACGCCAGATGCTATGCTACACAAGGTTGTTTACAGGACAACATATTAATTGCAGTACAAGAGAGTGAAAATACACCCGAGGCTATGGACATTGAGGGCAGCCTGACCATGCGTCGCACATCACGCAAGTATCCTTCACGCTAAGACACTAGGAGCGGCCGAGCCGTAGCCTCGGCCGGAGGTTCTTACACGGATTTTGGTGCCAGAGTTTCTTACGCGGATTCTGGTCCGCAGCTCAGCCGCTGCAATGCTCCGCCCCATCATCAATTTAGCGGCTGAGGCGTGAGCCTATTTCTTCCCGCGGCTCGGCCGGGGCAATGATAATGACATGAACGAAGGACCGCGAGTCGGCAGCACCCCTGCCATGCCTCCAAATTAAGGCCGCGGACGAGTTGGAAAGGCCTTTTGGGACCGCGGCTCGTCGGCTCCCAATGTCTGAGGTGATCGACTTGCAACAGACTCTAGCTGCTTGTCTTGTTGGGGTAATTGCGGTGATGAACTCTGCCCGAGGCCTAAATTGTTTCAAGCAAGCTTTTTCACAGTAACTCCCAAAATGAAATTCCATAATCCTCTATTTCAAACCATCACACCATTGCTTCCAATGAAAAAGTGTTTAGAAGTATTTTTCCATTCTAAACAACGATGTGATAAATTTATGAACTCTGTTGTAAGCCACGCAAATGCCTTATGATGTTCACTCATGTTAACGTTTCGGCAATGATTCCTTAACGGCTGAAACAGATTTGATTCTGGCATGTTTAGTCTCAAATATGCCGACTAGTTTAACTTGACTCAAAGGTAAGCCTACAAAGTTCACAACTTTGAGATCCCACTGATGGTAAATGACTTTGACCACCTTAGAGGCTTAAGGCCTCGAACAGAGTTCACGCCATTTGATCGTCGCGATTCAATCGCTACGGCTGCGCTCATACTGATTACGAAATCCGGGAACAGTCTCAGCACAACGCTCAGTTCGAGCACTGTGCTGGAACTGTTCCCGGATTTCGTAATCACTATGAACGCAGCCTACAAGACAAGCGTTAAGGGCCGGGCATACTTCACGCGATTTCAGTCGCGACGCGATTTGGCAATTCGCCAGAAATCTTCAGGTCCAACACTAGCGAACTGCACATGCATAGTGCGTATAACTTACGTTGGTTGACAAAATGCCCTATCTTCTGTACATTTAAATTGTGCTTATAGTAAGCTATGGACAGTTAGAATACTGCCAAATCGCGTCGCGACTAAAATCGCGTGAAGTATGCCCGGCCCTTTACGGTTCATTGCATGCCGATCTTCTGTATTAGGTCGTTTCAAAAGTAATTTCGCTTTTTTCAAACGGGCGCCACATTTGATGGAACAAAGGTTTCTGAGAGATCTTGGAAGCTTTCGATGCAACATTTCATTCTCTTTCTAACGGTTATGAAATTTTTGCAAAACAGCCAATAAGTTTTCAGAAAATAACCAAAATCTGCGACCCATGCTTTTTGAGATGGTCAAGTTTCACGATTTTTCAAAACTTTCATATCAATCCTCAAAAGGAGTTCAAGTAACGATTTGATAGAGTAAACCTTATAGAATACAGTACCACTTTTTTCTCTTTCTCGTAGCTCGCTGTAATTCTTTAAAAGATTTTTTAACAGAACCATCGGATTTTGGCAGGACCACCTCAGCCACAATCGTATCAAACATCATAATTTTTCGGAATTTGAGCTGCTCTTCTTTTGATGTTCTACGAGGATTTAGCTGCCCAAGTATGAAAATCTGTAGCATCAGTTAAAATTCTGTTAAAAGTGTATGACAAGATACGGAAAGGAGAGAAAAGTAGTTTTGCATTCTGTAGAGTTTGCTCTATAAAGGCGTTACTTGCATCTTTTTGGAGGGTTGATATGAAAGTTTTAAAAAATTGTGAAACTTGAGCATCTCAAAAAGCACGGATCGCAGACGTTCATAATTAATATTATGACTATTAGAATGAAGATGAAATTCTGCATCGAATGCTACGAAGATCTCTTAGAAACCTTTGTTCCATCACTTGTGGTGCCCGTTCGAAAAAAGCGAAATTACTTTTGAAACGACCTAATACTTCGGTTGTGATAATTATCCACGATTAGTGGAAAACTGTCACAACGAAATGCAAGAAGATCGGCATGCATTGATATTGTTACACTTGTCTTGTAGCGATTGAATCGCTACGATCAAATTGCGTGACTCTATCCGAGGATTAAGAAGTTGTGGATATCTTACATGACAATGAAAGGAATGGCAACTTGAGCAGCAGCAACGGTAGCACAGATTCGCCGGTTATGGATGTATATCTACATGTACTGCACGTTCGTGTTCTCCTAGGAAGAATGTTCACAAAAACAAGCTCTCGCTTTGGCTATTTTATTATACATTCATTTACACTGTGGCAGTACTCAAGTTTAGCTGTGTGTTCAGGTAAGAGAGCCAAACGCCTTTCCAAGGCAATTCTCCGGCGCAACTTATAGACTGTGATTGTTCATTCAAAATTCTAAAGTCATCCATTTTGGGCTATCTGAGGTTATCATGTAACAATCATCAATATACATTCAGTACAACGTAAGCATCCCCGCTCACGGCCGAGTCACAACTGTTCGGTCCATCAAAGAAATGCCGAGTACTGTTTAACGCTATTTTGCCGAAAAACCAAGTAAGATCAAGTAAGTATCAGATCGGAACCATGAAAATTTAGCACTATTCATCACACTGTCCGATAACGAAGCAATGCATTTAGCACGATAGATAGATACATTATTGTTTGTTTAGAATGAAATCATGGTAAACTCTTAGTTACTTGCTTGTTTCAGACATGTGCAAGACAATCGAACTCAAAGACCGTAAAAGATGATCGTGGTCACTTCATGTGACCATAACTGATCCATCAGTTATGGTTTTGACTATATAAGTACCACTACAGATGCCATCTACGGAAATAATTGCCAAAGCTTGGCGGACGCATTCTATGCTCCTCCCATATACCTATTTGTACACTAAAAGTTTGAGAGTGGGAACCGCGAAGTGTATCCTATGCACCTTAGTCACCGAGAAACGCCACGGCTAAACTGGGTGTAACGAGATTTACTTATTTATTTATATAAGACCAGTGCGTCACCTCGGGAGACGGTCTTTTCTCACGGGCGGTCTCCAGCGCCACTCTAATTTTGCCTTGTCTTGACAAGTCACGCACGCCGCAAATCTCTCCTCCCCCTGCTTTGCTTAAGCAGCCGCCGCAGGGTGTGACGCGCGTTGCATGGTTTGAAAAATATGAGAGACTGACGTGCGATGACATACACGACGGCGCATGGGTCAAACGAACCAATTTGACCCATGCGCAGTGGCTTGGATTCAATGAATTGCGAGAATTGATTGGAAGAGGGATCATCCGCCTCTCTACTGGCGATAATGGCGAAGAGTTCGTTGTCATGTCTCAACAACTGGACCACGAGATTACCGAGCGCCATCTCTCAGACGAGACTATTTATCGCCGCACGAGTGAAAAAAAGTTTCTTTCTCAGTGCAAGCATTTGGATCACATATGGATGATGCTTGGTAAAGAAGCTGGCCTCAACGAAAAGTTTCTCAGCAGACTTAAACTTTCCATGCTGTCCTGTATTTTACAGCCTTGTGAAGACGCATAAGCTCTCTGAGCGTGACATGAGCTCCGTGTCGGCCTCGGTCTACAAGATTCGACCGATTATTAGCTGTATAAATTGTCCAACCGATAGGATATCATGGTTCTTGAGTAAAATTGTCACCCAACTTCTCGACAAAATACCGGCTTATTTGACGAATACCAGACATTTTCTTGATCGACTGCACCATGCTCAAATTGAACAGAGCTGTGCATTAGAGTCATTTGATGTAACGTCACTCTACACGAACGTGTCCAACGGTGAGCTTTACAAGCGCTTTCTGAGCTGTTTGATGCATATGGTAACCATTTCGATATATGGGCTTAGTAATGCGCGTATAATGACTCTAATCAAGGAGTGTCTTAACTGTAATATCTTCAAGTGGTCTGGTACTACTACTCACAGTTAAGAGGGTTGGCAATGGGCCAAAGATTAGCACCTACGCTAGCCATCTGCTTCATAAGCAGAATAGAAAGACCGGTGCTATCACGATGCCCACTTATGTACTGTAGATATATTGATGATCGTTGCATTATAACATCAATACAGTCCGAAATGGACGCGTGTTTCAAGATGTTAAACCAACAATCACAGTACATAAAAGCTCCGCGAAACGGTTGGCTTCCGTGTTTGAAAACCCAGCTAATGTTAAGTAATGGTACGATACGAATAAAATGGTATCGCAAAGAGAGCTCTAAGAATATCATCTTACACGCAAAATCAGTCCATCCAATAACCGTAAAACGAGCAGTGCTGCGGAACATGTATAAAACGGCAAGAGAAGTCTGCAGTGGGGAGAGTGAACGACAAGAATTCCTCGAGTTGGCAAATGAGATAGCAGCTTCCAATGGCTACTTCTCATCAGTGTTTAGGCATTTCAAAAACACTGCATACAATGATGATAGCCAAACTCGTACCAGAATCCCATTATGTTTACCATTCTCCGATAATGTAAAGCACGCGTTCCAGACTTGCATAATACAAGCCCAGTTGGAGCAAGATGTTGTTTTCGTAAAGATCCCCCGAGGCAACGTCAAGCGACAGCTAGTGCGTAATCGTTTATACGATACAACCTGTATTACGAGGAATTGCGTCATTTGTCCTTACGGAAGGATGGGAGACTGTACCAAGTTTGGCATTGTCTACGAAATTGAATGTCTAGAATGCCACGCAACCTACATAGGGAAAACTGGTCGTCAACTCAGCGTGCGAATTATTGAACACTTGTCTAGTAAAAGGCGGGAGAGCATGCCAAGTCTGCTAGGAAACCAGAGTAAGGTAGATCAGCACGGCAATGACTTCAGTATCTAGTGCATCATCCTAGGTCACGAGTCGAAAATCTCTGCTCGCAAAGCGCTTGAAGCGACATACATTCTTTCGCGCGAACCTAAGCTAAACGGAAAGAATGAGCAGCTCTCTATCACAAGTGACTTGATGCCATTTCTGTCATATTGTCATTTATAGATAACATATCCACTTTACTTAAGCTGCCCATATCGGTCAGTTTCAGTCTATTGCCACCAGTGGATCTCAAACTTCCGTTGTCGCCTGATTGGTGAAGATCTTGGTACGCTACTTACAATGTAATGTCTCAGTGTGTTTGCCCCTGGCGTATCGAACTGAGCTAGTCGAGAAGAGAGATTTGACAGTAACAGGGTGAAAAACAAGTGTGAGGCTTTCTTTCAGGTCTCTGAGAAATGCATTTTTGCCGAAACGTTAGACCAAAATAAAGAACTTAAAAAACCTGCGTGGCTTACAACATATGTCATGAATTCAAACAATGCCCAGGTTTCATGATCAGAGAACATACAGGAATTTTGGAATTTTTTTCATTAAAAGGCCTATATCACAGTGGCCCTATTTGCTAAAAATTTATACCGTAGTGCTACAGTAACCAAAAAAGATCAGAGATTCATAAATCTAAATTGATCCTCGCTCTACACAATGGCACGTGAAGCTCGGCGAAAGACATGAATGCAACAAAGTTATAAGCGATCAAACAGTGTTAACATTTTTTTGGGACACCCTGTATATATCAGGTTGTCCATAAGTCTTTTCATTTTTGAGTTTTCGCTATAATAAGTCACACACTTGTTATTCTAAATAGACACGATACCCTGATAAAAAATTACAGCAACAGCATATATGAATGTCTGATGTGGAATATATATGTTTGAGCGAGTTAGAGAGTTGTAGGATTTTTTTGAACGAGCACATAAAAATTTTTGGTTTTCTGGCCATCCAAAACTTTTTAGATTTTGGTTTAAAACTCGAAGTGGACCAAAGCTTGTGCAAAAGCAGAAAGTCATCTTATAGAGCTTGCTTTACTCTATCGAATGGTATCATGAAGTCTAATTAGAATAAGAAGTGTGTGACTTAATATAGCGAAGACTCAAAAATGAAAAGACTTATGGGACAACCTAAAATATGTGCTACTATAATATCTGCTTTTATGTTGCTTTTCTTTCCCACAGTTTGTAATAGTGAAAACAACAATTTAATATATATAAGTCTCTCATGGAAACAGTTTGCTGTGAACAAGCGGAAGGTCGAAAAGACTTCCGAAAAGGTTTGCTTTTTGGGGTAAAAACATTTTTTAGATTTTGTTTAAACTTTTATATAATTTCAATGTTCATGCTCATGCAAACTGCCTACTACTGGAAGAGAGAACTATTGTACGCACATCTGTTTTCTGCTGAGAAGTTTCTCGCTTTGAAAAGATTGATTCTACATAACACAAGATAGTGCGCACTATAAAGTTAGTTTTGAGAGGATTTGTCTGATATGCAACTTAGGGAATTAGAGCCAGCTTTCTGAATTCATGTATTCAGTCAAACCCGGCCTCTTCAGCATTTACACTACTGCTTACTGCAGCTCCTGCTGCAAGAGTTTTCGTCTTCAGAATCAAGGGCTGATTGACGGCAGTGTTGCTGCTGCAATGGACATGTTGTTGTAGTGTTGTCACGTCTACTCACCTTCGATCACTAGACTAAATCAGCGGATGATTGTAAAAATTGTTTTCAACTCATGTCCTTTAAAACTGGTCAATGCGTATATCATTTTACTGGGTACTTCGAGAAGCATGTACATTTTGAGGCACTCCTCTATCAATACATTTATAAGTCTGAGCGTTGGAAAGTTGTTGGTTAGTGTGCTCTTCATAAAAACATTTGTGTGTGAACCGATCACCGTCAAGCTTTGCACACTTATGTTTTGACACCGGTCTATCTCGTGGGCCACTTTTCGCAGCGAAATTTCCACTCCTTCTATAGATTCATTAAATCGTCTTTTCTCGTGTAAACAATAGCGGTAGAACTCATTTTCATTTTATGATGGAGAAGATGCGGCAGTTTAAGGTAAAGCGGTCGGGAAGTATCTCCTTGTGCTACAAGAAACAGAAGGAAAGCCGAAACCAGATTAGTTTGAGCCTTTAGTTGCGCATCAATCCTGCCCTTTATTGAGCACAAGGAGATATACAGATATACAGATATACATAATTTTGTGGGCATGTGATAGCAAGGGAGCTTTTTTTTTGAGCCACTTAAACCATGTGCGGACAAAGGCGGGCATGCTTTCATCTCTGTCTGTCTGCTACAACATTCGGTAGGTTAAGATTTACAGATATACATAATTTTGTGGGCATGTGATAGCAAGGGAGCTTTTTTTTCAGCTTTCACGTTGCCTATTGTCCTTAGGCAACTATCAAGCCAGGATAAGTCTTAAAACCTATTCAGATTTGTACTTGTTCTTCTGCAAAAAGTTCCATCCACGCGAGATCACCGATCTCACACAAACATTTGAAATGCGTAGTTGTTTACACTTTAATCGCGATAATTGGCACTGCGCGGTAAGTTCCAATGTCATCGTTAGTCGGGATGAGTAAGACGTATAGAGTAGGGCCAGTGCGAGCCTCTGCGAAGCAAAGGTGACACACTGGTATCTTTTAAAAACGATAAAAATCACTTGCCTGGCCTGGTTTGGAACTCTTTAACCATGCACAGGTATCCAAATTTGGTCTTATGTCACCTTCCATGCTACATATGCAAACCATCAGTAAGAGCAAGCGAACATTTGATGGCATACAACTTTGAGGACTGAATCAAACAAGAATGCCGTTTACTAATCTTGAATCATACTTATGGGTCGATATCACCGTAACTTCATTTACAGTTTCTGTAAGTGGGTACTCTTTCGAAAGCGTCTAAAATGGAACATCACAAGGAGAATGGCTCAACAAATTTTATATAGCGACTGCCAAAAATATGGCACGGAACATTGCAGATTGAAAATGCTGACAAACCTGTGTGACCCCATTCTAGAGCATTATTTTTGTAATTTAAGACAGCAGGTTAGAAAAAGAAGTTGGCCATATTACGCTAACGCAGGAGAAGCACTTATTTTAGACCCAGCGGGACATTCTATGGTTGCGTTAAAGACAGATGCGCTGTTTTCTGTGGAGGGAGTGCATCATTAGATCGAATTGAAAAGAAACTCAATGTCATAATCACCACGTATAAAACTCTCGAAGATTGCTTCAAAGAATGCAAAAAGCGGTCGTAGTATGGAAAAAAAACTGGATTTGCAGTATTCAATCAAGATATTACCAAGACTTCCAGTATTTACAGTCTTTCAGCTCGCTGAGATTAGATTTTCCCGTTATGAGTAGATAAATAAAGTGTTGCACGTATACCAAAGTTATCTGTTGAAAAGGGTGAAATCTTAACTCGATCGAAAAGCAAGTGAAACTCAAAGCCGATAACTTCAAACGCAAATCTTTCAGGAAACTTAAAAAGATTAGTTCCTAGGATAGGTTTGAAAGATTAGTTCCTAGGATAGGTTTCAACAATTGAAGGAATGCCCTCAATCTGCTTTTACAGTTCTCCTCGTAGATATCATACAATCTCAGACAGTCGAAGGGGTACCTCCGGAGCGAAAATGGGAGGGTCCCGGGCTCTGCCCAGCGGGAGTTTGCCACTCGTGCTCCGGAGCCCTTCCATTTCACCCATTTTGGTGCTCCGGGGGTCCTCCAAATCTGGCGCACCCCCGAAGCAGAGATTGCGAGCCCCATGGAGGGGTCCCATTCGCCTTCTTGTGAAGTCACCGTGACGTCACAAGAAGGGCGAATGGGACTCCTTCATGGGGCTCGCAAATCTCTGTTTTGCTTCGCGAGGAATCCACTCCGATGTTCTTAGTCCGTCTGTCGTCTGTTCTTCTCATAATGTGACCGGCCCGTCGATGCTTCGCTTTCGCAACGTAATCCGCTGGGTCACGAAGACGGGACATTCTTCTCGTATCCGTACTGCGAAATCCGACAATATGTTGCTTGTGTCGGGTCATTTTTAGAAGGTTACGCTCCAGTGTTCTGTGGGTGGTCCTTCAAGCTTTCGACGTGGCTACGGTGTCGGCCCAAGTCTCAGCTGCGTAGCAGAGCGCTGGGAGAACGGTTGAGTCGAACAGGTGGGCACAGAAATCTGAGTCCGTCAGCTGGACGGTGGCTTCTTTCAGGGCCCAAAGGCGGCCTAGGCTGCTCTCTCCTGTTAAGTTCTTCCCTCAAGTCGTTCCCCATGTTCATCAAAAATCCGCATTAACATAAGAAGACGTCTCCATAATAGGGTCTTCCAATTTTATTTCTACATTTTCGCAAAATGCGCTTCTCATGAACTGAGTCTTCTTTCGATCTATTCGCAGTTCCGGCTCGCACAAGTTTGACGGAAAGATGACCTGGTCCTGGAGCTGTAGACGTCTTCATGGTCTTATCGCTACACGCACTTCAGCTGGTAGAATGCTTGGTGGTACTTCTCCAGTAGGAACAATGGGCACCAACGCCTCTCGTCCGACTACGAGAAAGCCTTTGACAACATCGAAACGAACGCATTTTGTCAGCGTTAACCGATTAAGGAGTGGACCCAGCTTACGTGACACTGTAAGAGCATTAGCTGACTGCTACAAGGACTGTACAACGACGATGCAGCTATTCCATCGCCCCCTAACCATCCTAAGAAGGGGGTCCGACAAGGCGACGCAATTTCGCCAAAGCTGACCGCGGCCTGGCAGTGGGTGATGAAGTAACTGGACTGAAAGAGAGAGGCAAACGAGTTTATGGGAGATTCCTGTCCAACGTTCTTTTGCGGACGACATTCTTCTCTTCTCAAACACTATCACTAAAGCAGAGACGGTGCTGAAGGAAGTGAACGAAGTAGGGAAGAAGATCGGATTGCGAATAGATCAGAAGAAGACTCAGTTTATGAGAAGCGCATTTTGCGAAAATGTAGAAATAAAATTGGAAGGCCATATCAAGGAGACATCTTTTTTATGTGTAATTCGGACTTTCGATGAACATGGGGAACGACTTGAGGGAAGAACTTAACAGGAGAGAGCAGCCTAGGCCGCCTTTGGGCCCTGAAAGAAGCCACCGTCCAGCTGACGGACTCAGATTTCTGTGCCCACCTGTTCGACTCAACCGTTCTCCCAGCGCTCTGCTACGCAGCTGAGACTTGGGCCGACACCGTAGCCACGTCGAAAGCTTGAAGGACCACCCACAGAACGCTGGAGCGTAACCTTTTAAAGATGACCCGACACAAGCAACATATTGTCGGATTTCGCAGTACGGATACGAGAAGAATGTCCCGTCTTCGTGACCCAGCGGATTACGTTGCGAAAGCGAAGCATCGATGGGCCGGTCACATTATGAGAAGAACAGACGACAGATGGACTAAGAGCATCGGAGTGGATTCCTCGCGAAGCAAAACGTCAGAGATTTGCGAGCCCCATGGAGGAGTCCCATTCGCCTTCTTGTGAAGTCACCGTGACGTCACAAGAAGGGCGAATGGGACTCCTTCATGGGGCTCGCAGATCTCTGCTTCGGGGGTGCGCCAGATTTGGAGGACCCCCGGAGCACCAAAATGGGTGAAATGGGAGGGCTCCGGAGCACGAGTGGCAAACCCCCCCCCCCTGGCCAGAGCCCGGGACCCTCCCATTTTCGCTCCGGAGGTACCCCTTCGACTGTCTGAGATTGTATGATATCTACGAGGAGAACTGTAAAGGCAGATTTAGGCATTCCTTCAATTGTTGAAACCTATCCTAGGAACTAATCTTTTTAAGTTTCCTGAAAGATTTGCGTTTGAAGTTATCGGCCTTTGTGTTTCACTTGCTTTTCGATCGAGTTAAGATTTCACCCTTTTCAACAGATAACTTTGGTATACGTGCAACACTTTATTTATCTACTCATAACGGGAAAATCTAATCTCAACGAGCGGAAAGATTGTAAATACTAGAAGTCTTGGTAATATCTTGATTAAATACTGCAAATCCAGTTTTTTTCCATACTACGACCGCTTTTTGCATTCTTTGAAGCAATCTTCGAGAGTTTTATACGTGGTGATTATGACATTGAATTTCTTTTCAATTCGATCTAATAATGCACTCCCTCCACAGAAAACAGCGCATCTGTCTTTAACGCAACCATAGAATGTCCCGCTGGGTCTAAAATAAGTGCTTCTCCTGCGTTAGCATAATATGGTCAACTTCTTTTTCTAGCCTGCTGTCCTTCACTTCTTGTTTCCCTGACAGTGTTGTGCTATACGTACTGAGAAGTATCAGAAGCAGCAAAACCTTCATCCTTTTCACTGCGAATGGATCTTTTACCTGCAGAGAAGACAACATACACATCTATGTTCAACAAAGGATCCTGAAGTTCAGAAAGGACTTGTCGCTTTTATGGCGTGATATCGGCGAAAACGGCTTAGCCTAATGAGTCAAATGCACAGCTACTTTCATTGTTTCGAAACTTTCTAAACTTTTTAGCGTCATATTCTCTTTATACCTTGAATGGGTTTTGCGGTATCATTCGACAGAGGAAAGGTTCTGCAAAGGTTAACTTAAAATTTGCTCAAAGTCTGTTTCAAGAAAGTTTGAAGACGAAACTAAAATCAAATTCGCGAATATGCAAAAAAATCTTATCTCCTTTCAGAAACCTTACGAGCTTTTTGCTTGCTCATGCAAATACTCTCTACATTTTGTCTTGGTAAATTTGCGTATTTTTTCATGACTAGAAGTCGAGAAACACACGCATACCAATACGTTACGTTGTCTCATGAGTTTTTTTCAATTTTGCTTTTTCACGAATAAGTCATGCACCTTTTGATTCTAGTTAGAATATAAGGTAACATTTGAATTGAGCTCTATAAGTATCGTTAATGTTCGCACCAGTCTCAGAGCGCCTCGAGTTAGAATCCAAAATCTAACAAATTGCGGATGCTCGAAAAATTAAAAAGCGTTTATATCTCCGTTCAAGGATTGGTTGCCTTACCGAATCTCCCTGCTCATGCATATTCCACATATCATATATGCCCTTGTTATACTTGTTTTTGTGCTAGAAAAGAAAATCTAAATTTTAAGCTTCCGAGATGGCGACGCTATGCTGTTTCCACATAAGTTAATGTGAACTACATGTCTTTAGCGATAGCGTCGATTTTCGATAATACTGAGTTAAGCTTTTTTGCCGAAGGTCTTTTGTTTGAAAATCGATATTTTTCGGTAACTAGTGTTTCTAGAAAGCTAGAGATTTGCTTTTGCACTTTCAAATATACTATACATTTGCTCACGTGGAAAAAGCACAGTATCTCTTTTTCGAAAGATTGAAACCTTTAGTTGTTTTAACGCAGAAACAATTGCAGCAATGGCAAGATGAATGTGTTATGTGGAACGTATGCACAAGCAACTGGGAATTCTGTAAGTTTTCCTCACACAAAGATATAAATGCTTTCCAATTTTTTCGCGCCTCCGAAAAATCCAAATTTTGGGCTCTAACTCGTGATGTGCTAAAGCCGGTGCAAACACATGCCGTCTTATAGAGTTTGCTTTGCCCTGTTGAAAGACACCATACACCTAATTGATGTTGAGAAGTATATGATTTATACCGGTGAAAAGACAAAATTCAAAAAAAAAACTTTTGAGACAACCTAATGTTTTGGGTTTTACGTATGTTTTTCGACATCTAGCCATGGAAGAAATACGAAAATTTACCGATAAATACGAGAAGTAGAGAGCATATGCATGAGCAGTAAGAAGCCGTGTGGATTTTAGGGGGAGATAAGATTTCTTCTACTTGGAAGGCACAGAACTATACGGAAGCAGCCTATAGGTTGCACTTTAAGAAATCGATTACTTGCATATAAATCGTTAATGGCAATTTATCAGATGGTACGCATTTGACAACAGGTGTAAGGCCAACTTTAGACATATGTACAAATCAGTGCTCGGAAAAGCTGGCTTACAAATAGGCTGCATACCATTCTTGAGGTAAAGAGCAAAGGGCTTTCGTGCAGAATCCGAGGAGCCCCGAAAGTGCGTATTAGCTTAGTACAGTGTTTATAAAATCGCCACTTGCTTGATGCAATTCGCTGTCTCTGGATTGGCGAAAAATCTTCAACAAACCTTAGTGCATAAAGCATACATAATAGTCAGTCGCTTTGTATACATTCGTTGTGAAGGATAGTTGATTTGAAAACTCCACTGAAATCTTTGCTTTGACTGCGAATCACCGCAAACGGGTATCGATTAAATACTGCATATTAGGAACTTACGTTATCCTAAGTAAGACTTGAAATGGTTATTTGAACATATTTGCAGAGTGCTTATACATTTTTTCATATTCGCAACGGATTGGCCTAACGGAATGAGGAGATGGACTGGACGTTAGGTCCAAGGCCATAAGAATACCTCTCGCAATCAGTCGCTAAGCCATTTGGCCATTTGCCAGATCTCTTCAAACCCAACACTTGCAGACCACAACTGTTTGGCGCATGCAACTTTTGGCGTAAAGTAGGCTATTTTTCGTGTGCTTAAATTGAGTTTGCGAGGAGTTATAAGCGACTGGAGTATTGCCGAGTCGCGGCGCGACTGAAATTTCGTGTGCCTGGGGCCTAAAGTAAACCTCACGCGATTTCGGTCGCTGCGCGGTTCGGCACTGCATTGACTGTTCATAATTGATCGTAAACTCGCTTTGCCTGGGCCAGACTTCATGAGTTTACGTCAACTTGCAAAAGCTACGTGCCTTTACGTTTGGGATGCGCGACGGTTAATCTGTAGTAA
The DNA here is from genome assembly GCA_958299035.1 of Cylicocyclus nassatus. Lineage (NCBI taxonomy): Eukaryota > Metazoa > Nematoda > Chromadorea > Rhabditida > Strongylidae > Cylicocyclus > Cylicocyclus nassatus. The sequence goes on along the minus strand of CATQJL010000223.1, from coordinate 55,575,900 downwards.
TCTGGCAATTCGCTAAGCCGCGTAGAAAGCCTTAACCGGCGTGAAGTAAATATGTTAATTTTGATATTATTTTCATAGTATTTGTTTTCACATTATCGATTTTTTGATGGGCCACGGGGTTAGATTTTGGCCCTGGGGGAAGGAGGTAACGAGAATACTGATCATAAAAGCGTAGCCATAGTGGAAGCAGAGAATCGGCATGTAGGAGTGGGACCGTGATAGGGAAGTATTGTACGGGAAAAGGGTATGGTAATACCCGTCATAGCATAATATATTGACAGACAGGGCAGAGGGCGGTGTGCTGGGCAAGTTTATGATGTAATCTCTTCCTCGACATCTCAGCTCAAATGTAAGTACTTTGATATTTGAAAAGTAACGCTGAACTTTGATTCCAACGAGAACAAATGACTGTGAATGGAAAAATCAATGATTATTTATTCAAATAAAACTACCAGAGGGTTGTCAAAGGTATTTGAGACGTTGGTAGTGATGTGTTGCAGCTTCACGCTTCCTTATTGCATACTTTGACGCACTCCTCCTTAGTTTTGAAAGGCGAGAATCTCATGTTGTATTTCTTTTTCATTTCATCATAAATCGTGTCATATAGCGTAACGAATGCGCGGCATGACTCTTCATCGCAGATCCAGCAATGTTTGCATAATCTTAAAAAAGTGCTGTTTTGTGGATGGCATAGTAAGGGCCCCATGCACTAACATGGCCGCGGAAAGGGGATCGCAGCTCAAAAGAAAGCTTCATATTTCGAAACTCCAGAGACTTGGATTTCACGTTGTGTACCTATCCGTAAGTATTCCTACTATCCTTCACTATGAACATGTTGAACAGGAGCGAGAAGCTGTACAAACCGCATTTTCCAGCTTTTGTATAATCCCTGATGATCTCCGGCGCTTTTCTTTAGAGTCATTTTTCTTCCTCCGAGGTTAGCGAAGAACTTCCAAAAGTGTGCAGATTATCTAACCCAACAGTGCTAAGCTTGTTGCTGATAGGAACAAATGGTGTTTTGAAGTCATGAAATTTTCGATGATTCACAGGTCGAAATTTGGGGTACACCGAAAAATTCGATCTTTCAAAAATTCATTTGTTCTCATCAGCTACATGCTTAGCACTGTTGTGTTAGATGTTGAGTATAGCTTTGGAAGGTTTTTGTTAACTTTGGAGAAAGAAAAATGTCTTTGAAGATTAGATGTTCGTCCACATCAGGGGATCCTACAAAAACCTGGGAAATGCGGCTTGTACAGCTTCTCGCTTCTGCTCATGTTCATAGTAAAGGATGGTGGGAATACTTAAGGACAGGTAGACAGCGTGAAATCCAGATATCCGAAGCTTCAGGATATGAAGCTTTCTTCTGAAGCTGCGATCCCCTATCCCCTCCCCAGCGGAAATGTTAGTACGTGCGGCCCTAAATCTAATTATGTCTTACATTTTCCTCTTCGCTTTCTCTTCCTTTGACAATGACAACGCTACGTCAAACATTCCGAGAAGAATAACTAGCAGCGAAAGCTTCATCCTTTTCACTGCAAATGGATGTACCTGCAGAGAAGATAACGTAACACGAATTCTTTGGAAAAACTTATTAATTACTTTACGTATCTACGAGACAACTTGGCATGACGAGAGAAGAGTCACAATGCCCTTACGCTGTTGGGAAGTTTCATGCTTTTAATGTTTTCACATATTTGCAGGAGGGGCTCACCTACTCTTTGTAGCATTGGAGGGTGGCAACCTCAAACAACAAAAAGCATGTCAGTGAAATTCTGAGGGATTCCCAACGCTAAAACAGCGTTTAAGAAGTTTTGAAACGAGTTTTGCTTGAGAGAGCTGCTGAAAGGGAAGCTAAAAAGTCGCAGTCGCAATGCAGTATGGTTAGATTGAGCTAATAGAGTTTTATGATTATGATTATCGTTAGATGATTTAAGGTGCCTTCTACTGATATGCATGTAGTGCTACTTTGTATTCCGAAACAGACATGGCCGTTGATGCTATTTGCAAAAGATTGAAGGATTAACACGCATAAAAGAATCTATTGGCCTTAACAGGCAGCTCAACACATATAAAATTGAATGCCAACGTTATCAAAATACCCGAATCTGTAAAATGGAATCCATGTATCACTAATATCTAGCCTTACATTACTGTCTGTTTCAGGGTGGCCATTTTCTACCGGTACAGCACCTCCTGACAGCGACAGCAGAAAATCGAACTTCTTAGCTATATCAGGTCTCTTCACTGCCAAAACTTTGTCTTCAATTTTGATGTGGACGAAACCAAAAATGCTCGCCACTACTTATTGGTCATGCTACAAAAAATCTTGCGTTGGTTTTAGGGCATGACGTCAGCAGGAATGGTAGGTTATCCTATGAGTAGATTTACCAGAGTGAGTCATTTCCTCTTATATTATTACGTTGTAACATAACTCTTGAGACACTCTCACTTCTCACAGTGATAGGTCATAAATCCACATTTTAAATAAAGGAGATAGTCTTTCATTCTCTCGCAAGTGGCTTGAGTTGCTATGTCTGTTTTGTAGTCTACATGCTATGAGACAGCTTATTATATGTATAAATAATTTTTTTAAAATCTCAAAAGGCCCAAATCTTACAATTTTGCAGTGCGGTGTTTTCGCTTTTCACCCTTCCATTATTCCGCCAACTTATTTTCAAACACCTTAATACGGTACATAAGCATTGTCAACTTTGAAGTTTCATTGATAACATTGTTGTTCTAGCGAACTTGACAGTCACTTTCTGTTAAATAAAATAGGTGAACCTTTTCCAAAGACACCGTCCACTCGAAATGAGTTCGACGAGTTGATGCCTAACAGCAGCGGAACCCCAATTGTATACCGGCTCGGCTCGTGCTGCCAAAAATGGCTTCCAAAGCAAGAAAATTGCTTCGAAAATCGTTTCGGATGACGGATTTGTCACGTGCTCCTCGTTTTTAGGTGGCCTTGCGTTCGTCCTGCCTATCGGTGCGCATCTAACCACTCACCATTCCGGAGAGCTCGCCTTGCGGGTTTTGCGGAACGGGTGTCGATTTTTAAGATTTCCACGGATTCTCGATTTGATATTCGGAATTAGTGACATGAGAAGGCCCCGAAACGACAAAAACATGAAAATCGAGAATTTGGGCTCTTTTAATAGGATTTTTAATGAATTTTTACCATTTTCACATTCTCCTGCACTAACTCAGATTCCATTTTATGGCAGGTATTGCGTATCTAATAGAGCAATATGTTTGATAGAGCAAAACAAGCTCTACAAGATGGTACCTCAATACTGGCTCGAAGTTTGCTTTTAAAGTTTGAAGGCGAAACCTATAAAGATCCAAATTCCCGAACGCGCGAGAAAAAATCGCATCTCCATCCAAAAACCCTACAACTTCTTACTTGCTCAAGCATACACTCTCAACGTCTTGTATTTGTCAGTAAACTTGCGCATTTTTCCATGGCTAAATGTCGAGAAACATGCGCATACCAAATCATTGGGTTGTCTCAAAAATTTTTTTGAAATTTGTCTCTTTACCGCAATCAGTCGTATGCTTTTCAATCCTAATTAAGATGTGTGGTGTCATTCAACAGAGCAAAGCAAGCTTTATGAGACTGTGAAAAGCTTGCACCAGTTTCAGCAGCGGTTAGAAGCGGTCTGAGAAGTTTCGGATGCCCGAAAACTGAATAACGTTTATATCTTTGTTCAAAAAAAACTTACCGGATTTCTTACTCGTTTTACTGAAACCGAGAGAACTAAAGTTTTCTTTTTATTTTCAAAACCGATGCCGTGCTGTTTTCAAAAAATGTATACCTAGAAATTTTAGAAGTGGTAGATTTTCAGCTTTCTAGAAGCGCTAGTTCACGAGAAAAATTGACTCTCACACAAGTGCCTTGCGAGAAAAGCTTAATTCGATATTTTTCGAAAACTGGCACCCACCTCTAAAAGGTTGTAGTACACAGTGACTATATAAAAACAACTAGGAGATCCGGTAAGTTTTCCTTGAACGAAGATATAAGTACTTTTAAATCTTTTGAGCATCCGCATTTTTCAAGCTTTGGATCCTATTAATTTGCACTAGTTCCAGAACGCCTCGAGTTAATAGGTAGCTCGAAAGTTCTCGGGCATTTTCAGGCTAGAGCACCTAATGCATGTACATCCAATAGAGACACGATAGAGCAAATTCGACCCACTGTAAGTTTGCATCCAAAATCTGAGTCGTACTAGAGCACAAAAAAAATCGCGAAAAATTCATATTTTGTTTAAAAAAAATCCTACGAATCTCCTACTTGCTCATAAAAATCGCACACCACATCAGACACTCATATGTACCGTTCCTAGATTTTTTCCTCATTCAAACTTAGAAAAACGAAAGTTTTTATGTTTATACAAAAACCAACCTAGGTTTCCACTCATGTTATTGTGTACCACACCCCTTAAGAGGATAACCGCGAACTTTCTGCAAGCTCTAGTTTTCGAGAAATATTGATTTTAGCATGAAACACTCAAGCGAGGAGAGCTAACCTAGGTAATTTTTAAAAATTAGGGCTTGTGGAAAACTGAAAATTTACGGTTGTACTCCTAAGAGCTTGTAGTATACATTTACATAAGAGGAAACGGCATTCAGGGCCCGGCAGGAGTCGGTTTCTAGGGTTTCTGAAAACGAAGTCTCCCCTGACTTTCGGAAGTTTTACGAAGTCCCCTTTGACCTACTTGCTTGGGAGAAGATGAAAATAAGAAAGACTTAATAGTCTGAAAGAAAAGACGTAAGATTAGGAGTGAAGATCCATATTGGAGCTGAATACTACGCATGCACAAGACTTTGGCATTAGAGCGCGATATTTAACAAAGCGAGAAGAAATGAAGGCAAAAAACAAAGGAAAGGCAATGATATGAAAATGGCTTTATGCTCAGGGATAGATTTTTGACCGAGGAATCCGTCCATGCTGAAAAGATCCGAAACTTATGTGAAGTGACGAAAATATATGCTCCAGACGATCTCAGATCGTCTGGTGGCCGTCTGGAGACGGTCTAATTTTGGAAAAGGTATTACTTCACATAAGTTTTCAAATCTTTTTACATAATACTTTCGCAAATAATTTTCTATACATACAGTTCAATTTTGGTGTCATATGCTTCTGTGTACGCTGTAAACAAGCAATTTGTTTATTTAAGCCTTGCTTTTAAATCGCGCGCACTTTTCGCTATACACGAGAGAGCATGTCAATCGTGTGATAACCTGTCTGAAATGCTTGTGTTCGACTAAATGGCGCTTATTTGGTGCTCGGTTCCGACTCGTCAAAAACGATATCCCTTTTGCTGTTTGCTTCAAAAACGAAGTCCAGCCTGCTTCCAGACGATCTGTGCCGGGCCCTGACGGCATTGCTTCGTTTTTGTCTAAACATAAAAATTCTTTTTTTCTCGATTTCTAGATGAGGATCCCACAGAAAAAAATCCGCGAAGAATTGAGAAATCCCAATCTTCTCATAGTGTGCAAATATGAAGAATTTCGATTGGTTTTTTTATAAAAGATTTTCATAGTAGCACGTCGCAATTTCCATTGTTCTTCACCAAATAGGGAAAACTTCTTTGTATCCGAATACCGGACTGCTGTTCTTTGATGCATTAAAGCAAGAGACCGAAGTTTAGGAAGTTAGTTAAATGAGCTTTTAAAAATTTAGCCATATTGAGGCATAAGTGTCTTTATTGATGATAAAATATTCTGTTTTTGACATGTGATAGAAAAAGCTTTGATTTACTTTATCACAAGAAATGATGGTCAGAAGACAAGAACATTTTCATGAAGATTTGCATGCCAAAACGAACTCATTTTTAGCCAACCTAACAAGCATTCATTTTTGACGAGCATACGATATGAGCAAATTTGCTTCGATCACTATCATAAAACCCAAGGATTATCTTTATTTTATAATGATTTTGGAAAAATCCGCTGCAATTGGGTAGAATTGTGATTCCTTGAAGTTCAAAGCACTGTTCAAATGAGTTTTGCATTTAGATAAGGTCAAGTAAGACTGCTTAAACTAGTCCCTATTTGTGTAGACTAAGCTATTAGCATCGCATTTATATCCATTAGCTACTAACTCAAATCCTAACAAAGTAAAACTGGTGTATATAATTCATCTCGATGTTTTACGACTAGAGACTATACGTCTATTAAATAATCAGCCATGGCTAAAAAAACTATAACAATAAAAAATATGCATTTAGTAAATATTAGGGTGTCTCATAATTTTTCACCATTCTTGAAATTCCATGTTACAACTTGTATTCTTCTCTTATTGGAGTAGGTTTCGCGGTATTATCCATGAAGAATATTATGAAGGCAGATTTATGTATGGTCATCATTCGAATGTTGAAGCCTATTCAGGACACTAATGCCTCTTGAATTTTCTGGGAGAATCAAATTATAATACACGGCGAAGATATCGAGTTCCGTTTGCTGTTCATCCAAATTATGATATAATCTTTTCAACAGCCAAGTTTGGTATTCCTTGCAACACTTTATTATCACTCACCAAACATCATGAGAAAATCTGGAACCCTTAGTAATTTCCCAACTGAAAAATTGCAGATGGGAATTGCACATCCAGTCTTTAATTCTACGACCGCTTTTCGCATTCTTTGCGACATTCTTTGAGAGATTTGTACGTGGTTTTCTTTTCAAGTCTATCCTTTTAAGGAAATAAGCGCATTTGTTCTTCAAGCAAGCGTAGAGAGTCTCGCTGGGTCTGGAACAAGTGTTTCTCCTGCGTTAGCACAATATGGTCAGCTTCCTTTTCTTACCTGCTGTCCTTCACTTCTTCTGACAGTGTTGCGCTATACGTACTGAGAAATATCAGAAGCAGCAAAAGACTCATCCTTTTTCACTGCGAATATATGTTTTACCTGCAGAGAAAACAATATACACACGATTTTTTAGATTATTTGAAAGTCCAGGAAGGACAGGACTTATCGCTTTTGTGGCGTGGTATCGGCGAAAGAACTTAGCCGGGAGCAAAGAGTCAAATGCAGTCTATCCAAATGCCAAATACGCGAAAAGAAATCTTATCTTCTTCCAGAAAAGCATTGAAACTTTTTACTTGCTGCAGACTGTCTGTGTTTTGTATTAAAGGGTAAATTTGCTTCTTTTTCCATGGCTAAAAGTTGCGAAACATACGTATACCAAAATATTAGATTGTCTCAGAAGTTTTTGATTTTGATTTTGTTTTCATACCGATAAGTCATATACTTCATATTTCTGACTAGGATATAGGGTACCATTTGAATTAGAGGCACCGTCCACCCAAATTTTCGAATTCCACGTTTTTGTCGTTCCAGGGCCTTCTCATGTCCCTGATTCCGAATATGAAGTCGAGAATCCGCGAAAACCTCGACAATCCCCGTTCCGGAGAACCTACAGGCCGGTTTACCGGAACGGTGATTGGATAGGCGCGCACGAATGGGCGGGCATGGATGGGGAAGGGCGGGTATGGATGGGGGTCCTCGTGCATCTTCGCTATGCCGAAGCGATTTTCTCGCTTCCGAAACGGCATTTTGCGCCGCGACTTGGGCATTGGATTGATAGGGGGGCCCTACTATTATATGCTGCCAAAAGTTCAACACCCTCAGTTTAGGATGGACGGTGCTTTAAGCTCTAAAGCATCGTTAATGTACGCATCAGTTCCAGAACGCCCCTCGAGTTATTAGGTTGGCTAGAAAGTTCTCTGACATTTTTAGACTAGACCTGCTATTTCTCGGAATCTAATGCATGTACATACAAAAGAAATACCATTCGATAAAGCAAAGCAAGCTCTACAAGGTGGTGTGCAGAAGTTCGCACCAATTCCGACTCACTGCAAGTTTGTATCCAAAGAGTCGTAGTGAAGGCTCGAAAAATCGCGAAAATTCGTATCTTGTTCTGCGAATCTCCAACTTGCTCACAAAAATTGCAAACTACACCAGACACTACTCATGTGTACCGTTCTTGGATTATAACTTCTACTCGAACGCATTGAAATGCTCTTTTTGAAGATACCAAAGACTGAACAAAAACCTGTCTGCAGCATTTGTTTTTTTTATCCTCGCATGTGTCCCGCTTACGCAGGGTCTGCCTTTCTTGCGAGATGTCTCCATGTCGTCCTATCTGAGGCAAGGTCTTCATCTATACCAAGTTCTCGCAGGTCGGCCTTGATTCTGTCCATCCACCTTATCTTGGGTCTAAATCTGGTCCTTTTGCCTAGTGCCTCCACAGCCAGGGCCAACTTGGTGATGTGACTTTCATCCCTTCTGCTCACATGCCCATACCATCGTAACCTCTTTTCCTGCATTTTCTGGGCAATTGGAGCTACTTTCATTCGCGCTCGTATAGTGTCATTGCAGATGTGATCCTTCAGTGTGACTCCTAAGGTCCATCGTAGCATCCTTGTTTCCATGACACTGAGCTTGCGCTCCTCGTTCCGCGTACACGGCCAGCACTCACTGCCATAAGTGCTGCTGGGCGGATAACGGTCCGGTACAGTTGGGACTTAAGTTGCACTGGCATTCGTTTGTCGCACAGAACTCCTGTTAAGGCTCTCCATTTCATCCATGCTGTGTTCATCCTGCCTGCGACCTCATCTTGTAAGCCTCCCTCCGCTGAGATGCGACTGCCTAGGTACTTGTATGACGTTGTCTTCTTTAGCTCTTCACCATCGATGCTTATGGTACCTGGAGTTTGTTGCCCCACTTCCATGTATTCTGTCTTCCTGGTGTTGAGCTTTAGGCCAAACAACTCTAGCCTGTTTTTCCAGTTTTGCACCTCGTCTTGTAGCTCCTTTCTGGTACTTGCTATCAAGACCACATCATCTGCGTAGAGAAGTGTCTAAGGGGGTTCACGTCTAAGCGGTTCCATCATGGCGTTCATCACAGTGATGAAGAGCAAGGGAGAGAGAACTGAACCTTGTGTACTCCAACCTTGATTTTGAAATCCTTTGATTGCCCTGCAGCTGTTTGCACGTGGCTTGACGCGTTCTGGTAGATCTGATCTTTATCCACTGAACGTACTCCTCTGGCACCCTGTGTTTCCGCAAGGCCCACCATATGACTTCATGGGGCACCTTATCGAAGGCTTTCTCCAGGTCCAGGAAGGCTGCATGCAATTTCTTCTGCTTCTCTCTGTATTTCTCCATCACTATCCGAGCGGAGTGGATTGCATCAGTTGTACCTACTCCTTTCACAAATCCGCACTGATTTGGTGACAACTCGATGATATCTCGAAGGCGTGTTTCGATTACTCGCTCGAAGATTTTTAGAGTGTGGCTCATCAGTCGGATTGGTCTCTTGCTCCTTATGATTTGATTGAGGAGACTTGTTAGCCATGTGGCTCCTGATTGTCCACATAATTTCCAGAACTCGCTTGGTATGTCGTCCGGACCAGTCGCTTTGCCATTCTTTGTTCTTCTTACAGCCAGCCATACTTCCTCTTCCGTGACCTCTGGTACTGGTCCCTCTATGGGGCTGACTTCTGCGATGGAGTTGATGGTGCGGCCTGTGGTGGCCATCTCTTCGAAGTAGGTTCTCCATCTTTCGGTAATGTGCTCCGGTTTTCTTAGACTCCTACCAAGTTTGTCTTTGATATGGAGGAAGTGCTCCATATCTTTTGTGGACTCCGCTCTTCTTCTCGCTATCCGGTATATTTCGCGTTCTCCTTCGCGGGACTCTAGTTGATCGTAAAGCTCCTTTAAGTACACCTGTTTTGCCTTCTTTACGGAAGCCTTCGCAGCACGTTTGGCTTGTTGGTACGTCTGGCGATCGTCCTCTGATTTCGTTTTATGCCATCGCTTGTACGCATCCCTCTTCTCCTTTATGACTTTTTGCACTTCATCATTCCACCACCACGTTTCTCGATTGATCCTTCTTTTTCCTGGCTTTGTACATCCCAGGATCATGCGTGCCACATCGTGGACTCGATCTTTCAAGCTTTCCCAGGATTGATCTGAATTGTCTTGCAAGCGTGGTAGAGTTGTTAGCAATGCTTGTTTCGCCGCGTTGTTGCTTTTTAATCTCCACCATTTAATGCGTGTCCTAGTCTCTGTGGCTCTCCTGATGTGTCTATCCATTGGGATTCTGATGTCGAGAAGCAGTGCTCTGTGCTGAGGTATGCAGCTCTCACCGGGGATGACTTTGCAGTCCTTTACTTTTTGAGGTCACGTTGTCGGATAGCCCAGAAGTCTATCTGTGTTCGCCGATCGCCACTCGCATATGTTATGAGGTGATCAAGCTTCTTGATGTAGTATGTGTTCGCCAGGACCAGATCATGAGCTGAGGCGAATTCCAGAATGCGCTCACCTTCTTCGTTGCGCGTTCCGTATCCGTGGCCTCCGTGACATTTCCCGGCTTCTCCTCGCCTTTTTCCCACATGTCCGTTGAGGTCCGCTCTTAGCAGGAGTGTCTCATCTAGTGGAACTGTACTGATGTGGTCATCCAACTCCTGCCAGAACGCGTCTTTTTCGTCATCCTTACATCCGACTTGTGGCGCATAGGCGGTAATTACTCGTAGGACCTGTTTCCCAGTATCTATCTTGATGCTCATCAGACGATCGCTTATGCGCTCAACGTCAAGTATATTGCTCCGTAGAGTCTCCGAGACAGCTATACCAACCCCGTTTCTGGTGCAGGTGGCACCGTTGTACAGGAGCTTATATCCATCTCCGATGTCGCGTGACTTTGCCCCGCTCCACTTTGTTTCCTGTATGCAGGCTACATCGACTCGCCGCCTCTTCAGAAGATCTGCTAACTCACGAGAACGAGAGGTGAGTGTGCCCATATTGATGGTAGCTAGACGGAGAGTCTGCGATGCCTTGGTTCGTTGCCTCTGGTGAACTAGCCGCTTTAGCCGTCCCCGTTCACCTTGCTGAGACGGTAACCCTCGCCCACTCTTCGCATTCGTCGGGCTCGAATGCGCGTCGCTTCCGGGGGACGCCCTAGCCTTTACTCGAGATTCTATATGAGACATGTCTGCTATGGTGATGCGACGGGGTGTTTCTCAGCCGGCTTGTCACATGCCCTTCTTTGGAAGGGCAGCCTGACGCTGGAATTGTGAGCAGAATTTTTGCCGCAGAAATTGTCTGCAGCATTTGTAAGAGCAGAAAAAGCAAACGAACTTATCTGTTGGCCAACCTAGCCCATGTAAGGCTACTTTGTATTTCAAAACAGACATAGCAATTCAAGCCACTTGCGAAAGAATGAAAAAATATTTTCCCTTTTGAAAATGTGATCTGTATGAGTTACCGCCGTAAGAAGTCAGAGTGTCTCAAGACTTATGTTACAATCTAATACTAGAGCCAAGCAAGTTCTACAAGATAGCCAGCGAATCAAGTTTGAACCAGATAAAGTTTGAAAAAAATAAAAAACCGTATCCCATTCCAAAAAAATCCTGCGAACTCCATTCCCTCATACTCATTGATATCCACAGTTTCGGATTTTATCCTCATTTCAGACATATCTTCAAAAACTCATATCTGATCGAGTTCAGCACAGGTCAGCAAACTGGTAAATCTGAAGAGGCAACGTTAATTAAAGGCCTTGGTAGCAGTATTTTGCAGTAAAAGTCAACAGACCTTGAGAAAGCTGCAAGCTTAGCGATTATGAAAGTGAAAATAAGGAAGTGCTATCAGAACATTAGAACATTAGAACATCTTGAAATCACTATGTTCAGTGTATGGAAGGTTAGACACCTAGGTTAGAAGGCAATATTCTACTTTAATGACACGCTAAGATCGTCCGTCTTTCTCATGTGTCTGTGCAATGATCTGTTTGTCACAAATTCACAGAGCGTTGCAGCCAAGCTCTCGGGCCAAAAATTTGCCGGAGTGCCGTTACCTGCAGGTAGCAAAAAAATAAAAAACTGCGCGACGCAGCGTTAATATGAACCGCGCCGAAGGCTGCAGCGCTAGCGGTAAGGCAGTAGTTCATTCATGTTTTACACATACTAAAGAAGGTGAATTCCTGTACGTTGTAGTGTTGTATGGTAAGTTTCAACTCAGTTTAGACGGAAATCGGACTGGCGGGAGTCCGCTTCGCAAGGATTCGCGCCGCTTTGCAATCTGCGTCTTTTCATTCTAATCTACCTCGCTGAGACAGTAGCGGTGTGGACGCGCTGCTCCACTTGGAGTGCTTCGCCTACTCGAGGCTGAAAAAGACTGTACCTTTCCTCATTTTCTCTTCATTGTCAGGATTGATACCTAAAAGCGCTTTTTACCGTACCTCCCTTCCCCTGAGGGAGTAATAGAATCTCTGAATATATGCTCAGCGGTCAACTCATCAATCTATAGTATACACAAAGAACAATTCTTGTGACTGGAGACAATTTTTGGTTCTTATCCTTCATTGATTTTTTTGTTTACAACAAGTTATCCAAAGTCAGTCGTAGTGTTGTTTATTTGCAACTAGCTGGCAAACCCGGCTTTCCCTGGCACTATCTCAAATTTTCGTAATCATCATGCTAAGTTCTCTCCCCCCCCCGTGTCAACTCCCCAGCCCCGCATCCCAAACTTTGTAAAAACTCGAGAAAATTGATTTATAATAATGAATAGCCCACGACACTCGCTCCGCCTTGAAGCGCATGTGTGCCAAGTTGATCCGGATCGGTCCAGAAATTTCCGGACATACTACAGACAGACGCACACAGACAAGCAGACATTCCGGGCTGGTGTTCTTGTCCTCTTACAAAAAAGGATGTTTGGTCGAATTGGCCTTCCACGAGTTTTGTAAAAAAATTTTGAAAGGTATGAAACGCTAATATCAAATATACCTTCCTTATCTGCAGGACGTTTTTAAGCAAAATGTTATGGGCGTATACTGGAGCAAAAAATGATAGCTTAATTATAATAAGATCAGTGATATGTTTTTTCTATTGCGTGAATGGAGCTGCGATGATTGTCAGGGCATTTTATGCAATAAATGTTCTGAGTCTGAACATACCTTCGCTCGTTGTTGCCTCATTTGAGCTAGAAGGATTTTAACAATTAATTCTTCCCTGTTGCGCATTTGATTTTTTTCTCCAGAAAACCCTCAAAACTTGCACGAAAGCTCCGCAGGTAGGAAGGCAGTTTTGTAAATTGGTCCGGAAGAAGATTTTTTGAGGTTGTTTGGTTGTTACGAGGTTGTTTGGCTTGAGAATCTGTAAGGCATGAATCACTCAGAATGTAACAAAAGGCATAATCCTTCAAAAATAGCGCCAAGAAGGAGTCGCACAAACCTTTCATTTTCAAGGTTGCAGTTACGAAGCGGAGAAAATTCTTGCATAAGGATGTAAAGTGCTTCTATTATTAGGTGGGTCCAAAAGTTCTGTCGTTTCATCTTTAATAAATCGAAACTTCGCAATACTTGGACAGATTTGCGTTGCTGTGACTGTACTAGGAAGAAGAAGCCTTTCACTTTGTATGCTGTCTTAGCGAGGTTCTCTCAAACGCTGGTTGCAATGATAAGACTGTGAAGAAACAATCAAGCCAATCATTTTAAGTTGAGCTGCCAAAAATCTGAAGCGTTGCAGAAATAACCGAAATTGTCAGTACATAACTTCCAAGTACTGCTATTTCCAACCGTGATAAGTTTGCGCTGATGGACGCCTCTATGAAAAATTATGGCTTTTTAAAAGGAATTGACAAAAAAATCAATTCCATCACACTCTATTGTAAACTCAAAAGTCATAACTTTTCGTAGAAACGTTCGATCAACACACACTTTTCATGGTTGAAAAGAGCGGGTCAGATCTTTGGCGGCCTCAAAAGATACATGAATGACACAAGTAAAAGCAAGAGTACTGACGGGAGCTGAGGTAGGTACTGCTCGACGTCGCGGCGGCGTCGCATCGCGATAAATCGTGACTCCTGACCCGCACCCTTTTGGGTTGCAGCAAAGATGAGAGAGAGAGTTTGAAACAATATTATGGTAAACTTTTAGAGCACATTTATGTCATAACTTTGACAAACCTAAGTGGATTAAAAGTTCTGCCACCCTTATGCCGAAACTTGATTGTACTGTTTGGCAATGAACAGACTTTGTGAGGTGAACACGGAAAATTTGGCCTAACTTCGCAACGGATTTTATGAGGTCTCCTTTGCTTAAACTTTCAAAAAGCCAAGCCAGTCAACAAAACAAGGAGCAATATACAACCAAAGAGGGTGTCGCTTTTCGAAGTCTGACACGAGGAGGTTGCCAAATGTTATTATATCATACCATGAGATCCCATCTATCGTAATAAGCTTTAAAACCTTTTTTGACGATTGCCTTAAAGGCAGTGTCTCACCAAAGTTGAGGTTGCGCGGATCGTCACATATTCTATTATAGGGACCTCTAAATAGGCCACTGCAACAAGTCCCACTCAATTTGACCCCCTCCACGCTGAAAAAAATTCGCTCAAAGTGGTACGCGGAGAGCGAGCTGGTACGCGCGTACGACTCCTTCGGTCTCCCCCCTTACGCGTTTGAGCATGTCCCTCCACTTAGCATCCACCTCCCCTCTGTTGCTGCCACTGTGGCTGAGCCTGAAGTTGGAAGGTACAACTCGTCCACGTCGCTTCCGCGGGGCCTCCAGAAAACGGGGTTTTTGGGAACTTCATGCGATTTTGAGCCCATACAGTGCTAGACAGGGTCCGACAGGCTTGCAAAATGCAAAAATCTCGGCAACTAAATTTTGGTGAGACACTGCCTTTAACCGCAGTCTGATATCACATGGGTTTCACATGTAGCAAAGTCCATGCACAGCGTTGATATGTTTAAACACCTACTAATTTTTCATCTCTAATGGTAAGAACAGGTTGTAAATACACATATATTGTACTCGTGTACAAATGGAACGATTGTTCTCGCCTCGATGCATTTGTAGCATTAGAAAGCAATTTAATGCAATTCGCGCACTCCGAAGCAAACAGGCGACGTTGAAGAAGTATGGTGGCTCAAAAAGTTAACAATATTTGCATTTGTAGCTTGCACTCTGGTTCCGGCACATATGATTTTCACAAGAAGGAGGCGGAAGGACGGGTTGGATCAGAAGACTGAAAAGTTTGTAGCTACTTGTCGTCGTGTTTGTTAATATCAAAACATTTCGCTCTCACTTGCCAATCTTTTCTTGAAATTTAACCAGCGAGCACTTTCTTCTTAGGATCTTTCTCTCTCTCACCCTTAGCTTATGTTCAAGCAAAGCTACAGAGAATAGAGATAGCCATAGAATTATCCAGCAACTACCCATGTTGAGACGCCGTTATCTCAGTCTGGATAACTTCAAAAATATAGTTAAGTGTGCATAATGTAGATTATTTAAATTACATACAGTACCTAAACATTCTATAGCGCCACCATCCGCGCTTGAATTCTGGCCAAAGAAAATGAGATGAAATTTTAGTTTTGAGTGCATTGCAAAATACTGAGATATTGCTTGTAACAAATACTTCTTAATAAGTAGCAAAATATCTGAAAAAAGAGTCGTAGAGTTTGGGTAGAGGACTATACGTCGCCGAAAAAGGGCGGTCCCCGCGGTCATTTGCGACAAATGCGCATCCTTGTACATGCGCGGACATGCGTTCCTGCAGGGAATCCGCGCGGAACTCTTTCAAATTCGGCGACATATAGTCCTCCACCCGTAGAGTTCAGTGCTCGATAAAATCTTTATAGCAAATTCGTTGTGGGATCCTAAATGTCAGTAATAATGGCCATTATCGGAGTGAGTGCCC
This sequence comes from Cylicocyclus nassatus, assembly GCA_958299035.1. Taxonomy (NCBI): domain Eukaryota; kingdom Metazoa; phylum Nematoda; class Chromadorea; order Rhabditida; family Strongylidae; genus Cylicocyclus; species Cylicocyclus nassatus. The sequence goes on along the minus strand of CATQJL010000223.1, from coordinate 55,560,189 downwards.
TTCACCTCTCCTTTTGTGAAGTCCATAAAATGGCAAAATATCGCACACTAAGAGTGAATGGAAGAAAAGAGGAGACATGGAAAACGAAAATCGAAAGAGATGAACAGCAGGTAAGTAATGTTCGAAGCAGTAGCACAGCGGAAATACAAAGCTTAGGATGACATACCACCGACACTGCTTAAGCTTAAGCATGGAGTTATGTTTGAAGAAGCTTGCAACTTATATGAAGAAAGAACAAGACTCAATTTTATTTGGATCTGTTCTGCTCATGTTAATGGTAAGTAACGTGGTAGCCACCTTAAGACGACACACAAAATCTTTGAATTTATATAATTTATCCATAATTATTCATATCCAAGGTCAAGCGTGGGGTGTGGCACGCCACACCTGGAGGGACGTAGAGGGGGGAGGGCGTGCAGGAGTTCCTAGCACCTTTCCTCGCACCAACTTCGCACCAGCATTCGCACCCAGGAGGGTTCTAGCACCTCTGCGTCTCAGAGGTCAGGACCCGCCCGTTGCTCCTCCCATTTACTGATCTCATTGTAAGGCGTGCAAGCAGCGAGAACATAGATTCAGTCATTAAGTAATAAGAGAAAGAAATGGAGAAAAAACGGAACACAGTTATCATTTCTTAAGTGAGGCGGCTTGAAACTTCTGCTATGTCATTCTTTCAAAAAAGAGCACTTGAACATTGCTTTAAGAGGAGAAAAGCAGCAAGAATTTTTTGAATGGAAAATCCGGTTATTCGAAATATTAGGGAATGTAGTCGATCAGATGTACAGTAATTGTATGTTACTGGTCTGATTGAAGTAATTTAGCATCAGGAGTTTGAGAACCCAATTCTTTCTCAACAATAGAAGGACCCATTTTGAAAGAAGTATATCAAAGTATTCGAGCAAGCATTTAACGCTTTATCCAACAGATAGGATATCTGAACACATACTTTTTTTATCGTCTGCCATTATATATTCGAATAAGTTTTTCATTCCAATTACTCTAATGATCAGTAAGGCCCAAATTATCATAAAGGAATTTTCAGGTGTAATATTTCCTACAATTTATGTACTAGAATACCAGACTTCGTCGCGTGATCAAAGAGTTGACTAAGAGTTCCAATCCGACACTGAATTTGCAAGATATGGTAATTCGCTATTCTTAGATGATTTTAGAACTTGTAAAATAAACTAAGTTCTCTGTTATATACCGTGATTGGAAGACTCATAACTTCTGCTTAATTTATGTTAATGCGATATGTTCCACAAACTTACTCAAACGCGAGCACTTAAAAGTTTTTAAGGAAGCGCCAATCTATCCGAAAACATGGGTAGAACATGACTTAAAAATCAGCCAGTTGTTTATGGATTCTAAACTTTTGAAAGCTAGAAATTTTTCTGTGTCTCGATTCTAGTTCTGTCATCCTCATATAATACAATGAAGCATGTCTTGCAGTGCGAGTACACAATTCAAAAGGGCACCTAGAGGGAGGAGTAATGGGCGGAGTTGCCCTTTGACCCCGAGAAAGTGTGGTGTCCTTCAAGGGATTTCTGGAGGTGCTTGGCAAGTTCCCAAAGCTTGGCCGCTTTTCCTCGCAGAGGTGCTTGGCACCTCTGCGAGGAAAAGCGGCCAAGCTTTGGGAACTCCTGCCACGCCGCCGTAGAGGGGTGAGGAAGAGGTAAGAGGGTCGTTATCGAGGTGATAGTGATGTTAGCGACATGATGTCAGTCAACAATGCCACACGCTCATTTTGCAAGATACCAGCACTGATGTTTTGGCCCACCTTGTACACGCACAGTAAGCATATTAAAAGAATAAGCATAAGAGCTTTTTGTAATCATGTCAAAAAATCCCTGCGGGCCAAGTTCAGTGAATTTTGAGATATTAGACACCCAAGTGAGGTGGTCATTTTCGAACATGCTAACCTTTTTTCAAAGGTGAGTAAACTACTTCTTTTTGCACTCATTACAAAGTACTACTATTTTTTGCTCACACTAGGAATCTCACTTCAACTAACCTCCAAACTCTGGAATTAAGAGCAAGCCAAAATCTCGTTTGTCCCATTTGTCCCTTTCAATTTCTGAGATTAGAGGAGACCAATCAGGCTCAATTCACTTTTGTAAAGGTTACGAAAATCAGGCTGTTGAAAACATTTGTTCTTGCCGCCTTCCTCGCGATTCACGTAGTAGCGCAGATCTAGCAGCACACTACCGTAATCCAATATTTTTGCGGTGTTTTCCATTTGCTTAGCTAAGGAAAACTCTATATCTTTCCCTAGGAGAAACCATTTTGAATGAAATTTCTGCTATGTGGAGAAGAAGGTTTAGAGTAGCAATCATATAAAAAACAGAGAGAGATTTGAATGCTTTGAAGGTAAGTTAATGGGGTGTGACACAACTTTTAAAAAACTGTGGCCGCCACAGCTTTTTAGAGATTGTGCCACACTCCAATGACTGGCCTCCGAAAAGAATTTTAGCGAACAAAATACATATAGGTTGACAGACAGAATCTTGTAGTTTCTACAAAAATAATTTGGGCCTGATTCATTTTCTGCGCTCTGAGTAAAAGCTGGTGAAAGCGCAGCCATTGGAAGTGAAAAATGCGACAAACGAGGTTTTGGCCTGCTTCTAATTCCATAGTTTGATGGTTATTTGAAGCAGAAATCATGGTATCGGCAAATAAGGAGTAGTGCTTTATACTGAGCACAAAAAAGCTAGCTAATTCACTTTTAAAATATAGTTAATCATGTTTGAAAATGATCACTTCACTTGGGTGGTCGAACATTTGGGAAGCCTCAGAATTTGCTAAAACTTGGCCCATGGTGGTTATTTGACATGATAATTACGATTATGTGCCTAATTATGCACGGTAGAGCCTTCATGTCATGCCGGAAGGCAAACGATAATGCTGGGGGGGGGTATTGAGACAGAATATAGGTTCGAATCAGGGTGGAGCAAAAGCATATCGAATGTGATTAGAAATGTGACTCCTTTAGAAAACGAACTGCAAGATGGTATCAAAACAGCTTTATACCGTTCTTTCCACTTCCTTTACAGCCATTTGAAATCACATGGTGTTGCTTCTTTCAAGCCACTTTAGTGCGAATATTTTCAGTTTGACATTTTATCAAATCAGTTTGACATCGAAGGAAACTTCTTGAACTTTGCGAACTCAAAAGGGACTTCGTTTTGTAAGTTTACAGCTCCCCTTGATCTAGCTAATCAAGTAGCCTTCGTATAGCAATTTACTTTATGTGATGTTAATTTATGAGTACAAAACTTCTGTCGAACCTTTTCTAAAATTCGTTGGTTTCTCCTATTTTATCATCTTGTTGTATCTAATCGTTTGCTTTATTGTTAACCAGCTTTATTGAATAGGTGCAATTGATGTTTTTATTTAACAGTAAATCGGTTAAAGCCTTGAGTATCCTTTGGTCTGGACTGTTTTGCTGCACGTAAGTTGGCGGTGGAAGAGGTTAAAGTAATAAGGAAGGGGATGGGGGTGGGGGGGGGGGGGAGGGGGAGGGGGGAGAGGAATGGATTCTAAATTATATCGTACCTATTCATGGCCAATATTCTTGAACTTGAAATGATTCGGTGTGATTCCTCTTGGCGACCAAAAATTGCAAATTTGTTTGCAAATGGTGATAACTCTATGTTCTTGTACTTCTGCAGCTGCAAACATAGTTTTCCTCAGGACGGTTCTCCTTCGCACTAAAGTATAACACAAACTATAAAGGAAATTCAATTCAATTACATCAAGTTTGTTTTGCCTAGACGTATAAATTACATAAACAGACAGAAAAAGTGAGTGGCTCGTTCTTTTCACTTTACAGTATTGGACTGATTGTAGCGCATCAGCTCGGGATGCTGATGCGGAGGGCGTCTGGCGTGGAGCAGGAAATAGAAATAAAAAAACTTTATCCGGACAAGGCCGGAACAGAACAATAACAATAAGAACAATAACAACCTAGCCGGCGGCCTTTTATAGCCGCGCGGGTACAAAGTACAGCATGATCTACAATAAAACAATAATCGTTAACAACACAAACCTACGCGACTCTAACAAATATCTTTCATTTCTCATAGCTATTCTATATTTCCTTCACATGCCTCCTCGACGAGTAGAGTCGTCCCGACGATGCCCATGCTTGTGATGCGAGTGTGCGGATGAATGGCGGCTGTGCGACTTACGGTGGCGGCTAGGAGAGTTCGACCTTCGGTTCGGGGCCTGGGATGGGTCTTGAAACGTTATCGGTGCTCGATGACGCTTTCTCTGCGGATCGGCAATCACCCAGAAATTGGGCATATACTCTTCCTTGCGGCGCCGCGCCTTCAGTATCTTCTCTCGCCTTCGTTGCTCGCGTAGCTCTGGTGTTGCGGGCTCAAATTTCGGCAGCCTGATGAGATCATTCACGGTAATCCTGACTTTCTCGAGGAATGTCAGTACTTGGGGTCCAATGAAGGGCGCACCATTGCGTCTCGGGTTGACTCCAAGGCAACAGGCTGGATGTGTATACGGCGCGTAATCCAGGACGCCAGAGTAATGATCGCGAGTCACGGCCATGAAGTTGCGGGAGGGGTCCGTTAAGAATCGTACGAACTCGCGGCACACTTCGCCAACTCTTCTCCATTCTCCGGCATTCCGATCCTCATAGGGGCTTGGGACAAACGCAAGTGTTCCACCGTCTTGGAGGTGTCTCTCGATGCTGATTAATAGCTGCCTCATCTGCCTGCTCTCAGGTAATTTGTCTGGCCATACGATGACTACGGCTTTCATAATCTCGCGGGCGGTCAACAGCTTGTTGGCAAGCGTTCCGAAGTCTCGATAAACGTGTAGCATGACGTTGTCTTCGTATGAGATTTCAGAATCCGATCTTACGAAAGAAGGTGGGAGTGCAATGAACGTACGGCGATCCATGTGATGGTCCAACAACGGCATCTCGATCTGATCCCACATCATGATTGCTTCCGCTAGGATGTCCCCGATGGGGCATTCGCATGGCCATGGGTAGATTGCGGGGTGGTCGTACTTCACTCCCTTCGCCTCCTCCACTCTTTTGGCATACAAAGGACATCGACGTCGATGAGCGTCTATCGCTACAGCGAGTCCTATGGCGTGAGATACTGCGAGTGTTTCCGTCTGAGCTCTAGCTCTTTCCTTTCGTCCGACCAACATTCTTGCTCCGAAATGTTCGATATTGGCCAGTTGAAACATGTCGTTGACTATCCTGGCCCTTGCTAGCGGGTGTTTCAGACCAGGTATCGCTACATGTGCCATCTGGCCGAATAGACCACAACTGCAGCGGAATCTCAGATTCAAGCGGTCGTCGGAGGCCAGCAGGGTCCTGAAAAGAGAGATTTTGTTGCATCGAACTTCTTGCGTCTTATTTTTCTTAGGACGCCCTCTTTTACCCCTGCTTTTTCTCGTTAGCAATGGCTCGTCGGAGATACCCCGGGGTAGCTTCCTAAGTAAGTCAAAGGTACCCTTACTGGTTCCTTATCTTGGTTGATCAGTGTAATTAGGGCACTATTCTCACTGGCCTCTATAACCCGATAGGGTCCTTCCCAGGGACTCGCTAATTTGGGATGGTTTGAAGACTGTCTCGCTGGGGATTTGCATGTAGACGCGGTCGCCTACCTTGGGGGGGGGGGGGGTGCAGGACAACTCTCTACTCCCTTCTCACGGTCGTATGATGCTTTCATACGCTCTCGCATCTTATCGTTTACCATGCGGGCGTATTCGCGCGCAACTTGCGTCCCTACAGCCACCTCTTGGGCATAGCTATCTATGTCCACTGCGTATCTGCGGGCTTCAGGTTCCAAATCCCACGGGACATGCTCGTCGAAACCGTGCAACAGGAAAAATGGGGACTCTCCAGTGGACTCATGCACTGTGGTATTGTACGCAAACACACAGGCGGGTAAGATTTTATCCCATTCCGCTGCGACGGAGACCTTTTTCCTCAACATCGAGATGATGGTCTGATTAAACCTTTCAGTGAGGCCGTTTTCACGAGGATTATACCCTTTCGTGAAGATCTGGTTGAACCCCATCAGCTTCTGTAGCTCTTCCATTAGCTTGTTTTCGAACTCCCCTCCTTGATCTGAGAGGAGACACTTGGGCTGGCGTCCACCCTCTGCCACCCATCGTTCAAAAAACACTCGCGCTACCACTGGTGCAGCTTTGGATGGGACAGCGTAGGCACCAGCGAACTTTGAGAAATGGTCGACTACGGTTAGGATGTAGCGGTTCCCTTCCGTGGTGATACCCATTTCCAAAATGTCTATACCCACTACCTCAAATGGCCTAGTGGTGACAATTGGACGTAGTGGTGGGACCATTGCTTGCTGAGGGTTTGACACAAGCATTCTCGGCACTCTTCTGCCCAGCGCCAGATGTCCCTTCTCATAGATTCCCAGAAAAATCTCTTAGATAGCTCCCGCCACATCTTCTTGGCTCCGAAGTGTCCCGCTAACACTCCGTAATGTGCATCTTCAAAGAGTTTCTTTCTCTGGGAGGGTGGTACCACCTTCCGCAAGCGATCTTTATCCACCAGCATAAGGTGATCTCCACTTATGATAAAATCCGCTACTTTGTACCTCAGCGATGATCCCGGAAATTCCACTTTTCCATCCACTTCGTCCTTTTCCAGTCTTTCTATAATCTTCCGATAGGGTGATATCTCCCGAAGTTCCTTCATCCATTCCGTGTCCTCAGACATGGACGCCACTATAAGCGCATTTTGCATAGAGTCGTTACATGCGCACACATCTTCCTCAGTGGTTGCCCCCCGACTTAGCGCATCCGCGACTCGATTTGCGGCCCCTTTCAGGTATACAATCTTCAAGTTGTACTTCTGCAGTTCGAGTGCCCACCGAAGGACTCGATCTGACACATTTGTACGTTTGAAGATCGCGGTCAACGGCTGGTGATCCGTGTATACTTCTACTGGCAGTCCATAGACAAACATGTGGAACTTCCTTAAAGCAAAGACCACTGCCAAGGCCTCTAGGTCGGTTATATGGTACCTTCTTTCGCAGCTGGACAAGCCCTTGGAAGCGAAGAAGATTGGATGCAGCAGTCCATCCTCTCCTTCCTGGCTGAGCACCGCTCCTAAGCCTTGGAAGCTGGCATCAGTGTGGATCTTGAAAGGCCTTGTTCCTTTCCTCGCGGCCTCTACATCGGGTTGAGCGAGCACCGGAGCTTCGGTGATCACCCTCTTTAGCCGCTGAAAGCTTGCCTTTCTCCCTTCCGTCCATTCGAACTTCTTCTTCTCTGAAGTAAGCTCATGTAGCGGGCCCGCTATCTTCGCGAAGCCCAAAACGAACTTTCTGTAATAGGAGCACATTCCCAGAAACGTTCGCAGGTCTGAACGCGACTTTGGAAGTGGGTACGCTAATATGGCTTCTATCTTAGCTGGATCCATATGTAGACCGTCTTGGTCAATTACATGGCCTAGGAATCCCACTCTTCTTTCGAAAAGAACGCACTTTCGCGGATTCAGCCTAAGCCCGGCGGTCCCCAACTTTCGAAAGACCTCCTCGAGCACACATACGTGTCTCGCGGCTGAATCCGTCGCAATAATAATGTCGTCAAGATAACAAAATACTTCTTCGCCTTCTAACAACGTACCCAGTACGTTGTGCATCAACCGCTGGAACACTGAGGAGAAGCTGATAGCCCGAACGGTAGTACTCGAAACTGAAACAACCCTTCGGTAGTAACGAAGGCAGACTTCTGTTTCGCATCTTCCGACAAACTTATCTGCCAGTATCCAGACGCCAAATCAAGGGTTGAAAAGAACGCCTTTCCTTTCAGGCTCTGCAGAATTGAGTCGATGGAAGGTAATGGATAGCTATCTACTCTAGTGACTTTATTCACCTTTCGATAGTCCACACATAGCCTTAAAGACCCATCTTTCTTCCGAACCAATACAATGGGTGAGGCCCAGCTCGATCTGCTCGGCTCGATTACCTTTCTTGCCTGCAAATCATTCAAAATACGCCTCAGTTCCATTCTGCCTTATGGGCGACGCATCTCCTGTCTCGATGTCATGCTCCACAAGGTTTGTCTGAGAGAGCTCCTGGTCGGTGACCGCAAACCCTTCTGCGTGGCGTTTTACCAGACTTCGGATGTCATCCTCGAGGTTGCCGCTCAACTTGCTCTTCTCCAGCAGCTTCATTAGGCGCTCTTCTCTATTCTGCGTTTCAGAAGCAGTCCTCTCCAGCATGTTGCCTTGATAGCTGAGAGGTTGCTGTTCCACTACCTCCATAGGTTCGAACGTTCCAATCTCTTCCCCTTGTCGGAAAAGCTTGGCTCCTGACAAGCCATTAGTCACCGGAACGTTTAATGAAGTACTATCCTTGTCCCAAACCATATCGGGAACCATTCCATACTTTGACCAAAAAATCCCTTCTTTTGGTCTGCCTTTTCGGGTAACAGGCAACACCTTAGTCTCACCTGGTCCGACGTACACTCGTTCCATACTGGTGACGACTTCCTGTTGCTGTTTCCCTCTTCTTCTTTTCGGCTTCTCCTCAGATTTGGGTACTTTCGCTTCAGTACCGTCGTTTTTCGAAGCGCTCTTATTGTTGGTTAAGGAGAATCCGAGCTTTGACAGGGCGTTTTTACCAAGCACAATCATGCCATCCGCTCCTGCCATCACGAACATCGATATTTTCTGCTTCACACCGTTCTCCAGCTCAATCGTGAGCTTGACTGCCCCCTTGAATCTCATTCGGTTGCCCGAAGCATCGTATACTGGAGCTAGGTGGTCTATCGCTACCTCCTCAGCATTGGCATCCAAGTCATATCCGCTGGCTCGGCTGGTCACTAGCATCTGCAGAGGTATAATGCTTACTTGGGATCCCGTGTCTATCAGTGCTTTCCGCGATAGACCTAGCAGATGGACATTAGTAACCATCTGCTCCCCTACTAGCTCAGTTACGTTTTCTGGTGTACCCATTGTGCCACAAATTCATTTGTTCAGTGAAGTTGTGAGAATCTTCGGTGCATCGACATCGAGTTCATTTCTTTTTGGTTTTCTGCAATTACGGCTGTAATGTCCTACTTCGTTACAGTTGTAGCAACGTGGTTGTTTTTTCTGGGAAGCCGCTGTTGCTGGAACATCTTCCTGACCGACAATTCTTGTAGCTTGTGGTCTGTTCCTACTCCCCGTTGGCTTTCCCCCAATACTCGTCTTCGGAGGTTCTTCCGTGATCTGTCTCATCGCGTTTGCAACGTCCTTGCAGCGCTCACACCTTTGTGCCATGGCCTTGACCAGCTCATATGCACACTCCTTAGGAGCAGACTCCATGGCCGTGAACAATTGCAAATACTCCGGCCATTTCGTTAGCTGGGAGACTAGTTCTCCGGCTCTTGTTCGTGAGAGTTCCCTATCTGTCGCATCGGGATAGGCTCTCTGCGTCAGCCTCTCAAGCTCGAGGCAGTAGGAGGTAATGTCTTTGCTCATTCTTAACCTCTTCAGCTGCATGTAGGCCTTCATTTGGTCGGCAGAGTCATGCACTTTGAATTCGTTCCGCAGTGCTTCTATGAAATTTTCCAAAGTGCCCTCCTTCAACCGTCTTGGCAGTGCCTCTGCTACGGCCTTGGGATATCCCCCCAGCTTTGAGAGAAAAAGGTGAAGGAGCATGTCATCATGCAACCCTAGACCGCTATATTTCATTCGGAACCTCAAAATGAACTCGTCTATCTGTTTTCCCTGTGGGTCTCTAAAGACTTCTACTTCCGGCAAAGCCATCGCAGCAAACATTTGGGCTATGCTTGTTTGAGAATCTTGAGTTAGCCTACCTGGTAGTTGGTTGGCTCTCGACAGGTTCGGATGTGGCGCCGTCGGCGAATTCGTCCCTGCGGGCTGAAATTGATGAGCATCTTGATCGTTATTGCTGTTTGACACTTCTCGCAACTTGCCTAAGGCTGCGGCTATGGGATCAAATTCAGCGTACATGTGCTCATCACTTTCCTCCGTGTGAGGATGACCTTCTTCTGAAACTCTTGACGTGGACTGCGTGGGACCCCGAACTACCTTTGTTGAATTCATTGGTCGGATCTCTATGTTTTCCACAGACTCGTCTACGAGTTTGTTAGTTGCTCGCGCGCAGCTGATAGTGAGACGTAGCGCTTTGCATAGGAGCCTGTCTTGCTTTTGCAGAAGTTCTTCTACGCCTTCTAGGTTTTTGAGTTCGCTGCTTATCTCCTCACATTCAGTTTCAATGCAATTACTTGCGAGGGTTACAAGATTTTCGCTGGTCCTCGCTTGCGCGCGGGTTAGTTCGTTCTGGTTTTTGAGCGCGGATGGAATTGCCTGCAGCGCTTCTACTTTTGCTCTGAGCTTTGTAACTGAGAGCTTTACCTGTGCGGTCCCGTTTTTAGAGATCTCCTGTACCGCCGCTACGAGTTGCTGCAGCGTTTTCTGCATGGTCGTAAGTTGCTCAGTGGGCAGCTCTTCTAGGTTGAGCTTGTCGAAGTCAATTTGTTCCATATTGACGCTCTCCATTGCGAATATACTGCAATCAATCAACTTAATTGCTTTTCACGTTGTTTTCCAATCACGACAACGCGAGTCACAAGGAGAGGGGGGTCTGTGGGTGCCGCTGCAACGTATGTACCTTTTGATCCGAGATGTTCGATATCGATACACGCAGCGGGGCTGGTATACCGAAATCTCGATCCCAGGATGAGTGGCCTATGCCGCCTCAGCTAGGAACATACACTGCCAGTCGGCAGGATACTCGCCTTTTCCGCTTACGCGGTCTTATCGGCGGAGTTGGGTTGTTTGGGTTCGGCCCCCATGTAGCGCATCAGCTGGGGATGCTAATGCGGAGGGCGTCTGGCGTGGAGCAGGAAATAGAAATAAAAAAACTTTATCCGGACAAGGCCGGAACAGAACAATAACAATAAGAACAATAACAACCTAGCCGGCGGCCTTTTATAGCCGCGCGGGTACAAAGTACAGCATGATCTACAATAAAACAATAATCGTTAACAACACAAACCTACGCGACTCTAACAAATATCTTTTATTTCTCATAGCTATTCTATATTTCCTTCACATGATGCATTATTGTGCACTTGGAACCATTTCCCGTTCAGTCTTTCCAGTCTATGTAAATATTTTTTGAGCTCAATTTGGATTAAGTTGATGCATAAGTTTTGCATCAGAAATTATAAAATATTTTTAAGTGCTTTGAACAAGCCAATAAATTTGTACAGTATGCTCTGTTATGTGTTTCAAATTTTGTGGAATGTTTGAGACAAATTGAAAAAATCGTTTGAAGTATTAGGTTTCCCCATAATTCATATTCGAACTTCAAATTGATATTTCTCAAATTTCTAAGTGGGTAAGCTATATAATCACACTAGCTGGCTTACCCGGCTCCGCCGTATCCGGACCAAACTTGGCACACATACACTTCGGCCGGCGGGTGTCACAGTCCACTTTTCGTTATCGATCGATGTCGATTTTACCGATTTTTATCGATTTTTTGCAGAGTTCACCTACAGGGCTAGGAGTTGGCACAGGGGGGAAGTGAGCATGGGGATTCCGAATACAATATTAGTTTTCAGAATTATCGATTACTTTTATTGATTTTATCGATTTTTTGTAAATTTTGACATGCGAGGCTGGGATTTTGCACAGGGGGTAATCGAGCATGCTGATTACGAACACAATATTAGTTTTCAGGATCGTCCATTACTTTTATCGATTTTATCGATTTTTTTTGTAAAGTTTGACCTGCGGGGCTGGGAGTTTGCACAGGGGGGTAATCGAGCATGCAGATTACGAATACAATATTAGTTTTCAAGATCGTCCATTACTTTTATCGATTTTATCGATTTTTTGAAAATTTGAGCTAGGGGGCTGGAATTTGGCACAGGTTTGTAATCGAGCATGCTGATCACCCCCCTTGGGAGTGATCAGCATGCTCGATTACCCCCCTGTGCGAACTCCCAGCCCCCTAGCTCAAACTTTGCAAAAAAATCGATAAAATCGATAAAAGTAATCGATAATCCTGAAAACCAATATTGTATTCGGAATCCCCATGCTCGATTACCCCCCTGTGCCAACTCCCAGCCCGTAGGTGAACTCAGCAAAAAAATCGATAAAAATCGATAAAATCGATATCGATCGATGACGAAAAGTAGCCTATGACACCCGCCGGGGCCCGTAGTGTATGTGTGCTAAGTTTGGTCCGGATCGGTTCAGAAATGGAATTTTCTATTCGGAACATACGTACAGACATACATACAGACATACAGACAAACAGACATTCAGCTTTATATATAAGATAATTACGAGGAACAGAACCGCTACAAGCAAAGTTTAAAAATTTAGCCCATCATATCTTTCTTGAGTTCTAGCCATCAGAAAAATGCAGCAAGTGCATATATGAATATCTGATGGGGAAGGGTATATGTGTGAGCGAGTAGGAAATTCGTGGAGTTGATTTGAACGGAGATACTATTATTTTCCTTCTTTTGAAAATTGGGAAATTTTTTAATCTGGGCTAGAACTCAAAGCGGATCAAGCTTGTTGCAAACTTTCAAAACCCATTTTGTAGAACTTGCTTTGATCTGTCAAACGGTAACCCGTATCTCACTGGAAATAGCAGGAGAACTGACTTATGTCGGCGTAAAGTCAGATATAGAGACTTGTGAGGCAACCTGATACCTTTCCGATCCTTTCTCACAAATTCCTAGAAAGGTTAGAATTAGCTCGTCCTCTCTTCTACATAATTCTGCTCAATGCTTTACCCAAGTTCTTTGCAAACTCCTTTTTGATCAATCTCTGAAAGATCGCCCGCTGATTAAGTACGTTTTATTCTTCAAGAACTCCCCCTCGCACATTTTTTAGAATGTGCATTTGAAAGCCAAATCCCATGTCTAGTAAAAGCTAAGTATCAAAAATAAGATCTATATCTCAACTTTATTACGTAAATAATGCTCAGCATTCAATTGAACTTCCTCCTATAAAAATGCAAATACTATGCATTTTCCTTGAAATTCAAGCCTATCATAAATCTAACAGTTTGTTCCTAAATGTCATCAATATCACTATTTTCTAATTTTTGATATAACTTTTGCAGTATCGGATATGCACAGTATTTGCATTTTTATAGTCTCAAAATAGGTAGTACCTCGTAAGAAATTTGAGTATGTATTCCAAATGCTCGAATATAAATAAATTTCTTGCCAATTGCGCTTTTGTTGGTTTCCGGTCAGAATTTGACCCGGAAAGTCTTCTTCTGTTATGTGTTTCGAATCACTAAACAAATGCTGAGAATCGTTTTGTTAATAATGTGACGATAAAACTCCTGCTTCTAATCTCCAAAAATGTGAATGTTCTTTTGACTTTTTTCTCGAAGGCATGTTATGGTTTAATCGGAACGATAAATTTTTGTTGTTTATCGCTGTTTGTTCAGGGTCAGTCGTCAGTCACAGTTATGCAACTGAACAGAAACAATTATCTTTGATTAGCCAGAAAACCTCTAACAAGTTGTCTTTTAGGAAGCTATGTATATGGAAATCTCTATTTTCAAATGGTACGGTCACAAAGTACTTTTTAATTGCAAGAAGATAATGAAAAAATGTCTCTGGCAGTAGGATCGTTGTCCTTAAGAAGAGCACTATGTTTAGAGAATCGCATTAGGATATAGGTTATCGTAAGCTTTGTTTGGCCCTTGAAAAAAATTAATTTTTAAGTCTATTTGAGGCTACTTGGCAAAACAGAGCCAGAATGACTGATGAAAATGATAGAAAAGAGATGATTAAGAAAATTCCATTTCAAATATGGACAAGACTCTCTTTCTAGTAGCATGGGTTACGGGGTGCGTCAAAATTATCGGCGCTAACTTTTTAGACATCGCCACGAAGGAACCACTAGAAATGCAAGCTCAAATTTGTGTCGTAGAAGGCACTAATCAGTCTCTACAAAATACATTTTACTGGATTGAACAAGACCTCTCTTCAAATATTTGAGAATCCAAAGAATAAGATCAGCATTTCCAAAAAAAGCAAAAATGAAATATTTATATCTTCGTAATTTGTTCTGCAATTAAATAAACTCAGAGCCTTTCTGCACTCTTCCAAGCTAAAGCTGTAGAGAACATTTTGAACTTTCTTGCAGGATTTCTCTATTCGCGAAAAATGCTTGTGTACGAGCAATGACTTTTGTTCAAAATCGAATATTAGTCCTCAGACATGCAAAACCTTTCAGGGTAAAAAACAGTCCACTATTTGTGAGACATGTAGAAGAACATATAGGTAGAACCGATTAGCTGAGATAGTTTTGAATCTGATTAAAAGACATTTTCTGATCCTAAGTGCACTCAGAAAAGCCAACATTACACCATTTGACCGTATGCTTCCTGTCAATCATATTTTTGAAAATCATAAATTTTCTTCGAATTGATTTTCAAATTTCCATACTTAGTTACGTCAGAGGCGAAGGCTTACTCTGCTTTCGTACGCAATTGAAATGCAAGAGAAAAGGTTATTTAAAAAATGTTATATAAATTATCGACGTCGTGCTTGCATACAAAGTACACTTCGGTAAGCGAGAGGAATTGGGGTTTTTTTAAAGAGATAAAACAGCCAAATTCTAATTTGACCATTGCATTACTATAATGATGGTTGGTGAAAACAAACGCATACTCAATCCGTCTTCAAGCCCGTCTACACCTTCCAGTACCCATGGAAACACGCGCCGGTAATTTTGGTGCACTCTAAATATCTATTTAGAATGAAAAATTAAAAATGTGACATCATTTATTCGGGCTTATTATCTCTTATTTTCCTCCGTCTTTTTTAAATTGTGGCTGAAAAGTGGGGACTTTTGGCACAACTTCGTCAGGTTCTCATTGTCAGAGCATTCAGGATTGTATTCTTTACTAGCTAGTTAAGATGATTCGTTTGGTCCATCAAAACCACCAAACTCTTTCAGATATTCATAGTCTGGAAAAATAAAAAACAAATTGAACGTGTGATTTTGACCTAGCGTTTGAAATCATGCATTCATTTTGCAAACCTTCTTGCTAAGCCTTTTCTCCAAACAATTTTGCAGCAGGTGATTTATCCTCTGTGGATGGCGAGGATAATTATTCTTGAAGTGCAAAAGCAATTAATTTGAAAGTGGATAACAAGTGCATTCCATCTCACCGTATCCATTTTCACCTATAGAGGTGAAATTGAATGCCAAAAACTCAGATTGTTGTGTCTAGAGCAGTGAAATGTACTTTGTTGTAAAGTGCATCGTGCACTTACTAGAGCTTTTAACTTCGAGCACACTAAATGCTATTGTTACGCCTCACTACCCGTTCCATAAACGTCGATAAACTACACATTTGGTTTTCGGTTATGCGACTATTTTTTAGTAATTGTTCGCAATCAAGCTGTAACAGTCAGTTTGAGTGGAAAAAGAAGCTAAATCAAAAGCCGCATGATCTCATGGTCTCTTTGATCCTCTACCTACTTTTCGAACAAATTTGACAAACTCAATCATCGTTTTTGTCTAACTTATCCTTATTCTTTATTCATTGCCCACGCTATAATAGTGATAAAATAAAATCAAGGGTGGAAAGTCGATTTGTTCAAATCTGTGGGAATCACATTCACGACTTAGCATTAACTTACTTTGATTTTTAATTTGGTGAATTTTTTCGCGCACTTACCGTTTCTTAAAATTGGTTATTTACCGGATAGCCCCTCCTCCCTCCAACGGCAAAATGTAATCGTTCTACCCCGAGTCAACTCAAAAAATAATGAATACTGCTTTGCTCATTGGTGACAAGTCGTTAAAATGTTGAAGGTGATTGACTCCTTTAACTATTCCAGAAAAATGGGTAATTGACTACGGTTAGTCTAATACAACTTGCGAACAACGAATTCATGGCTATTGATCGTTCATTACGAGCTTAATTTTTCCGATTACAAAAATAAAGATCAGTAGAGGGTCTTCAAGAAGCTGCACAGTATGTTGCCAAAGAAAAGAAAGAAATGAATCTTGAACAAGTGTTGGAATTTTCAAAATATATGGATCCTTCTCTTAATCTAAACTGCTTGGCATAGGCTGACTTGATGAAAAGCTGTGTTCTGTTCTGTTTGTTTATTTTAATCACTCGAAACCACAATCTTGACTGTCTTGGATTGCTAAGAGGGGCGAGGGAGTGTCAGATTCATAGCTGGACAAACAATGCACTTCTAACCATTCCAAGCACCGTTCAATTGTTGTTTCTAAGCCTAGCTTAAGACTTGCCAATGAGTTGTACATAGTCAGTCGGATCAGCATAGAAGTGAACGAAAAAACTCGTGGAAAGCTTTTGATTCAATTTTTGTAGATCTGCTGAATCTGAGCTTGCATTGTCTTTTGAATCACGAGTCTATACGTAAACCAATTCTTGCAGCTTATGAAATGATGTAGTACGATGAGCTGCATTCAGAGCCCGCGATAGTCTGCGATACCAAGCTTTTCTCTCAGTGTATGAAACGAACATGAAGTTTCTTCAAAAGGAGATTTTTTGTGTTAGTTTCTGTGAATTGAGGTTTCTATGTAGTCATTATATTTATGTTATAAGTATATTGTCATTGTATCTACTCAAAAATGTGATGAGCACTTTTTTTTGAACCTCATAATTATCAAAATATTGACAACATAGAACAAGAAATTAATAGCCACCCACTTTACGGGCTAGTTTGATAAATTTCGAATAATTCCACAAACCCGACAATCAATCAATATACCTTTAAAAAACATTTTTTTGAAGTCGCGAGTATAGCGGAGAAAGCCATTTTCTGCTTTCCTGGAACTTCGAAGCTGCAATTTTCGAAAACCGTGATGTATGCCAAAAAAGTCTTTGAAGGACGTGAAAGCCCCTGCATTTAAGAGAAGTTCCGGAAGCGTCCTTTCCCTCCTCTCGGCGACATCTTTTGCATCATCTTTTATCAATCTTACCAGACCACGGGAAATAAGTGAAATTTCTTTAGATTTTATATGTTGAGGTGAATGAAAAATACAGCAGAGCTGTTCTTAGCTCCCCAAATTTTGGCATGTGGAAGATACACAGATTTAGAACATCAGCTTGCTGGGTCTAAAATAGCCAAATCTGCTGAGATTGTGCAACTTGGACTAGTTTGCCATCTAAGTCATCCGGAAAACTTTTTGGAAGAAATTGAAAGCTCTTTTGTGACACTGCGCTGCAATCCCTGCCCCTGTTTTCAATCTCCCCCCCCCCCCTCTGCCCTAAAGGCTTATCAGCATAAGCATGTTTTGCTTTCTTTCCGAAAAGTCCCCTTCAAAAGTTCTTCACATTTTCCTAATTCTTTATTTCTTCAAAATTGTGCCACACTATTCATATTCTTGAGGTTTTTAGATTAGATTTTTATCAAAAAAAAATCTAATCTAAAAATTTATGTATACCCAGCGAGAGTAATATCAACCTTCCGACCCACTTTCTGCTTTTCTACTACTTATTTTCCCCCAAATGAATGTTTTATGAAAAACCGTGCGGAAAGGTCAGCGGCCCCTTTGAGATCAGGGGAAAATCTGACACTCATTCCTTTCATTAAAAATAATGCTCTTAATATCAATATGTAAATTTAGCAATATCAAAGTGTTTGCGCCACATTTTGCTAGTATTCATTTACCTTTCGACTACATCCCAAAAACCATTCTTGAGCTTCTCCCGTCAGGACCGACCGCTCAAAGCTTTGATCTCTGATTTGCTTGGAAACGTGCGTATCCTGTCTTTGCTGGAGTCGAAGTGCAAATCTTTCCAAGTTTGCCCACTCCCCCCTGCTCCCTCCCCTCTTTCGTATCAACTTCCTCCACTCTACCCCAAATCTCAATTTTATAGTATTCAAACCACATTTTTAGTACTTCCAGCATTGGAGACTTTCATCTTGCTTTCCTTCAGCTCACAGTGATTTATGTACCTCATCCAATATGCTTTCTATATTTTGACTGATGTTTTTCCGAAACTCCAAAACCTTGCTAGCGTAACCTGGTATTGCTGCTCGCTACCTGATATAGTAATCTAATGCATAACGAGAAGAGGACTAAGTAACCTTCCCCCTTCCCAGCATTTAGCTTGTGTATCAAGTCACTTTGCTGGTGAGGCTTCTCGATTAACATCATCAGACAGGCGCCACTATCATCATGAGTCAAAGCTCGGTGCATCTGCACCGGCACACAACGTCAAAGTTGTTGACATCCAAATCGCGACCACGAAGGGGGGGGGGGTATCTTACATGCATGAAGTCATCTTTAGCGCTTTATTGTAAAGAGATAAGTAGTTATGAAAGTTTTGCTGGTTTTTGAGATATATTCAAGATTCACTTCTCAGAGATGGAACGCTAAAGTATAACCAAGCTTTTCCTATCCTTTCCTCCCTGCTTTTGTTTTGTTTACTGCCCCTTTTGCATCGTTTAAACGATTTTTTCTGAAGTAAACAAATAAACATGTAACTAACAAAGTTTTCAGGAGTTTAAGAAATGATACAACGAAATGCAACGCTTTGCTCATTTACAAGCACTTGATGGGAAGGAGATCAAAAAATTGCTACAATCCTCAAAGCTGCTATTGCTATGCACCTGCTTCAGTTTTGGAGCAGCCTGTTTTTACTCTGCACTACATTCTCAAATACCAGACATTAGCTTTAAATTACAGTCTCTTAAACTTCGTACTCTTAAAGAAATTCCTACGCAAACGCAAGTTGAATTTAGTTCTTTAAGTCACGAAATACAGACAGAGACAGTTTTCCTCGCTGCAGCAACTTACTACAAATTTTTCACTTCTTTGAGTACGAGGGAAAAAACACTTGGTAATTGGTTTCGCTGAAAAGCACATATAACACTACGCTATCTGCAAGACTTCCAAAAAACCTACATCAAAAACAAAGCAACAAAGATCTACTGAAGTTTCTGGAACAGCCTAGCACAACTGCTGTTCATTATTTCACACCCATTTTGTAATGTGGCACTGAAAGTCGGTCTGATTTTGAAGTTTCTTGTCCAAGTCCGAATTCATATTGTAGTGACCCCGCTGACTGTTTAAAAAAATAAAAATGGAGCTCAGTTATCAGAGTAATTTCTCTGATTTGACATTCTTCGATATAATTTATCAGTTCATGTATATTATCCAATGCTGAACAAATCATTCAAAATTTGTTACCAAATCGAATCCAAAACTTCAAATTTGACGTCAAGGTTCTGTTTTCACCACCAGACATTAGCAAACTGTTGTTGCTGGTTGGCTCAAAGAAAATTCAATTCTCCATTTCCTGGTTCTTTGTTAGACGCTCGTCAAAATCGAAATTCTCATTAGACACTGATAAAGCGCTTTGTTGTCGGATACGCTCGGCTTCAGCCACTATGCAATATTTCAGTCCATTAACAGGAAGACAAGCTCAATTCTCATCTTCATTTGAATAATTCAACAGTTCAGTAGGATTGCTCCATATCTTTCCCAGAGTAGCGCTTGTCAGCATCAGCGATGAAGTGCAAATAGTGGATCTCTGAACAAGTACACTATTATCGCGCAGAACAGATGTATACCCATGTCAAGCGCTTTTTTGTGTTGCAAATTTTCTTCATGGAACTGTCATTTTTTATGGAAACTAGTAAACCAATAATCGTAAAGGTACTAGGTTTGATTGCTCGCTTTGGTGGCTTCGGGACCACGTTACGGTTTCCGCTATCTGATGTTTTTTGAGTTGGAGTCATATTCTTTATATATTAGATTTGGATTAGCATAGTTTGAAAGCGTTCTTTGTATTATTTGTCACATTTGAAATAAAGGGCATCCCAAAAGTATATACGTAAACACTGATTGCAAATATCTCTCTTCCCAAGATATCTCCTACCTATCTTAAAGCACCATTTTGTAAAGACAATTTACAATTAGATCTACAGTATGAAGTGAGTCACCCATCTCTCTTCGTTCCCGTATGGTTACGGTAAAAACTCTTCCCTTATAGCGTCATTGTGGTTTAGTCGTGTTTCGAAAAAGTTCCAAAAACTCTGAAAAATGGTGTACTAGAGACAGGGCTCGGCACGAGCTGGCACCGGGGAAATTTCAAAACGAAGTCCCGTTTGAAATTGAAAATTAAGTACGAAGTTCCTTTTGACCTGTTTTGAAAACCCGTCATCATTTTTATATTATGTAAAAAATGTAGTAGTGTTTTCATGCATTTCTAATTTCACGAAAGAACTTTCCACAGCTTTTGGAGCTTTTTAAGTGGTCGAATCACATCTTGAGAAGCAGAAAAAGCCGATTTTTCGACGGCGGAGCGGACCGAGCGGTTTTCAAATTGCTATAAAACGCTGAAAAGAGAACATTATGAAACTATTTCTTCTCCGTATGTAATCTTTTACAGTGTAGATACATTTTATGTAAAAAAGTATGAAAACTTGTGTGAGCAAAGTGTCGGTGCCAGCTCAGCTGGCACCCAGCTGGCACGGTGCCAGCTAATTCAGAAAAAAGTTGGGCACAGCTTCCATTCACATAAGTTTTCATAAATTTTTGGCCCGTAGTTCCGGTCCACCAACGCGCATGCACACACCAAATTTGGTGTCATACTATTGCGTTTTGGCTGAAAACAACGCCTTTGTTTGTTGATGGACAGCTTGCCAATGGCATGCCGGTGGCATGCCGACGGTTTTTGCGGCAGTTCTCCGCCTCAGCCCCTGTAGAAACGATATTCCCTTTGCTTTCCGCGCTAAAAACGATATCCAGCTTGACCCGGTGCCAGCTGTGCTGAGCCCTGACTAGAGATTTTAGCGCTGATTTCGCTACTCAACTTTCTGAGAATTAGTAAAGCTTTCCAAAGGGTGTGATCACAATTTAGGGAGCATTGTAAAGACAGCTATTATGTTTACCTGGCCTAAGTCATGAAGGAAGCATCTCGGTCAAATGCGAAGTTCATATTGTTTTAGCGTTTAGTTTTAGTTCTAATTAGCCCAATGTAAGAGTTTTTAGATTGTTTGGTTTGCTTTCCGAGGCAAAATAGGGCCCTCAATGGCTCAGAACCCTTCTTACGTTCTTACCGTTACCCACATGAACAAAAATAGTTGATTTCTTTATGCTATAAATCTAAATTGGAACTAGCCTTACAAAATGGACCCTGAAGAGAAGCATAAAACTTCTAGGGAAGAAAAATATTCACGATCAAACAGTGTACATACTTTTGGGACGCCCTGTGTTTGTCCGATCTGTCAATCGCTCCCATCCTCACTCTGTTCTAATAGTTGACCACGATCTCATATTTCGGCAAGATGCTTATTAGATACTTGATAAAGGCATCTTGCCGAAATATGAGACCATGGTCATATTTCGGCAACCTATATGCTGTTTGACCTACATATTATGTTTTTTTAATTCTGGATTATTTTTGTTATTTCCTTTTAACTGGTACATCCATGTCTCGATTTGATTCTTAAGGATTATAATCCAGGTTATCCCAGGTATTTATACGTTCGTTTATATTCCGCTTGTTCCAATGTCTTTAGCCTTTCACAAGAAACGATTCACCGATCCTTTCATTACTGTAAGACTAGAGTGAGAATTTTTTGGTATACAGCGTTACTGCGATTTAGCTGCAATTTAGAATTCTTTTAAAAAAATCATAACGAGCTGCTCACCAGGTCAAGCACCTGATTTGATTACTCAAGTTTTTACTTTTGTAAAGCTTTGCGATAGATGTATTCACATTTCTAAGAACATTAAGAAAGTCAGGGAACGCTCGGCATAACAAGCATTACGAAGAGTTAGGGGATTAGCCGAAAAGTTTTCAGTTTGTTTAGTTAGATTTTCGAGGTTAAGGCCACTCTTCAAACTTCTTACCGTAATCCTACAGCAACGCGACCGACGATTTTCTCCACACAGTAAATCTAAGCTGAAGACAGCATTACAGATCGGTACCTGAAAGTAGGCGAAAGACGTTGAAGCAATACAATTACAAAGGATCAAACAGTGTGCACACGCTTCGAGAGAAGCTGTTTACAAGATTATTCTCGCAGTTGTCGTCGCAATTCGTGACGTTTGCGTCAACCACAACATTTTGGTCCAGAGTGGAAGAATCCTGAATCCAAGGGCATCATTCATCTCAGCTCAACAAAGAGTTGCTGTTTGGATACGGTAGGTGTACGGTAGTCAGCTCCCACTCTGTAGAACAACCGAGCAATGCCTATAATCTCTCTAGATTTTGCTCAGTGTGCTAATTACAGCAATTGCATTAGATCCATCAAACTACTGAAATGTGACCGTATACCGCTTGTGCACCTACCGTACTCCTTCAATTCGAAATCCGCTCTCAATCGAGATTGCGAAGAGACGCGAAGATCGCGACAATGACCGCGTTTTTTTTCGCAGTTTAAGCAGTATCGCAGTATTGCATAGTAGCAAAAAAAGTCCTTTATAAGGAACTGTTTTCTATCATCCTAAGACCATCTCCCCCCCCCTCCCCCGCTGCAAGCTTGCGATCCTTTCGCTTTGGAAAATGTCATAAATTGTAGTAGCCCAATAACAAGCTTTTATTAGGTTGGATTATAAGCTTGCACCAAAAGTTTCTGAAAAATCATTTAAAAATGCGTTTAGCAGCGTTCTAACCCGTATAATACTTTTTACTGCGCGTGATTTATACACTATTTTATCGTATAGATTACCTAAATTTTTCTTTTAAAACATTATCAAAGTCGAAATTAGAGATTCGAAAAATTACGACTTCTTGTAGAGATGTTCTACCAGTACAGATTTACTTTGGTTGAAATAGCGTAGATCATTAGACTCAAATAAAAAATAAATTTGGAAATTTCTGGGCTTACGAGCATTCTTGGGGATCAAAAGTTTTAAAAACGCAATTCGAGTGTTTGCGTTCAACAGGTTCCGTTACCGCGATATGACTACATATGGGTGTTTCCTGCAAACTGAAAAAAAGATTAAGGTTTTCTCTCTCTTTAAATTATTAGGTCGAGTCAAAAGTAATGAGAACTTTTCGCTCCCCATTTCAAACTTTCCGCAAATCGTTTAGATAGTGATATAAGAGTACTCTAAACTGTATCAAACGTAGCTTTTCTTTCTCTTTTCAGCAGCCAGGCCAACGGCCCAGTTGACTTCTTGGTTGTCGAAGAAATTTCCCAAATTTTAAACCTGTTATTTTTACTTTAAGTGAGTATAGCTAATCCTCAGAACTTTTAGTTTGAGGGTTTCAAACAAATTCGAGTATCTAGAGAGGGGGCAGGTCCTGCTTAATGCAAATCAGCTTTTAGGTCTTTGGGAACTAGCATTTTGAGGCTTTTGAAAATCATTTTTCCAAAAGCCCTGAAATTCCAAAAATCGCTCAAAACAAAAATGCATCAAATTTTACAAAATCTTTCAAAATTGGGAGCTCCGAAAATAGTTTATCATCGAACCTTGATTTTGTAAAGTATTGAAGTGCTTACTGTTTCAAATTACCATAATCTAGATTTTCAAAGTCTGAAAAAACCATAGAATTTGAACGGCAAACGCTTTGGGTTCAAAATTTCTGGAAATATTTCATCAACTACGAAGTGATTTGGTTGGAAATTATGACTGCTGGAAAGAGGAAGAAAGGCCTTATCGGATACCGTTAAGAGCATTTGCCTGTTTACATTCTACCTAATTTGAGAATAGGTTTAAGAGGGGATACGAAGTTCTCATTACTTTTGACTCACCCTAATATATCATTTAATACGGAACCTTTTGTTGAACCCGGAGGAGATTACGGAATTTTGAAAAAAATTTTAGTGCAAGACTTATGCTCCAAATTCAAGCAGCACCTCTTTCCTGCTATAGTTGTGATGAAAATCGGAACCAAAACTTTTTGTTAGCTCAAGGTAGCTTCATACTGCACTTATCGCGTAAATATGGGTGGAGGAACGAACACCTCAAATAGGCACCGCCTACGCGGACCACTGGTCCCAACACGATGCACAACAGTAGGACGAAAGGACCAGCAGCCCGCGGAGGCGATG
Source organism: Cylicocyclus nassatus (assembly GCA_958299035.1). Lineage (NCBI taxonomy): Eukaryota > Metazoa > Nematoda > Chromadorea > Rhabditida > Strongylidae > Cylicocyclus > Cylicocyclus nassatus. The sequence goes on along the minus strand of CATQJL010000223.1, from coordinate 55,536,186 downwards.
CCTAATTGAGGCGTTCGTTCCTCCACCCCGTAAATATCCACAACGAAAAAATTGACTCAAACGAGCGATGAAATTGCTGTTTAAAGCAATCTATGAGAAATGTAGACCATAGCAGTCCGCGATTATATTAAGTATACTTCAGGTTGTGCATTGCAACTACAGTCGATTCATTTCATATGATCATGTGTGTCACTACACACACTGTTCACCTTTGGCGCGTTCCCATCCAGGATTTTTGGAGGACACAACCCTTCAGTTGAGTGTTTTTGATATGTTCCCAATATTTCCCTTCCTTCTTAGGCCCGTATGCACGTATATCCCCGCTAGAAAGGGGAGGGGATCTGAGAGGAGATGCGTCATATCTCGCTACTCTACGTATCTTTCTTCTTCCTTCTCTATCTTGCTTATGTAGGTTTTCACAACCTAATACCTGCACATAATTGATGCCAGGTTACTGGCGTGATTATTTAGATTTTCACTATTTTGTGTAATCCCCTGGGGATCCCCTGCTGATCCCCAGGGGATCACCTCTCATTTTCAAAGTGATTTATCTTCCTGAAAACTCAGTAAAAACGATGTAAAATTGTACTGTGGATATACTACGGCACTGCTAAAGATGTTTTTAGTAGAAATAAGTGAAATCTCAGGATATCGAAATCTTCGGTATTCCCTGGCTCGAAAGCTAGGGATCATCGAAAAATTCACAATCTTCAGATCCCATTTCTTCTGTCGAAAACATGCTTAGCAGTGCCGTAGTTTATCCTCAGTACAAATTTGCGGCGTTTCCACTGACTTCTCTGGAAGATAAATGGCAGTGAAATTGAGAATTGATCCCCTGGGGATCCCCTGGAGGTCCCCAGGGGTCACACAAAATAGCAAAAATTTAGTCAGTTATGCCAATAACCTGGCATCAATTATGCGCAGGTATTAGGATATGAGAACCTTTATAAGCAAGATAGAAAAGGAAGAAGAAAGATACCTAGAGTAGCGAGATATGATGCATCCCCTCTCAGATCCCCTCCCCTCCCCAGCGGGGATATACATGCATACGGGCCTTAGAAGTAGTCACCTCAAAGTGACGTAAGAGATAAGAAATGCCCCAAATCTTGCGTGTTTGCGACTGCAATTCCAGGATGGGGACGCCAAAGTTGGACGGTGTGTGCAGTGACACACATGATCATATGAAATGAATCGACTGTACAATGATGGGAATCTTGATGTGTGCGTAAACTTCAAAAAGATTGAAGTGATAATCAAATTTTTTGACATGCTTTTTTCCGGCTTATATGCAATCTGCCAAAAACAAGCTTGCAATCTTCCCTCTCTTATATCTTTTGCTAACCACCTTGAGCAGAGTCCAAAGTTGCTTAAGTGCCGCCGCCGTGCAACCGTTGTGTCAGCGAGGTGCCGGAACTTGCGCGCAACCCGTAGTAATCGATCGACGTCCGGGCACGGCGCTAATACGATGCTGGCACAGGAGTTCGGTATCTAGCCCTAGGTTAGACTGCGTTCATCTATCTTCCAAAGCATCTCAAAAAAAAGTAAGAAGAACTCAAAAATTCTCGATAAATACGGGTTATAAGTGGAAAATATTGAACACGAAGTTTATAAAGCGTCCTGGAAAGAATCTCGATTGTTCAAGAAAAAAGCAAAAACACTTTTGAGACGGCCTAATATGACCGAGAAATAATGAATGAGAAATGTGCCGAAACTACAAGTACATACCACAGCTCCTAACTAAGTTCGTTCCAAAACGCTGTGTGCAGTTGCCCTGTGCCAGAGCCCATTTGTGTACGCCTCGGTCAATCGATCTACTGCGCCGGCACGGCGCTGGCACGAGCAACTCTGACCGCAGTCCTAAATGGATTCAATTTTGATAAGGACATCGCAGTGCAGTAAATGATAATAAGAATGATAAAAAAAATTTCATTGGTAAATAACTACAAAGTTCCGTTTCATTTTTGTCCTTGCACAAAGTAAAAAAAAATCCACACTTCCTCGGCATTCCTTAGTAAGGAAGTAAAGTCTGTAAAACTTACAAACAGTTAGTAATTCTAAAAAACTTTTCAGTAAATAAGGAGGACCTAGAGTTGATTTTGCGATGTAGTTTTTTACACTGTTACCTTTCTTCAAATGGAAATGTTTGCTATATTTTGAAAAAATTTTTGAAACTAAATTCATAGCTTAAAATGGACATCGAGTATCAAAAAATCATTCTCACCTCTAATAATCCCATTCTATTCTATAAATATTAAATGTTTGCCATAAGCCCCGCGGTGTTCGGTTTCCGATGTGATGCTTTGCACTCGAACTGCCCTATGTCACATCTGCCCTGACTTAATTATCTCTCTGCCTCGGATTCCGCGACGTTCATGCAGAAGGCGAATTAAACTTTTTCCTCGCTTCTTCATTATATTCCCTCCTTCTGATTTATAGCCAGCAGACGTCGTGCATAACATTCTGCATTCGACAACATCCAGCCAAATATCGTCTACCACGTCTTCTTTCGTGCTCATAAGCTGGGGAGAGGGGTAGAGTGTCGACTAGCTTGTAGCCTCTCAAGTCTTTAGATCTGCAATCCTTGCACTTTATAAAGTCGCAATTACACACCAAACTTAGGAAATTGTATTGGACAATTTGTACAGTATTTTACGACCTATGCGCTTACAAGCTGTCCATTTCTAAACACTTTTCTTTGCTTTTTCCTCTACTTGCTTCAGTAAATGTGAGTCTTAGGATGGTGCGAAAATAACGAACGTTTCTTGGCGGGGGGGGGGGGGGAGGGGGAGGGGGAGGGGGGCACTGGAAAGAAACATGATCTACAAAATGTCTTCCATATATCCGCGTAAATCGTATTCCGCATGAACTCTGAAACCTAGCCAAAACATTGACTGCCTCAAAAATTGGATCTCGCTGTCAGATTAGAAGAATATTACAAAACTCCTATAGTCAAAATTTCGTAAATAAACGCAACGTTCAATACATTCTTTGATGTATTTTCTTCAAGGTGCAAAATGAGAAAAAAATGATGGTCGAAAATTAGCAGACACAATCGCGCGCTAGTTTCACCATTTCACCATTTTTTTGTATTCTACAAAACTTTAAATTCATAACGATAAAATGTTATTCTTGTGTGCGCCCTAACCATCGAAAAATTTCACATTCAGCACAAAAAAGCACGAAAAAGGCAACATCTCCACATCTTCTAACCAATTTCTTTTTATTCACTGACCTCGAAAATTTTTAGCAGCCTTGTTTTGTATTTTATTAGGTGCCTAGGTGACCAAGAGGTAAGTTTGCAATTTTTTTCGGGGATCCATCTTTGGTGTAATTGGCTTTTTCATTCTGGCCATTAACTTTGATCAAACACGATTTCTGAGAAATCCTGGTAGTTGCCTAGAAGTAGCTTTATTTGTTACAATGTATACTTCACGCGTTTTGAATATGCATAACGGCTAAAGGGCCGGGCATACTTCGCTCGATTTCAGTCGCGACGCGATTTGGCAATATTCCAACTGTTCATAACTCATTGTAGACACATTTGAATGTACAGAAGATAGGGCATTTTATCAATCCACGAAAATTATACACATTACGCATGTGCAGCTTGCTGTGTTAGATTTAAAGACTTCTGGCGAATTGCCAAATCGACTGAAATCGCGACTGAAATCGCGTAAAGTATGCCTGGTCCTTAACGCGTAACAAACGCTCACTATTTTTGCACCAACCCAATAGTCTGGGGAGACAGCACTTGAATTGAAAATGGCTTCCAATGCAATTTTTCCTTACACAAGTGATGTCAGCAAGGCAAAAACACTGTTCATTAGGTATGCGTACAGTCTAGTCATTTCACTGAAGACGGGCGGAAGACGAGTAATTTATGCTATTTATTTGCTCATTATTGCATCGCTGTACCTAATCTTTGCCACTGAAATTAAGCCCCGACTTAGTTCTTCTAAATTGGAGCAAAAGTGCTCGCGTGTTCCGTTCCTTCTACTAGGGCCAAGAACTACATGGGCTAATTACACTAAGTGTAGCTAGTTGGTAGCCAGCAGTGAGATTACGAGAAAACAATTTTATATAGTACTTGGTAGCAGTAGCGGACCGAGGGGGCGTCCCGTCTCGAAATTTCGAAAAAATGTACCCATAAGTTATAAAAAATACGTAAGGGATTTTGTATACTTGCAAATAATCATAATGATTTCGAGATTCTTTAGAAACTACGCCTCCTCTTTTTCAAAATTTCATGGTTTGGGTCCGAAGGAAAAAATATTTTGCACCGATCCCGGAATGTAAATCTTGGAACCGCCACTGTTTGAAGTGTTTCATAAAGCCAAGCAATCGTGTAAGTTTGAGCCCTCCGCAATCCCGAAAGAAATTCGACAGGGAAAAGCAGAATTTTGAATTTTTTCTAGAGGGCCTTCTTGCTCTTCTCCCTTTAGAATTTTCGATTTTTGAAATCAGCGTTTCTTGCCAAACTACAGTACCTTTCCACGTTTTAGCAGCCAATATTTTTTCATGATCTTGACGTTCTTTCAAATAGAAGCTAGATTCATAGCAAAAGAATGTACTTTTCTTGAAGAAAGACTAGAAGTTTCTGGAGTCTTTGAGGATTGAAGTAGAGTCATGCATTGTGTATGCATTGTGCAAGCAAGGCTCTTTTTAATGCATGCCATACAATCACTTTCTCAGTGGGCCTGAGGGAGGGAGGGGGGGGGGGGCGGGGAAGTGTGGAAGGAAGGAGGGGGGGGGGGAGGCTGAAAAGCTCAATCCTGCGTCATCTCATCGTGTTTTATGATGCAGTATCGCGACTGGGTGAGTACGAAAGTAAGTAAGTGGAGTACCAACCGATAGATCATAGCAAGCTCTACAAAATGAAGCCCGAACCTTGCCAGGTTTGTTTTGCATGAAGTTTGGAGAAAAATTTTATAAAGCACTAATGATGTAAAAAAACGAAAAAAATCGTATCTCTGCTCAGAAAAGTCCTAGGAACCCCTAACTTGCTCACGCTTGGACCACTATGTATGTTACGCTTGTATGCACATTATCGCGGTTTTTCCATGGCTGGAAATTGAGAAGGAATTCGGCATGTTTCTGTTTCAAAACAATCCTGAGCTTTCTCACATGAGCGATTCTGTAGTATGAACCTTAAGGAGTATAAATATGAATTTACAGCTTTAGACAAGCGCTAGTTTTCGAGAAAAATCAAATTGTTTGCAAAAAACCCGAAAAACGCGAGATATTCGCATTTTTGACTTGTATTTATTTGTCGTACTGTAGCCATGAAAAAATACCACAAACTGTAAAGATGAATGTCTAATGTGGAGAGTACATGCCTGTGCAAATTGGAGATCTCTAATGCCTAAGGCATACTTCACGCGATTTGGCCGAATCGCCACTTTCACGCGACTTGGCGATTTGCCAGATCTCTACAAATTTATCGTGCGCGCTTCTGGAACGCATAGAGGGTAGCTTGGGTGAGTTGTTGCAATTGGATTAAGTTCTGACCAAAGGAAACACCTTAACAACGAATTACAAAGAGTCGCTGTTGTGCCAAATCGCGCAGCGACAGGAATCGCGCAAAGTATGCCATAGGCCCAAAACGTCTATGGACGGAGACACGATTTTTCGGGTATCTGAAATTTTGCATATTTTGGATTCAAACCTTCAGGTGGAGCAAGATTTCCACGAAGGTTTGTGAACTACCTTGTACAGCTTGTGCTTTATCAAATGATACCCCACTCGCTGTCTTTTGTGGTCACTTTGTCGCGGTAGGATGCCATGCGACATTATTTTCCGGGCAACTTAATACTTATGGATTTATTCCATCTCCTTCGAAATTTGTACGCACTATTTTTTACTTATTTTTTGCTTATAATCTTACTCAAACATGTTTTGGTATTCTTCTCTAAGCTTTGCAATAAAAAATCTTGAAATTCATGTAGATTTTTGCTCAGCACTCATGCTTATTGTTTTATTCGTAAATAGTGGCAAACTCCGCCCACTTCCACAGAGTCAGTTGAACAAGTCTCGCCGTTCTTTTATCTGATTTTAATGCCAAAAAGCAATCTAGCAAATCATTCAACTTGTTACGCCTTCTTGTCCTTGATGGCTTAACTACAAAAAAAGTTTTTTCTTCAAAAACGCATTTTCGTTTTTGATCCGAATTGCTGTCCCTTTTTTCAAATGTTCCAGGTGGTCTTCTTTATGTTATGCAAACTTTCATTACTTTTATTGTCTACATATGCTCTTTATGTCTTAGTAAAAGTTTATGTAAAGCAGATTGTCAGAAGCAAGAGTACTTCGCTCATTAATTGCACCTGCTCCCTCCCTACAAACGCAGGTGCATCTTGTTCCCGGGAATTTTCAATTATCTCCATATGGTTTTTATATGATGAATGTCTGAAGTTCTTCGTCGGGTACTTGCACCCCTCAAGTTCATTTTGCCTTGGACTTTTCTAGCTTGCATCAGAGCCCAGGCTCGCACGTCTAATACTTTCAACGTTTGAATTAAGTGGGGGTATTTTTGAATTATCAAAAAAATGTAGATAACACGTATTGCTAAATAAATGAATTTTCAGGATTTTATTTATAGTCTTTACACCTCTTGTCATTTTAAGGTCAAGTTATCAGGCATCTCTAATTTAATTTATATTTATCTTCAAGAACTTCGACTACAGTCTTCACAATTGAAAATCTATAGTCAACATTGAATGGACAAATTTTTAAGAAGAAAATGATCGATTCCAGAGGCAAAATTCACAAAAATCTTTGTTTTCCATGCTTTTGCCTTTTTGGGGCGTTCCCGTGCCTTACCCGATTTCTGGGAGCCCTATCTTGAAGGAACAGACGACTAGCAGTACCTAGGTGGGCGGAGCTTGATAGCATTCGCGGGTTCCAGATCCATTTTTTCCTTTCCATTCCGAGGCCATATTAAAGGACCAGATCAGCGTAGATTTCCTAATCGCTAGGCCTTCTTGTAAACTAGATACTAATTGGGGGAGCACTTGCCTGAACGTTGCTTTTGAATAGCTGCGGTTTTTAGGGTACGACTATCTTGTTGGGAACTTTTCCTTCCATTTCTTGAATTGATTGTGAATGAACTGAAACATATCTTCTTAGTTTGACAAATGATCAAGGGGCCCTCGCCACTTTCTCTCACCAATGACGATGGCTATGACATTCATCAATGGATAGGCGCTAAGCACGCATATATTTGCACTTCATCACCATACCAATAAGTTTTTTTAACTTCCTTCTTCCGTCACTTCTTACTCATTTGCACTGCCTTCCCTCCTATATTGGGCTGAAACAAAACTTATCTCTCAGTTTCGAAAATCGTATTTTCATCTATTACTGTAGATTGTGCAAATTGAATGTCCACCTTTATAATTTTGATGGACGGTATGACGTCACTAGCAAAACTGACTTTCGGACAGATTTTTAGTCAAATCAAATCTTGAACCAAAAAGTAGAGGAATTCATTCAAATAGCTCGTAATATAGTAAAAACAAGTGTATCTCAATGCTCTAGAAATTTACCTGGGAAAAGGCGCAATGTCGAGTAAAGAAAATTGAAATTCGTAATATTAGATGAAATTTCTGCTCAGCAAAATTTGTTTCAATGGAAAAGTGTAGTTCGTAAAACCGCATAAAGAAGCCGATTATAGTTGAACTTCTTCCCAGTCTAATAAAAAGGCTGAAAAATTGCTTTTTCAGCATTTCTCTTCATCATTACGCCAAGATATTTAACCAAATGAAGTGATTTTATTTTCTGCTTTAGGTTGAACACCTAATGAGTTTGGTGAATACAAAGCTGTATTCACAGAATTTGCAAGAATGGACCTCAGTGTCAGAAAGGAGAGTTACAGGGCTTTTCAATCTGAGAGTCGCAAGTTTCGCTTGCGCGGCTCCTCCAACGCGGCCGCCTCGCTCAGGCCGCGCGCGACTTTTGCTGCGTATCGCCCGGATTTCGCAAGCTTCAGTCGACGCGCAACCAGCGCAACGAACGCTGCGCGGACCTAAGCGTGGCGTCCTAGCGGGGCGGGTGGGACACTCAGGTTGTAAAGCCCTGTATGTATGATTTGTTCAGAATAAAGGTTTCGGAAAAACTGTAAAAGTTGCTATTGCATACCCTAATCCTTCTCACATGAGATAAATAATCGCGAAAATTTCCGAAAGCTACAAGAAAATGATTTGCAAAATGTTAGTTCGTAGGCGAAAAATCCAAGTTCATCCGATGTGAAACTTCCCAAAAATCATGTGACATTCCCTTTGGGCGAAATGAAGTTGAAAAACGTGTGATTTTTATAATAACTAGGTGTGCACATCTAGGTTCTTGCTCAACACGCATTCTTATAGTTGTCCTCCCCCCACTAGACACCTAGTGGATGGATTCGAATTTGAACTAGAGCACGCCGATTGCGGCAGAGCGCGGCATTGTCAACTCCAGTTTAACCTCATCCAATATTCTCTGGTGTTTCTTCGTCGTTGCATGGTGATTTTTTGTTTCATTGATGTTTGTAATCAAAATCGACGAAATTGTTGCTGCTTAGCGATGTTTCGTGCTACTATGCTCGCTTCTTCGGTTTTTATTTCAGCTAAATTTGAAATCAGAATTCAAATAACGAGCATATTAGCAGGAAACATCACTCAAGACTAACAAAGTCTACAATCCAGTTAAGAAGACTGCTAGCATTCAAAAAATAGGATGAAACGTTCCAAAAACACAAAAAAGTCTGTTTGAGATCAAAGTGAGGGCTGCAGGTACCGCGCTCTGCCGCAAACGGCGTGCTTTACTTCAAATTCGAATTCGTCCACTAGGTGTCTAGTGGGGGGGGGGGGGGGGGAGGACGACTATACTTGACTTTGCAAGAGGCTCTCTTACTTTCGTGGAAAACTTTTTTACAACTTCTAGGATTTCAGTTTTATTAGATTGTGTCAAAAATGATGGAACTTTTGAGCTCCCATCTTAACTTGGGAGAATAATTATTAGGGTGATCACTAAAAATGGGACAGCTTGATTTTTGTCAAATTTTGAGATTTTTTGTTTCGATCAACAACAAGCAGGCTGCAGCGTAAACGTCGCTTATATAAGCGACCTTCGCCTATTATTCTGGCAAAACGTCAACGCTCCTCTCCCACAACCCTACGCGTGGCGCCCTGAAGAACTCGAACAGGATTTTTTGAACCTCGCTCATTCTTGCGCTGCCATACCGCAAAGTTATAGAGCAGTTGATATATCATTCGAAAGAGCTGTTCATGCTCTTTCAAACAGTGTATGAAACATACAGAATTTCTTTCTATTTCAGGGTAAAAAAGCGAATTACCTGGAAAATCGCGATTTTTGGCGCAACAAAAACCAGTAAATCAAGTTTCAATCTGTATTTTCCGAAGATAGATAAAATGTGAGGTAAACTGCATATGGATGGATAGAGCGTAAAAAGCTCTTTCACATGGTACCTATAGAACATGCGTTCACCTGCAAAGAATTGAATAACGCGTATCTTTGTTCTCGAAGCTACTAATGGCTATATCTCCTGACTTTGAAAGTTGAGGCCATCAAGCTGTCGTGGATTGAGTGACTGCCCCACCACCCACTCCAGCAGTGGTACCTTGGGTGGTTTCACATGTTTCACTGCGCAGATACTGCTCAAAATTCGTAATTTATCGAAGTGACTACCTTTGCATTTCAGCAAGTATAAAAATTATTAATCATGTAAATGAACTCATATAGGTATTTTCTGAAAGAGAATAATCTATTCTAACATCTATCGAAATTGGGAAGTTTAATCATTTTTCTTTTTTGAGAAATCTACATTTATTCTCTAGGTGTCCCATTTTTTTAGTGATCACCCTAATAGTAAGTATTATAAACTGTGACCAACGCATTTCGTCTATCTTTCAAACGGGCATCATTTAAGCCATTCATGGAGGTATTTTTTCTTGAAATTGCCCAAAAAATCCTAACTTTGCCACTGTTTTTGTCTTGCGTAACTTCAAGTAGTCCTCAATATTTCCATCTCTGTAATAACACTTCGCTTTGATGCTCTCTTTTGGTTGTCAAGTGTACTGTAACAACTGTTTGTAATATTCGTCGGAATAGTGATTACCTTTGAAAAAGCCAAAAAATTGTATTAGGTTGGTCCGAAAGTTTTGTCAGTTTTTTCAATCCATCGCCGAATGAAGATAAACAAGCGCATCAAGAGTGACGAGATATTTGCTGGAAATTACAACCACTCGTTTTTTACCATGTCCAAATTTCGCTAATTTTCAAAATTTTTGTATGAGACATTCGGAGGAGCCCTAATAACCGGCAGATAGGGCAAACCTTTTGCCAACAGAAGCAATTTTTTGTAGCCCTACGTTGTCTCCCAGAATTTCTACGATTTATTTTTTGAAGTGACCAAATTATACATTCAGCCTATTTTGAGCTCGTAGAACAGAAAATGCTAAACATTTCAGTCACCATTCGATGCAGATTTTTCTCCTCTTTCTAAGAGTTGTCTGTTTTGCCAAGACAAGCGAAATTTATGCTGAAAATCGCAGTATTTCTCAATTTCATGAGTGCGCACTGACGTAACCTATGTTTCAAAATCTTCACAATTTGAACCGAAAACAAAAATTTTGAAAATTAGCGAAAGTTGGACATGGTAAAAACGAGTGGTTGTAATTTCCAGCGAATATCTCGTCATTCTCGCAACGGAACACAATGAGAGTTCAACAGCTGTAAAGAAGAAGAAATTCTGCATCGGAAACATTTTGAAGCATTTGTTTATCTCCATTCTAGCGTGTTTGCCGATGGATTGAAAAAAAACTGACAAAACTTTTGACGCACCTAGTATAAAGTTATCAAGGTAATCAGCATGCGTTTTTAGCCTTCTGCACAATTTTTATAAGATTGCCTCTTTTTGTCTTTTTTTTTCAAAATTCTCATAGGACACCCTGTATATCCAGTGTTATCTACCAAGAAATAACTTTTCATGCACTAAAACGAAATGAAAATTCCGCTCGAATTGATTAAAACCTAATTTTTTTTCGTTTTTTTTGGTGCCATAGGAGGAAGAAGACAAACATTGTTCTTGAAGGCTTACCCAACAGCTCAAAAGATTGCTATTCTTTGCAAAATGGTAAACATCTGCAAACAGCATGTGAAGCCTGCGAAGCTTCCGCTATTCTCTTTTTCTTCGGAAGAATTCTGATTTGCGCATTTGCTTCTTTTTGAAGATTTGCAAGTCAAGGAAATGCTAAATCTATTTTCGCAGTATTTATTATATTCAACTGTTGCGATTCTGATTCCATAGGGCGCTGAAGCATTCAAAAGCATGAATAGATTTTTTGCTCGCCCTATAATAGTATTCTTTGCTTTCATTAGCCATTTTATATCCGCTTATGTCTGACGCACCTAACAGATGAACTTGACGAGAATAAATCGAAAGTTGCTGACTAATTCGAGGCATTACGGATATTCAGTTGTCAGTTCATGTTCATTTTCACTTCTGCCAAGAATTTTTCCCATCTTATCATGCATTGAAATTTCCTGCCCATTTTCGGTTGCAAATCTATCGTCCAAGAATCACCAAGTGAGTTGTTCAGTGCAAAAAATAAAAGTTAAGTTAAATTGGTTCAAAAATTCTTTGCACCATTTCGAAAGATTCGTAACCTCTGATTTTCCCAACCGATTTGATTGCTTTTATTTTTTTTGAAAGGCCAGATTATGCTTTTTTAAAGATATCGCAGCGGCTTAAGAATAAGAATAGGAATAAGAATAACAAAAGCAATTTGTTGGAAACTTCAGATGAATTTTGGAGATGGTGCAAACGAACCGGTCAACCTAATATTAGGTTGATTCATATTTGATGCACGTCTTTCTCACCTCTTCTTCCAAGAGCTGGTAGTAGATGTGTAAACAATTCCCTGAAAAATTTTTTACACCATCTGAAAGAACGTTTTTTCTAGTTTCTTACGTCGCCCATCGCTTTCGTACATCTCCGTTCATTCCAAAGTTCTGAGCCTTCGAATGAAAGAGACTAAATTCCAAAATTTTTGCTTTTCACTCTTTTTGCCCTAAATCCATGAAGAATGAGCGGATCAATTATAAAAATATGCATAGAGATTAGAAAACTTTGCGCTACAAGATGCTATTTGAACAAAATTCTTCATGAATTCTGAGCCGAGAAATTCAATTGCGAACTTTGATGATCATCGCGGCCCTTCCGTGCCATATAGAACTTTGAAGCAAAAGGCGATTGCAGGTCTTTTGCACTACCAAGCAAGTGTAGACCTAGTTCATTTGATGGTAGAAAAGCGCTAAAGTTTTCTCACTTTCCAGCGGAGATAAATGAAATATTTTCAAAAATGACCGATTTTTGAACCCCCCGCGATGCCAGAAAAATGTGAGCACTTTCGACTTTTTCGCGATATTTTCTTTCAAATTTTTTCTTTAAAATCCAAGCTTGGCATTACCGCTCAAGAGGCCCTTGGCTACACGATGAGCGAAGTCTGCTTTATCCTACTTCATTCAAGCACAAGTTATGCTCTTTCAAAGTAGAGGTTTCCGAAAAAAGTTGTTGGCAATCTCCAGGCAAGAAAATCTTTTTTATGACAGATACAGTCACGCAAAAGTATCTGTTTTATAGCCACTGGTTTGGTGGTTATAGTAGTTTTTATTGCGCCTAGAAATGTCTTTTCAAAAAAGAATTACCTTGGTTGATAGTTGAAGTATAGAAAACGTGCATTAATTATGAATCAACCTAATATTATGATTCAAATTAATACGTTCCCTGCGCTAAGGCGGTTTAGCTTATGTAAAAATGTAAGAAACATATTTGGAGCACCGCAGGCTGTACAAGATGAATTTAATTAATCGCAAGAATTTAGATTTGCATGAAGCTTGAAGGCAAAATTAAAATATACGCAAACATCCTGAAAGGATGTCCTTCCATATCTTGCGGAATCGCAGCTTGCAAGGAGAAGCTCAACCTTCCGCATCAGACATTTAAATGTGCAGTTACTGTTTTTGCTTCGATGACTGGAGATAAAAACGAAAATTGACATTTTCCGCCAAAGTAGCGTTGAGCTGTTCCTGCATAAGTATTTTTGTGCTGCAAATCTCAGTTAGTAGAAGCACATAATTTTAGCCTCCTACAAATGCTAGTTTTCGAGAAATTAGCTTTAGCATCAAAGACTCGGAAAAGGTCAAATTTTTTGTAGTTCTTGGTCATTTTTATCTTCCGAATTCTTATCAAAAAAGAAGGTTTGCGGGTGCTTGAAAATTTTTAATCCAGCCCTAACACTCGAATCGGAATTTTTGAGTAGTACTATATGCTATCTTGTGCAGCTTGCTTTACTCTAGAAAGAGGAGGTAAAATTATGGCTCCAAAAGATTTGTTCGACGCCTTTAATTGATGTGAAAAGCTTTGATTCAATATAATGATTCAAACTCTTTTCGAAACGCACAATCACCTTGCTTTCCATCTACAGTAAGTTCACAGTATCGTTTTGATATACGAGCTAGATATAAACTTTGCAATCAATTCAATCCATTTCTTTGTGAACTTCTGGGGGAATTGCCCGAAATAGAGATTTTGTGTACTCGATGGTTTCACATATGCATATTTTCATATTTCCATTTAATGCCAATTCTTTCAACGCAATTTGGAGACAGGTCCACCGGAACATTTGCTCGGTTACTGTACTGACAATAAAGAAAATGAACTTTAGAGATTTTTTAGAATAGCGATTCCGCGGTAACATGTCATGTGCAAATCAAGTACCCGCAATTTTCTTGCTTAAGACAACCTAGTTTGATGAATTTCTTTCGAGGTGTCTATTGCATATAAGCAGAACAACCACGTCATTCAGCATGCTAAGGATTTCTGTACTTGCGTGGGCAGTTAGTGCGGATATGGAACTATAAACTGCCCAAAAGTTGTGAAGGGAGATCATTTTACTGTGCTAAATTGGCTAATACATGTCTATAGCAGCCGTTTCGTCTAGCATTGGATATTTATTGTCTGTTAAATGATGTCATTAACCGTTTTATTGCATGAAGCATCTATTTAAGCGTCTCGCACTGCTCAATGCCTTCATAAAAGGGTTGAGCGTGTGCGAGACTGTGGCAGCGCCGTTCCAGCAAAGTTCCAGCGCCGTGTCAGCGCCGTGCCGCAGCCCGCTTGAACGCCCGTTTTGATCGATTGACGCTCAGGTACGGCACTAACACGGCGCTGGCATGGCGCTGGCACGTTGGAACGGCGTTGGCACGGGTAACTCTGGCGCAGCCTTACACGCTTTACTAGATTTGACACCATGGCGCTATGCTAGATATAGCACTAGTAAGTCACTATGCTATGGTCTTGGTTTTCTAAAGTCCTAAATCTGCAAAATAAAGATTTTCTTGGTTTTTTTGAGCTTCTAGACATTGAAAATTGAACGCAGAATTGGCTCGGACTCAGTTTTATTCAATTAGTTAGTAATAAATTCTCAGCGATGGGGTGCTGAGTCTGAGGAATCAAAAAACCTCCTATGCATAGACAGCAGACATGAGTCCTTTGTTTTCGTCAAGAAATATTCATAGAATCTCTGCACCCTAGATAACTGAATTAGCACCGGGAAGTGTCTGCTATCTTCATTGCCACCTTACCGACTTCATCTACTATTTTTTTATTTTTGAAAATCCTGTGCTGCTTTCATTTTTCTCGCGCAATTATGTAGTCCAGTTGTTGGTTATTTTCACCATCACATCTAAAGCTGGTTATTTTTGCAGTGATTTACTTGTGGAACGTCCTTAGGAATCACTGATGAGAAGCACAAAGGAAGCTAACTAGCATAATTCTTAGCTCCGAAACCGGATAGTTTGAAATGAGTATAAAAAGGATATAAACTCTCTTTTCATTACTATTACACATTGCAAATTTACTAACCTGTTTTTGATAGTATGTATCGTCGAGTTGACCGCACGGATTGCTTAAATGCGGACCACGCGCGGCGCGGCTGAATTGTCGCGAAAGCACGATTTGGACAATGGCGTATTTGCAATGGGACAAGCGTTTTACCTCGCGGCGCGTGCTCCGCAGTGATGTGAATCCGTGCGATCAACGAATCAGCTATACTTTTTGGAACCATTCTAATGACCACAGCTGCCTCGGGTCATTTCACATAAGTGGTCATCTGGGATTGTTGCAGAAAAGTGAGAGAGTGCACAGTGAGAGGAGAGCGCAGACAGTCCGCATTCACAGTAGGTCCGTGCGTCTATTACTTCTTGTTTTTGGTTTTGTTGAACTTTGCTTTAAGCGTTTGCAAACTCGTTTTGCAAAATGTAATCTAGCTCATTTTTCTACTTGATATCTCAGCTATAATAATTCACCCTGATCTCATTTTCACCATCATTTGACGCAATTGCATGTGTAAATGTAATGCCAGTGTTAATTGCTGGCCAAAGTGCTTGCTGCAAAATCCATTGCAGTCAAATTTTCGCAATTATTCGTCGGTGTAGGTTTAGAATGCCTAAGACATATTTCCAAAACACTACACTTTTACATCAATTTCGAATGTTTGTTCAGCTTCTGAAGGGAATTTCTTTAATGGTGGCATTGTAAAGTATTTTATTTTCTCATGTTTGAAAATTTTTGAGTTATCAAATCCGAGAAATAGAGCAGGCCATGGATCGCGCGTTTATCTGAATCTCAAAGTTCTATTTTTCGTTTTTTTACATATCCCGAAAATTTACTACCTACTCTATAGTCAATAGTTGTGAGAAGTTTCATAAAACAACTGCTCATCTTTTATCTTCTGCTAATTATATTTGATATCTCTCTCTCAAATATGTGAGCAGTTCCTTGCAGGCCTTGTGGATTTGCGTAGGCAATTCATTCGTATGGAATGGCTTCGTAAAACGGTATTTTACGGCTGTTTTGCATGGGAATATGTTTGGAAAACCCTCCAAATAGATAGTTTGGGGCTCTTTGTGTAATGCTATGCATATTCTGTTGATATGGATGCCAGATTTTGAATATTTATGGCGGTAGGGAAAGCTTCGAGTAGAAGAAACTGAGCACGAGGCAAAGCGCTCGTATAGTGTACACCATAGTTTGATGGCAATTCAGTTTTATTTTCCATAATACTTTGATCTTGATGTATGCGCTTGAAAAGAGTTAGAATATTAAGGGCTATCATCGTCAGCAATGCCAACTAAGAGCTCAATAGCAGCATACAGAGCGGTAAAAGACGTGCGTATGTGTACTAAATCGGTGTTAGTACACATACGTCTTTTTTAATCCTATTCAGCGTGACAATCAAATTTCGCTTATCACGCCTTTCTCAGCGATTAATATAGCAGAAGGGTGGGGACTGAGAAATTCGGACTGTATCTACAGTTGTAGCGCTGGAATTTGGCCAAAATTGCGGTATTTAAAGGATTTGCGGGATTTGCGGGATTTGGTTGTAATTTCTTCTAATATAACTTTATTTGGAATCTGCAAGAAGATTTGGCTTCAACTTGATGAGACGAATCTTTTAGTATACATTATGCCCGTAGTCCATGGTGATACGGTAGACATATGATACTACTTTGTTATTTTCAAAATTTGATCATATGAGCAACAATACATGTTTCTGGTTCTAGCAACAATACATGGTTCTCATAACGCATGCAAGTACAACCTAGTGCACCATGGAAAACGGGCATAATGTGTACTAAAAGATTGCCTCATCAAGCTGAACCCAAACCTTCTTGCAGATTCCAAATAAAGTTGTTTTAGAAGAAGTTATGACTAAATCCCGCAAGTCCCGCAAACAACTGTATAGGGTGGCGCGTCACATTTTTCGCTGCAAAATTTTTTTATGGAAACGAGGTCTTGTACAATCATTTTTGCTGGACAACACGGAAACGTACTAATTTTTTACTCCTACAGGGCTGGGTTTACATGCACACAGGCTTCAGCAGTTGTCTTGGACCTAATGCGTCAAAAATGATATTTGGAGGATGTGCCCGCTGCGAAACCTCGGCGATAGAAAGCACAAGGGCCGGGCATACTTCACGTGATTTCAATCGCGACGCGATTTGGCAATATTCCAACTGTCCATAACTCACTGTAGGCACATTTCAAATATACAGAAGATAGGGCATTTTATGAATCTACGTAAGTTACACATACGCATATGCAGTTTGCTAGTGTTTGATCCGAAGAGTTATGGCAAATTGCCAAATCGCGTCGCGACTGAAATCGCGTGAATTATGCCCGACCCTTTAGACAGAAATGGAAGATGAACATTAGCGGAAGTGAAAAGCGTACCTAGAAGGGGGGGGGGGGGGAGGGAGCGGGGATTCCTTTCGCAAAAGTACCCTTGCGGTCGAAATTAGTGTTAAACCTTCTACTCAAAGGAAACGAATATGCATGTGGGCCATCAATGTCGCAAAATAGCGACTCGTCTTGCGCAGTGGTGTGATTTATGTAGTTGGGTTGAACTTATACAATGCCAATTGGATAATTTAACCTGCTCTATTGCGATACCTTAGATACAATTGATGTGATAAGATAGTATGCCGAACGTCGCTCAAATAGGGACCCAGTTTGCGAACGTCTATGCAGAAATCTGTAGACTGTACTGCAGCGAACACGCCAAAGGGTGCTGAGCTCAGTAAACCGCAGAACCTTGATTTTCATGAATTTTGTTCCAGATTGCCTGTTATCTAGACCAGGGTCCGGCACAGCTAGAACCGGACCCTGGTTTAGGATAACAGGCAGATTTGTGGGAGTGATAGCAAAGGAGTCGATTTTTTGCGGTCTGGCAGTGCCCCGGAAGTCGCAGTAGAATACATTAGAGTCGAAATTAGGACGGCAAATTGTTTAGCGAGACATCTTCACTTGTTTAAGTCATTCCTCAAATTTTTTTTCATAAATTGTTTCTGCACTTAAAGAGGTTTTAATGGGCACAACCTGATACTCTTTCCTTTAGGCTTTTGATAGCTTTTAGAAATTCTATCAGGTTGTCCGGAAAATAATGTCGCATGGCATCCTACCGCGGCAGAATGACCACCAAAAACATCGAGTGGGGTGTCATTCGATAGAGCAAAGCAAGCTCTACAAGCTAGTTCACAAATATCCGCGGAGATGTTGCTCCAACTGAAGTTCGAATCCAAAATATAAAAAATTTCAGACGCCCGAAAAATCGTATCTCCGTTCACAGACGTCTTAGGGATCTCCAATTTGCACAGGCATGTACTCTCCACACTAGACATTCACCTGTATAGTTTTTGGTATTTTTCCATGGCTACAGTACGAGAAATAGAAAGAGGTCAAAAGTGCGAATATGTCGTGTTTTTCGGGTTTTTTTGCAAACAATTTGTTTTTCTCAAAAACTAGCGCTTGTCTAAAGCTGAAAATTCATGGTTATACTCCTAAAGGTTCATGCTACAGAATCACCCATGTGAGAGAAGCTCAGGATTGCTTCGGCAAAAACATGTCAAATTTGGTTTTCTCAATTTTCAGCCATGGAAAAACCTCGAAAATGCGCGTACGAGTGTCTCGTATAGTGAGTCCATGCGTGAGCAAATTAGGGGTCCTCAGGACTTCTCTGAACGGAGATACGGTTTTTTTCGTTTTTTCGGATCTTGAGTGCCTTGTGAAATTTGGCTCCAAACTTCACGCAAATCAAACCTGGCGCGAAGGTTCGAGCTTCATTTTGTAGAGCTTGCTCTGATCTATCGGTTGATACCCCATTCACATACTTTCGTGCGCACCCTGCTGCGATATTGCATGATAAAACAAAAAGCGACATTATTTTCCGGACAACCATATATAATGGCGCAAGCCTGCTTTGCCGCAAAGCGCGCCCGCAACCAAATAAGCGCTCATAGGCTTCGTCTGTTACTGGTCTATAATACTTCGTTTCTAGTTCATGCTTCATTGTTTATAAAAGATAGTGAAGGGGCTATGAAAAGACCAAAAAGCATTTCGTAGAAGTTATGATAAAACGAAGAGGGATTCATTCTAAAAAAAACTCTGCCTTTGAACTGAAGGTTATCCCTGGAACTTTTTTCTTCTTAGAGTTCTTACAAGGAGAGGATACTTAGTCGAAAGCGCCAATCTAGATGAGACATATATCATCTTAAAGCGCTTGAAACGCTGATTCCAAATATGTATTTTCTAGCTGCGGAGCGGTTTTGTAGAAGGAGTTATGAGGGTTGTTTCCCTCTGGGGTTGAGGCGCCCCCAGCAGGTCTCGCCTTATTTATTAGCACTGTAGAGGAGTAACTGGTGGCAAATGGCCTGTAAGTAACTTGCTTGATAAGGAGAGTGTCAAGGTTTCAACCCTCTTCGTATGCAACTTTATCGCAATTTTTGCAAAATTGAGCCTCTAAATAGATTTGGAGCCCTAAACCCTGAACTTTCTGATGATATGGCTTGCTAATCTAAGTTATAAGCGTTAAAAAAAACAAAAAATATGAGTATCAAAATCCTTATTGTAATCTTCATTCAAACTACTTACCACTAGGCCATTTACCACCAGTTACTCCTTTACAATGCTCATAGATAAGGCGAGACCTGCTGGAGGGCGCCTCAACCCCACAGGGAAACAACCCTCATAACTCCTTCTTCAAAACCGCTCCGCAGCTAGAAAAGACATATTTGGAATCAGCGTTGCAAGCGCTTTAAGATGATATATGTCCCATCTAGATTGACGCTTTCGACTAAGTATCCTCTCCTTGTTAGCAGCTCAAAGATGATGCGATGAAGTAGACGTTTGTTACTCACATACTAATCTGTTTACACAGTAGCAAGTGACATTTACACAAATTGCTATAAACAAAGACATTTTTCTAAGGCTGAGTACTTAAAGTTAATTCCTGTAAACTGACACTTTACATAAAGAGTGCAACTGCTTGCTCATCACATTTTTGCCCAGAGAGGATCTTCTTGGTTCAAACAATTTTTCACATTCCGTCTATGCCTGCAGACATTTTCTCATAGATTAGGTGTTTTGAGAGTCTTATAAGCTTCTATTTGATGAATAACTAACATTGTTGAATGGAATATTGCTTGTAAGATCGAATCGTTCAAAATGTTAGTTTGCATGCGTATACATCAGAATCTCCCCCTTCAACTATTTCGCTCGAATTTTAGAACTTTAACATCTCGTTCCTCTTCCTCTTATTATCAACCATCGTATCAAAACTTCAATAATCCCATGTCATCGTCCTCAAAGCGCAAGTCGCTCAATATAAATTGGCTAACTCCCCTATGAGAATATTTTGATATTTCAGACTTCTCTGGAAATAGAAGCTATTTTCTATTCCCAGCTCTCCTGCACCCTCTAACAATAGAAAGGGTAACGTGATATCTATTTGCTAATGTTACTGCAGTCTATATTGAGAAGCTTTTTTTGGAATATAAGCCTGCTCACTTCCTCCTCTGTACTCCTCCCTTGAAAGAAATAAAGTAGATTACTTATTTTTAATTTTTTTTGTTTTGGAGAATTTAAATTATACGACAAATCTATGGGCTATGTTTAGTTCAATGAGAAAAATTTTAGAGAGGGAAAAGTTTCGTAATTTGATCATTGAGGTTAGTTCTTACTTTTACCGGTTAGTCAACCTATAAAAATGCCAAAAATTTGATTCAAAAAAATAAAAATTAAAAAATAAAAAAATATGACTGGTGTCATTTACCATTTTGGAATTTCTTGATCTCCTACATTCCGACTTACACTTCTTTGAAAGATTGAAAACATGTAACTGCAATAACTTGAAGGTCTTCACCACTATTCGTTAGACATTCGTTAAAAAATGCGTTATTCTAATTATAAAAAAGTAAATTACAATAAAAATAAATAAATAATGATAAAAATTAAAAAACCTCAATAAAAAAATTACAAGCAATATCTCAAATTTTAGCTTCCCTTTGATTCAACTGGACTGACAGCTGAAGGGCGGGACTTTGTGACCTGACTAAGGCTAGAGAATGATCAGAGAGCACTTTCGCGAGAGAGGCGCAGATGCGTCGCGAGCGCGAACGGTCGTCCTCCAGCCACCAATCTCGTTGAATTAAAGGGTACAAGCAATATTTCAAATGTCAGCTGCAATTTGATAGTAATAATCAGTAACAGTTTGCTTCTTGAAAATTATAATTTTTATTAAAATTCGAGCTGGAACGTGGAGATAACAGACTGGAAGTAGTGACTCAATAAATGCTCTAATTTGTTCATTTTTGGAGTTCTAATGTGATTTTTTAGTTGTTTGCAATGATTTAAAGAAGCCAAGACAGCAATTACGCCATATTTATATCCTGGCAGTAAGGATTCCTAAAATTGTTCCACCCCCCCCCCTCTCGCCCCGGAGACGAATGCCCTGTCCTTTAACCAATTTATAGTGCATGCATTAAGGGCTGCTAGTTTGTCGGAGTAAGTTGCTACTGAACT
The DNA here is from genome assembly GCA_958299035.1 of Cylicocyclus nassatus. Taxonomy (NCBI): domain Eukaryota; kingdom Metazoa; phylum Nematoda; class Chromadorea; order Rhabditida; family Strongylidae; genus Cylicocyclus; species Cylicocyclus nassatus. The sequence goes on along the minus strand of CATQJL010000223.1, from coordinate 55,514,771 downwards.
CATAGTACATGCTCTACTAATTATGAGCAACGAGCATTTGCTATGCAAGGGACAATGCCCTACGGCTTCTTACCTAGCACTTTCGTCTTGTGCTTCGCCTCAAGCTGCGGCTATATTCTCATCCTCAGATATTGTGTAAGGTTGTAGCTTTTCGAAATATCCATGTTACACATGAAATACAATTTCAAGGTTTCTGATATTTTTTCTAATCAATTTTGGCAAATTTCCAACTTTTCAACGTGCTATTGAAAAGCTTGCACTTCTGAACTAAAGGCTGCTGCACGACGAAGGCGCAATGGCGATATTAGTTGAGCGTGCGCGAACGCGACGTGCGCGTATGCTCACCATTGTATTGTACTCCCGCACCTCATGCGCTCCGCGGCTAAGAAAGCCGCGTTCGCCCCCAAAGGTATTGCGCCTTTGTCATGCAGCAGCCTTTACCTTCGTATTGGTACTCATGCTTGATTACCGCCTAATATTGGATTAATATAAAGTTCGATCAAACTTCTGGAAATTTGATTTTTTAGTTTTAACAAATTCTTTTGATTTGATATGCATTAGATAGAGAAATGTCTGCTTTATTCGATACTGCTCGGGGCGAAATTTCTTCCTAGAACATCGCCATTGGAGGAAAAAACTCAGGAAGTATATTCCATGTTCGACTATTTCTGAATCTTGGCATAGTGTCAATTACGATATATGATGTTAAGCTTTCCAAGATTGATAGTTCCTTCCTTTATTGCCAGTAACAGTTAACAATCAGTACGGTCTACGTTTCGGCGAAGATCGCCTTCTTCAAGACCTTCAACAATACTGTGTAGGGTACGCCCACCACTCTGACAACGTGTCAGACCACTACTCGCCGTTTAGTGTGATGGAATCTTAAAAAAACTTCCAAAAAAACTCAGGAAGTATAATAGTTTTTTGGAAGTTGGTCGCTAAAATTCTTAAGACTTCAGCTGCTTACTTTAGTGCTGCTGGTCTTACTACCTGCTCTTTCTTTTTTGAAAGAAAACTTTTTGTGCAGTTATAGTTTATTTTTTGTTCAACTTTTTGCATTCAATCCAAGTGAAACTGATACATGAAATTATATGCTGATTAAATAACTGGGCAAAAAGTGTTCAGTGTAATTTGCAAATTAACCAATCATTTTTCTTCTTCTCTCTTTTTGATGCAAGACTGACTTATTAACTCAAAAGTATTATCGTACATAAGCCTTTACATTATTTAGTGATTAGCGACAGAAATTAATCAATGTTTGGACAAAAAAATCACACTTTTTCAAAAGTTTCGAGAAAGAGTTTCTAAGAAGTAGGTTCTAGGAAAGAAAAGAATGAAATAAGCCACGACATTTATTTACAGCAAATAAAACCATTTACCATTTTTCAAGAAGTTTGCTTTTTTTCTAAAACATACTCCGCTTATGAAATGGGTAAGTTACAACTCCAAAAATAATTGCATGGTACGACATATTTTTAGACTAAATACAATGCCTTAATCTTTGCAATGACAGCTTTTGAAATGTACGAAGAGGTAATTATGGTTTAAAGGGCAGATTATTTTTGCTTTCTTGCGAACAGAATCTTTTTTGATTGTGACATTATAACTTATGAATATAATTTGCGAAATTATAGGTAAAAGAAAAATTCTGGAAGGAGTAAAAGCTCATTGGACACTTTTTCCAGGCTTGCACCAAATGTTACAAACCATTGAGAATTTATTCAACTGTGCTTTTCACGCACTACGTCAAGCTGGTCTGTAGACCAGAAACTCCACTTGCTGTGCTTGGTTCAAGACTGTTTGGGTATCACTAGAATGTTCTAACTCCCTTTCTTATCAAAATTCTCGAACTATACTATCAGGGCTCGGCACGAGCTGGCTTAGGCTTAGGTTTTAAGAAAACCAAGGATTTTTCAAAACAAAGTCCCCCCTTGATTTTCCCTAAGTTTTACGAAGTCGCCCTTGACCCTAAACCCTAAACCTAAAAAAAACCCAAAAAACGAAACCTCGACTAAAAAAATCCTCGAACTGTACTATTGATTCCAAGACATTGGGCATATTTCCTACTGCATCTCGTTGCTAGAGCGAAATTTTCAATTCCAGAATATGCAGTCCCTTTGCAAATTTTCAAGGCAAAAAAACCTTTGCAAACCTACCGGCCGTGTTCTTTAGCTTTCATTTCATCTAGGAGTGTCGTCTCATCCAACCGCGTCCAAATTCGCTTGCAGAACTCACTTATATATACCAGTGGCGTACCCAGGATTTCGGCTTGTGGTCGCCTCTCAAAATTTTCGCGGGCCCACAACCCCAAAATTTTAGAAAAAGGGAACGTGGCTGATGCCAGGCCCCAGAAAAAAATTTTTTTATAAGGCTGAATTGAATTTTTAAAAAAGTTTTAAAAATTATTTTAACTACTTATAAGTATAAGTCTCTTGCACATTTTATGACTCATGTAAGTAAATTTCAAAAATTTCGCGACCCATTCTCGGCTCCCCCCTCCCGGTACGCCACTGATATACATGTACTCTACATGAACTTATGACCTAATCCGAAAACTTCGCAAATCCCGCGGGTCATGCATCGTCCAAGTCATAAATCACGCGGACTCCGCGTATCACAAAACGGACATTTTATCGCTACAACTGTTAAAAGAGCGAGATTTTGAATATTGCACGTATACAATACCGCTACCATACCAAAAATTCTATGAATGTCGCGAAATTCCGGGGATTCCGCGGAGACCCGCGGCAATTTTTCACGGAAATTTTGCATGAAACTTTCATGTAAAAAGGATTCTTCAACGCCAACTTTCTCAAGCCTTTGCTATGCACTCAGTATCCATATTCACTTGCCGTATTATCACTGTAATTAGCAATTGAGATATAAAAATTGGCCAAAAAATTGGTCAAAAAAATTGGTCAAAAATGTCCCTTTTCTCGAGTTTTTTTAAAAGTTAAATCTCATATTTCTCGATAACCAACGCTTGAAGAAGGTTAAATATTTACTGTTACACTTCCAAAGGATTGTAGTGTGGAACCATCTATGTCAGGAGAACTCGGTGATGATTTTGCTAGACCATGCCAAATTTTATTCTTTCAAATTCTTGCTATATGGAAAAAATTCAGCAGGTGTACATATGCATAGCTGATGCGACTAGTAAATTTTGTGAGCAACTTGAAGGTTTGTAGGATTCTTTTGAATATAATTTCGATTTTTTGGCATTTAAAAATTTTTAGATTTCTCTTTCTGACCTTTTGTATCAAACTTTTCAAGATTAGTTAAATGCCATCTTGTAGAGCTTGTTTTGCTCTATTGAATGGTATGCTGTTTATTCCAAATATCTCACAAATATACATTGGCCAACTGCTGGAAAGGACTTGCTTCTGGAAGTGGTCCATGTGAGTCATAAAATACCATGAATGTAGTATGTTTTCTTTAAATAGTATTTGTAATCGACGAATAATTCAAGAACTAAACTATCCATCTGAACAAGACTGTCAGACGCAAAATTGAAAAATCTCAAGAATTTCCAAAAGCTGCAACTTCAAAAATTTCCGTTACTACTCTTTTCCAAAAAAACCCACTTGATCCCAGCTCATATTGAGAAGTATGCTTTTAGAAAAATGATCTAAGTGCTCTGTCCCTCTGTCTGGTAATCATATTGTGGCAAAAATAGTTACCGGAAGTGAATATCTTGGAAAATTACTTTGGTGACGAAGTGTATACTCCAGAGAACTTTGTCTTCAGGCTGCAATGCTGCAAACCTAGCCTTATTTGGAACAGATGACGGCTTACGTATGATGTTCGTTCGCTACCGCGAACGCAATTCATGATTATGGTTGATGTTCATAGAACACGACATTATTGCAAAAATTCTGCAATTTTATGTCCTGAAAAGTATTCATTCTGCAGTCTTCGAGGCTCATTTTCTTTCTTTTCCTTTGCTTATGTACGCTGAAACAACCATGTACATTTTCCTTCATTAGGTATATGCGCTTTTGTACATCCCCAGTCAATCAGTTTTCTCCCGTGTTTCAAAAACCAATTATGCAGATTTTTAGAACATTTTTATAATAATGTACATCGATTTCATTGAATTTCTAAGACTGGTGGCCAAGTAAAAATATTCTATACCGCAAAATAAACCCGCTATATCTTAATGCGTTTAATTCCTAAAACAACAAGTTGAGAGATGTTTTAGTGGGCGTGGTCCTCTTGGGATACTGTAGACCGCTAAATGTAGATATAAGTAGAGAAGGGACAAGTGCAGAGACCACCCCAATTATTTCGCAAAAATTTGTGCGAGCCATTTGAAAATTCGCTTGAATTATGTCCTTGCATACCTTGGCCGATAAGAAAGACGAACTTAAATCAACGAAATTGTAATTTCATGAGATTTTTTTTCTGCTTTATTTTGCCTTCAGGAACTTGATTCTGATATGCAAGGGCTATCTGATATAAAAAATTTTTAGATCTTCTAGTCTAGCATCCAATTACGTCAATACCACCAGATCATGAAAAAATTAGTGGATGCAATACCTGCAAAAAGCGTATGAATTAGCCTTGAAAACTTTCGCTGCTATTTCTGAATTTAACCACTCCCGTATTGCTCAAATTGTTTTGTGTGAAATGGCAGAAATCGAAAACGGCTACACTAGAAGTTGTTATTCCCTCTGTTCAACAGGGCTGGCGGCTAGGAGGACTGGTCACCGCTCGCGCCCGCAACGCAGTCTGCGTCGCTCTCGCGAGCGGGCTCTCTGGTCATCTTCTAGCCCTGATTAGGCCTCGAAGTCTCGCCTTCCAGCCGCCAATCCCCTTTAGATCAAAGCATAGCCCTTAAAAAATTGACGACTATACTTTTTTAACAAAAGGAGAATGTGAAAGCCGAAAAATGAGTCGAAATTTTACACAGTATACATTTGCTAGAACACTGTGCAAGTAATTCTTGCATCTGGAAATTGAAATAACTTTTGAGACTTTCTAAATTAACTTCTAGAAGAAATTATTTTAACCACTGTCACGCCCACCTTTCTTGGAATTTAGGGGTTTTAGTTGCTAAGAATCTCTAGAACTGGTATAATGTGCGAGTTACTTGACTTATTGTTGCTGTTTTGCGTATTTTTCTACAAATTCGTGAGCTCATTGCTGAAAAAAAAATGTTCTAGAGGTTTCTGATGTTGCATCCAAGACACTCCTGAGTCGGCTTTATTTTTTTCCATGAGAAAAACACTATCAGCTCTCCCCAAGGTCTCACCCTAGGCTTCCCTACCCTTCTCTTCCGCCCTTCCTTCTCCTCTGTTTGCTCGTGTTTGTTATCCAATATTCGATGAAACAAGATATGGTAACATCCCTATAGACACACTTCAAAGTGGGATTCTCTCCTCTTCTCTCAACCATTTTTGCTTTGAAAGGCAAACATAGTTAACCATTATGGTTTTCCACCATTTTCCATTGATTCTAGAACCGCTTTCGACATAGGGAAAAGTTGGAATCAGCGCCATGAAAAGGCGGAACTAGGCAGAAAAACTGAAGTTCGAGCATCTGCTTGGAAACTACCTTAGAAAGCGCATCATTTTCTCTTTCTAACCTATATCTCAAAATTCTTATTCACACAGTTTAGAGAACATTACTATTTTTCAAAAAAAAAACTCATGTTAGAATTTTGGACCTAACTATCTCAAGCGGCTTCAGAGCCCTTGCAATTCAGTGTTCACAAACGTTCACTTAATCGTGTAGTATTCGCACCAAGTAACATTCTTAGAAGAGTTTTTGTGCATGAGCTCTCATGATTTTTTCTATGCACTCTTCTGGAGAGCTGTCCAAGTTTTTGCAATAGCCTTCACGCGATCGGAAATGGGAAGCTCTCTTCGTTGATTTTTTCTGGTACTAGAAGCACTTTAGACTTCTAGGAAAACTTTCAAAGTGCTCTGAATCCCTCAGAAATACACTACGAGATTGGCTCACGATGTGCAGAACCTGTGGGACTTTAAACAAAATTCAAGAATTTAAGAAAATCCAAGTGGATAGATTCTCGGAGTTGAGTGAGTGGTCACCTAGGAGCCGAGCTGGTGCGAATGAACAAAATTGAGGTTCTCGCTTTTTTCATGTGCTACTTGAATCTTATGTATTAGTGCAGGAAATAAATGAAGGCCTTTTGTTCGCTTTGCTACTGTGAGAATTTCTTGAATTTATTTTGATGTGCATGTCTATTTGGTAGGTCGGTGCAAACTTTCCGTTTTTAGCCCTGCCCGCAAACTCCTTAGGGTGAAGCTAAAAAATTTCTATAGTGTGTCACAAAAAATTTAAGAAGGAGGCATTTTCTGAGTTATTGCTAGCTAAAAATGTCCCGATAAACGTTTTGAACTGATTTGATCTTGTGACTAAATAAACTGAGAAGTCTTGGAGTCACCCGAAAAGCTCTCGTACCTCACCAAAAATGTTTTGAAAAATTCTAAACTGTATCAAAACACGTTGATTTTGTTCCTGACACGTGACAAGCTGGTTGTATGAAATCTGTGAGAATTTCCTTTTAGACTGAAACTTGTATCTCATGAAAACTGTTTAAAAAATTGGTCCGGAGAATGAAAATGTACAAAACTCAGGACAAAACCATCTTGCGATTTATCTTCGGTTTATGACACAGGTAGTCATTTGCACAATTCTTATATGTAACCTTAATAATTTTCGCGACCAATTTTTTTGGCGGGGCCTCGGTCCGCCACTGCTACACAAGTGTACCATTCAAAGCTCATCGGTGATCGCTAAGCCCTCCTTTTTTGCTCCTTCTTCGTTGCTTATGGGTTTTTCTAATTGTCTGCAAGAGCTTCGAGAACATTCCGAGCAAAAGTATTAGTCGCAGACTCAAGCCAGACTTAACCTCTAATTATATACTCAATCACCATGCAGCACATGTCTATGCCCGGTAAATTGAGATTGCCACATCTTTTATCGGCTAGACGTTCTTTGCTCCTCAAACCTGCAATGTATATGGTACCGCATGTAGACCTTTGGCTGACATATCACTAACACTTTCGAGTAGTCCTAGTTACAGCAAGGAAAATTGTATCTCTAATTTCCCAGATAACCTTTCAAGTAATTCTTATACCTACTTACGCTCAATACAGGCTCTCATTTGCCATAACGAAGACACCGTCCAAGAATTAGTAGTCCTTCAGCACATTTACTAGCGATCGTTCCAGACAATTTGTACTTTCTGAGCCCTTCAGACTGCTGCAGCCATCTTTTTTGCTTTTAATGAGGCTTTAGAAAGTGGAGCAATTTGGTGTGTCCAACTTCAGTCTACTTCAAAAACTCTCGTTAAGGTCATGTACGTGAAGCCCATCTAAACGTAACGAAGTCGTTTTTCATCTCAGACTTATGACTTAGTCATTAGGCTTCAAAGAAGGAGGATGCGTATCATTGCTTTTGGATTTTTCTCAGAATGGGAGGGTGATACACAATTTGACGAGGAAATCCACATTTCTGCATATGGAATAACGCCACTGCTGCAGAAGGCTGTTAGAGATAATCGGAAGAATCCAGCATAGTGAAATCTTTGTAAATTTCGTCTTAGATGGGAGTTTTCAGACATTTCTACATAACAACGGCTATTTCTTAGAGTAATGCATCTACAAGAGCGAAAACGCGCAGTTGTACTCTCGCATGTATGTAGCTTATACTTGAACAAGTGGGAGGAGTCTAAGTCAAAAGGGGCGGAGTCTGCCGCTTTTCAACCACCTCGTTTTTCTTGCTATCTAAGCGGGAATTCCGTACAGCTTATGCGAATACAGTCGATGTCAACCAAGTGCTCCCTTCTCCGTAGCAGCTACGCGTCCGCACGCAAGGGCCTAGCGCGGCGACCCCGATCGATAAGGCATGTTTTGAAGGCGCAAGGTATAGCGCGCGATCGCGACGCGAGGTGTGGGGTTGCGATTTGGCTGGTGGCGAAGGAAGCACAACATGATGTGTATGTATGCAAGCATGTCTTCTATATATAAAACATTCGGGAATGTTACAGTTGACACGGAAAACAGAATTACCTACTCCCGGCCAAAATCTTATGTTTTCGAATCTTCGCCATCTCCATGGGCACTACTGGTTTGTGCATGCTAAACCTACTTTGGTAGAACTTGTTTTTCTCTATCCAATGATGTGCTCCACGCTCCATTTGGTACTCTCATCGAAGCAAAAAACTTTGCCTGAATGCATGTCCGCTAACTCTCTTACCAACCTAATAGCGTGTAATGTGACCGTTGCAACGCGCCTTTGCCAGACGCAAGTTGATCAAATTATTAATCTGCAGTTATATAAGCAGTAGAGGCTGTGTCAAAAGTAGTGTCCAAGCAGATCTGGGCACCTCTCCTATATGGAGTGACTGGGGGCGGGGGGGGGGGGGAGATAAACCCATGTTTAACAAGGAAATCAAAAATCGAAATGGCTATCTCCAACAAGCTGCACGCCATTGGAATGCTTCTTAGGGCGCTGATTTCATACCTTTTTACTGCCGAACGCTTATGTAAACGAAGTTATAAGCCATTATATCGCAGAATATTGTGTATGCAAAGCGCACATTGGGCGTGCAGGTCCATATTTGGCTCGCTGGGCCGAAACATGCAGTTAGGTTGCATTGTAGTGTAGAGTGCATTGTAGAGTGTATGCCTAAACGTGAGCCAGAACGGCATTTATACGTCAAATTTAGCAAACCATATCTACCCTTTGCTTCAATCAGATCGGTCACGAAGCCTCTCCTTCCAGCAGCCGATCTGGTTGTAACTTCGTTCACAGAGGTATCTATTTAGCTGGTACAAAAAACTAGATCGGGTAATCAGCGATCTGTGTTGCGTAGATCGCAGCTTGTCTGAAATGACAGCTTTGACTTCTGAATATTCCCTTATGCAAATTTAACTAACGAGGAGTCAGAAGTTAAAACAGCTTTTTCAAAGAAGCCATATATATTCGAACTCGCCTTGAAACGTTGATTTCGAATATATGTTCATTATCTGCTAAACGACTATCATGAACAAGTTATGAGCGTTCAAACATGAGAAATTTTTTAAGTTTCGACGAATATATATCCTTTGAAGCAGCCCGACGGCGAGGACGAAGCACATTTACTGAAAACCTAAATAAGTGTCTTTGAAACGTATTTCGTGGAATATGCGCCACAGAACACTTGACAATTCTCACATTCGAATGCTCATAACCCCTTTTAGATTTTCGCTTGGCCGATACTGAACATATATTTGTGATCAGCTTTTCAAGGCGATTTCGATGATATATTGACATGTTTGGTATGGCTGGGTTAATTTCTGGCCATTCCCTGCTAAGCATAATCAGTTGAGATAGCCTTCAGCGCCACAGTCAGGTTCACTCTTATCAGCAACTAGCTGGCTTACCCGGCTCCGCCGTATCCGGACCAAACTTGGCACACATACACTTCGGGCCCCGGCGGGTGTCACAGTCCACTTTTCGTTATCGATCGATGTCGATTTTACCGATTTTTATCGATTTTTTGCAGAGTTCACCTACAGGGCTAGGAGTTGGCACAGGGGGGGAAGTGAGCATGGGGATTCCGAATACAATATTAGTTTTCAGAATTATCGATTACTTTTATTGATTTTATCGATTTTTTGTAAATTTTGACATGCGAGGCTGGGATTTTGCACAGGGGGGTAATCGAGCATGCTGATTACGAACACAATATTAGTTTTCAGGATCGTCCATTACTTTTATCGATTTTATCGATTTTTTTGTAAAGTTTGACCTGCGGGGCTGGGAGTTTGCACAGGGGGTAATCGAGCATGCAGATTACGAATACAATATTAGTTTTCAAGATCGTCCATTACTTTTATCGATTTTATCGATTTTTTGAAAATTTGAGCTAGGGGGCTGGAATTTGGCACAGGGGTGTAATCGAGCATGCTGATCACCCCCCTTGGGGATGATCAGCATGCTCGATTACCCCCCTGTGCCAACTCCCAGCCCCCTAGCTCAAACTTTGCAAAAAAATCGATAAAATCGATAAAAGTAATCGATAATCCTGAAAACCAATATTGTATTCGGAATCCCCATTCCCGATTACCCCCCTGTGCCAACTCCCAGCCCCGTAGCTCAAACTTTGCAAAAAAATCGATAAAATCGATATCGATCGATGACGAAAAGTAGCCTATGACACCCGCCGGGGCCCGTAGTGTATGTGTGCCAAGTTTGGTCCGGATCGGTTCAGAAATGGAATTTTCTATTCGGAACATACGTACACACAGACAGACAGACAGACAGACAGACAGACAGACATACAGACAAACAGACATTCAGCTTTATATATAAGATTCAATCACTTGGCTCGATTAACAGATAAGTTTTAGTGGAACTAGAAATCGTCCCCTTATTGAAAACGTCGACGACAAGTTGTTTTCCACTTATGACGCTTATGTACGCCCTACACCTAGTCTTTGTTCTAATCCCAAATCATCGGCTTTGTCTGGTGAACAAGTACATCGCACACGTGCAAAACAATTACATGTACAGAATTATTTAAAACTAGACGTGCATTTGAAAGATGAAAGGTACGTTCTGCCATGCTTAGCCAATCATTTCCCGTTTGATTCGCTTACTCTGCGGACGTGATTCGTATAATCCACTCAAGTTATCTACTTAATTTCGGCTTAGTAAAGACGGTATTTTCTAAGCGTTACTGACAGTTTGGTCTTAATTGGCTTGACTGAGTTTGAGCTTATTGTCATGGATGTATAAGCTAAAGGCTGTGAGCCGTAACGATCCCCTCTTTTGAACTATTCTTCAAAATTTGGTATGCTCATTTTATTGGTTATGAATTCACTTGCACAACTCTTTAGCATTAAAAAGTTAAGGTGTAAAACCACTGAAATCCACTGCCACAGCTTTCTTCCAAACGTTTTACAAAGCCTAATTTTCAAACTGGCCATATACGATTTAGTGATAGTCAACGTTTAGATGTACTAAACTCTGGTCAGTGGATTTACTCGTATTCCTTATACTCTCATTCATAATTATTAGCCATCTCCGCAGAACAGAAATGTGCGTTCTTTGGAGGCTGATGAACCGCTGTAAATTTATGCAAAGGCGATCAGTACACTTTGCTTTTCCCATGCTTTCTACCTTTTACCAGTATTCTATTGTCAGCTTGGGTTGGTACTTGCAATGCGCGATCAAGAAATGGAAGGGAATACAAGCAGTTAGGTCAGTTATATTTGTATGTATGAAACTCAAAGGCTTTGAGTTTGGTCGAACTAAACCTGACGCAGCTAGTTCTATATGGCTTGAATTTGAGCAAAAGAAATTGCTTGTACCTACACTGAAAATGAAACATAGACTTGTACTGGTTGTGTAGTAGGTAGATATATGGGCCAGATTCACGGCTCAAAACAGTTTACTTGAGTTATCCCAAAGGCAGATGTTAGTCAAGCTTGAAAGCATCAAATCGGTTACAATGATGACCACATCTTCAAAATTTTAGCAAAGGGATATTCAGTGTTATTCTTAGATGAAAAGCGAGCTATGAAGCAACTTTTTTCGTCAAAATGTGGGATTTGAAAAATGTGTGTGGGATTTCACCAACATGGGAGCGCTTGCATCGCTTGTAATTGGATTATAAGAGAGCCTATATAAATGAGACCATTGTGATATTTTTGGAAGAAGTTTGACCGCCATTGGCTGTTTCGTATCTTTCCTTGAGCTTTCATTGATGTAGACAAGAGGAAGGGCATCAACTTTGCAAAGCTTGATGCAGCTTTGATGCAGCGCCTCCTTAGAAATTAACTGATGCTGTGACACATAAGAACATGCATTTCTCTCTTCTGAACTTTCCCTTCGCATCTCCTATCCCTATCCTCCCCCAATAATATTCGTTAGAGTGAAAAGCAAGCTAAACAGACGATTCTTGCTCCTTGTGCTACCGTAATTCCTAAAGTGGGATTTACGCTAAATAAGGAGGCCCTTGTCACTGCTATTTCTCAAATTTGTACTGTACTTTGTAAGGGCGTTCGCTGAATTTTTTTCGGGCTAAGAGTTTATTGTGCTTTGTTTACTCTCACATGCAAACGTGCAAATCTTTTTTCAGGAGAGAAAAGCTGTAGAAAGCGTGTAGAAAAGCTGAATGTGTCATTAAACCGGACTGTGGACTGTCGTCTTTGAACGCCGCTCTGCATTATTCTATACGTTTCTGGTATTGTCCATTAACAAAGTTGGAATACCTTTTTTTGGTTTCCACATTTTTTTCAGCTGGTACATCATCCTGGTTTTTTTGGTCTTTTCTTCCACATTACACTTGGATCATCGATTTCGTTGGAAAAGATAAAGCCTTGCCTTTACTATGTCTTATAAGAAACTAATAACATGTGTTGGTCACTTTGCCCAAAAAATCACATGGGAAAATAGGCATAAACTATAGGATAAAATCTATCTTATGAAAGTTCTGGAATAAAAAACGCTTTGCTTTTTTGAGCGAGCTTTTGCTCATAATAGCCACTTTCATGTGACCAATTATGAAGTGATGATATGGGAAAACATTTTCTTTGGATGAGTCTGGAAAAAGTAGAACATAGGCAAAAGTACACTACTTTGAATACTGACAGTATATCATGTGAGCCACTTAAATGGAAATTTTCAAGTGGTGCATTACATTCTGCACTTCTGCCCAGTGGCTCGAGTTACGTTTTAAAACATGGATGCGATGTCATTTTTTATCGACTTCAGTATGCTAGATTTTACGCTATTTTATGTAACTACTTATTTATTTCTGTTTCTTTCAAAAATGCACTCAAAAACAGTTCATAATAGTTGTGCTATCAAGAATGTCGTAAAGCATTCATAGTTCAGTAGTGCATCATGTCCCGATTCCCTTTCAGAATAAATCCTCTCCTAAAAAAAAGGAAGTTTACCTGCCTCAATCTTTCGCCTCTAACCAGGAAACTCGCCAACTTTGCAGTTCTTCAAATCTAAAAAGTGGAGAGCTTCCTTATCATATTAATCACAAATTAGCTGTGCTCTTTCCTACACTCAATTTATGACCAGCTTGATAAGGAAGTTCTTAACTCTTACTTGTCAGAAGTTCTTGAAGTTTCTGGAACAAAATATAAACAGGAAATATTTCGATAATGATTTTAAGTTGTGTTAGAATAGTGCTGGACAAAAACGCGTAGATGAAATGATGAATTAAAAAATTGGATCGGACCCTCTGAAGATCTCACATACATCACCGCAACCCATTAAGTTTTAGCAGTACACCAAAAATGGCCTTACGACGTTATTTCAGATATGTTTGCGAATCTCAAGAGCATATGCTCTAGAAGAAGTTAAACACAAACGCAAATTTTGCGATTCCCGTATAACAGTGGATTTCGAAAATCTCGAGAAAATAAAGGAAATTTCCCAAAAATGGACAAATTTTGTTGCCGTGCTATATTCCCGTTTCTTCCCTGGAGTAAAGGCTAAGATAATATTCTTCATTGTTGGGTCTTTCACGAGAATGCTTGGATTTTTTGAATATCTTTTTATTTCTTAGTGTTTTTATATCTTTTCAGATATTCAAAGTCCGGCTTCAGTGTTTGCAAAATCTGCTTCAGCAGAGCTCTGTCTGTGTGTAGCAACCGCAGCCAATTAAGACACATATAATTTCGAAGACAGCAGAATCTCGCTTCTCAGACGAGAGCAGCTCGAAGCTGTCTTTATAAGGAAGATTGTTGTCTGTTGTGTTTCTGCCCTAGCGCTTCACATAGCACATAATAAATTACTCGCCTAGTTATTAGCAGCGGTTTTGGTCTCACGCGGAGCTGCCTCTTTTCACTTCCGAACACTCCCGTTTTTTCCTTGAAACTTAGAATTTTTTGAGATAGAATTTGAGAAAGTGGTTAATTAAGTCATTATAGCATGAATAATGGCGCATTTCATTGTTCCACCCAATATGAGCTGAAATAACTTCAGAAAAAACTCAATCAACGTAAAGAACACAGTTCTAGATCTAATCAGTAAATCACGCACAATGAACATATAAATCTCTCTTTTTTGGTTGTTTTTATGAGATATTGTACTCACATAGTTTCTGAAAATCTTATATATAAAGCTGAATGTCTGTTTGTCTGTATGTCTGTCTGTCTGTCTGTCTGTCTGTCTGTCTGTGTGTACGTATGTTCCGAATAGAAAATTCCATTTCTGAACCGATCCGGACCAAACTTGGCACACATACACTACGGGCCCCGGCGGGTGTCATAGGCTACTTTTCGTCATCGATCGATATCGATTTTATCGATTTTTATCGATTTTTTTGCTGAGTTCACCTACGGGGCTGGGAGTTGGCACAGGGGGGTAATCGAGCATGGGGATTCCGAATACAATATTGGTTTTCAGGATTATCGATTACTTTTATCGATTTTATCGATTTTTTTGCAAAGTTTGAGCTACGGGGCTGGGAGTTGGCACAGGGGGGTAATCGAGCATGGGGATTCCGAATACAATATTGGTTTTGAGGATTATCGATTACTTTTATCGATTTTATCGATTTTTTTGCAAAGTTTGAGCTACGGGGCTGGGAGTTCGCACAGGGGGGTAATCGAGCATGGGGATTCCGAATACAATATTGGTTTTCAGGATTATCGATTACTTTTATCGATTTTATCGATTTTTTTGCAAAGTTTGAGCTAGGGGGCTGGGAGTTGGCACAGGGGGGTAATCGAGCATGCTGATCATCCCCAAGGGGGGTGATCAGCATGCTCGAACACCCCTGTGCCAAATTCCAGCCCCCTAGCTCAAATTTTCAAAAAATCGATAAAATCGATAAAAGTAATGGACGATCTTGAAAACTAATATTGTATTCGTAATCTGCATGCTCGATTACCCTCTGTGCAAACTCCCAGCCCCGCAGGTCAAACTTTGCAAAAAAATCGATAAAATCGATAAAAGTAATGGACGATCCTGAAAACTAATATTGTATTCGGAATCCCCATGCTCACTTCCCCCCTGTGCCAACTCCTAGCCCTGTAGGTGAACTCTGCCAAAAAATCGATAAAATCAATAAAAGCAATCGATAATTCTGAAAACTAATATTGTATTCGGAATCCCCATGCTCACTTCCCCCCTGTGCCAACTCCTAGCCCTGTAGGTGCACTCTGCGAAAAAATCGATAAAAATCGGTAAAATCGACATCGATCGATAACGAAAAGTGGACTGTGACACGCGCCGGGGCCCGAAGTGTATGTGTGCCAAGTTTGGTCCGGATACGGCGGAGCCGGGTAAGCCAGCTAGTTCAATATAATGGAAAGAAAATGTGATTAAGCAACGATTAAGTTGACTTGAAATCAAAAACTAGACTATGTAGCTTAGCAAAAATTTGAAATCGCAATAAAAGCTATCCTCAAACTTTCAAAATCCAGAGCAAAATCCTGAGGAAAAAACATTTTGAAGGAAACTCCGTCAGACTAGACTATGTGGCCTAGTAAGAATCTAAAAATCGTAGTAGTAAAATACCTATCCTCAAATTTTCTAAATTTAACCTAAAGAAAAAATTTCAAAAATTCAATGTTATTGGAAGCGGTTAGGCTAGGCTATGTAGCTTAGCGAAAATTTGAAAATCATAGCAGTAAATTTCTTCCCTTGGACTTTTGAGATTTTACCTCAAAAAAATTTTAAATGCTTTGAAAATCTCAAATCTAGATATGGCAAAGATACAACCTCCGCAAGTGTTTGCAAGTGCTTACATAAAAAATGATCTCATATCATATAAATATAATCTACACAATAATAAGAATATTAGCGAAATTTCAAGCATCTTTATAAATAATACAAATAATATTATGTATCTTGAACTATACATGGAGAATGATCTATGTTCAATACAATATCATGAAGTCCATTCATAATTACTTCAAACATGGGTGTACTTCTTTTTGAGTATTATTAATGCATAATTGGTTATATACAAGACACTCATGTATTATATAAAGTTATTGTTATAATCTTTTCTTCAAATGTATATTTGAAGGCAAGTAATTTACAACACTTTGATAGATTTGATATAATAAACATCCTTGAGTCATGTATGACACATAATCAAACAGCTTTCTTCTTACTTAATTAAGTTCCCGGGACGTTGCTTTGTAAACAATTCATACACATACTTTTTACTCCTAAGCAAACTTACTTCTCAGTATTTAAAAAATAAGTTTTACAGACCGATTTTCCTTACTGAGGAGTCCGAAAAGCCTGTGAATACTTTGACTCCGTCTCAGGGCAGGAACGAAACGGAGCCTTTTGGTTATTTACGCATTGTGAGCTGAGAACAGTTCTTTTTATTAATATTTCAAAAAAAAATCTGTTAGAACTCGCGTAGCCTTGATTTCAGGCGTGATCATCAAGTTAAATGTAACATAAAAAACAAAAAGGCACCAAAAACTATTACGATTTCGAAAGGAGAAATTATCGAGGATCATAATTTTACCTTTGAAAAGTTTACAAAAAGCATATTGCAATCAAAGGAGCAACATATTTTGATTGAAAAACTCCCTTCTTTGCTGCGCTCCCTTCTCTCAGCTTCTTCATTTTCTTCATCTCCGTCGCATAATTCATTCCAATCTAGTTAACACCCAAAGGGTTTAGGCTGGCTTTAGCGGAAATTGCCTTCTTCACATGTGACACCGTTTCCAGATTTTTGATGATTTGAGATTGGGAATCTCTGCGACCGCGACTCATTTCAGCTGCTTTTCCTGTTTTTCTCCTCTTCTTGGATTCTTAATAACAAACGTAATTGCACACATGAAAGTTCGGCGCGATGGGTGACATATATGAGAAGCATGGCTAAGAGTGCTCTTAACTTCATTTCCTTTTCATACTTTGCTATTTGACTTCTTGAGCGTTAACTCTTCGAAAGTAGCAAGAGAAAGTCCACGACAAAAGAGAGATCAAAGTTCTACGAAAGACTGTGTCATAGAGTGCATACTCAAAATGATCTTTGTGAAAGGACCAGGCTGTTTTGTACTTTATGAATGACTGACACATTTGTAGATAAATCCATTCAGACCATAGATTTTTGCTCATATTCTTGTATATCCACGACGAGAATGATTCAAACTGCTAAGCTCTTCTTCATCATATCCTTTTTTCGAACTCCGGTCAAGATGGGCGACGCTAGAACAAGCTTAGAATAGGACAAAAAATTGTATCTATTGAAGGATTAAAGAGTGATTCAATGGCAAGGATTAATGTTGCTATTAGTATCAGCATTAGTGAATTATGTGCCAGTATTTTGTTTCCAAATGACAGTTACTGTAATATTACTTCATGCTACTCGTGAGTCTAATTGTGAATGCTTTTTACATCGAAAATTTGAAGCTTCGGAACCTAACCTATAGGTTGATCCAAAGCCCATCCCGATTATTTTCAAAGTATGCCGAAAGCTTACAAATGTAGGTTATTCGACATTGTCGCAACGAGTAATCCAAAAATATAAGAAGCGTATTCCTTGTATTAAATGGAGAAAAGATTATAGAGGTGGAATGACGCAGGAAAATAAGGTACTCAGACTCCATTACCAAATATTCATGAAGTAGGATTTGAAGGGCATTACTCTGGTTGAATCATGTATTATTGATGTCTACAGCACTTATTCTATTTTTGAAAACATCAGCGTGCACATAAAGATCAGAAGTGAATGATTTATTAGGTCGGAAAGAAATGAATGTCTTTTCATAATAACGCAATAAGAGGAATTTGAAAAACCGTGCAAGGGGTATCTTTCGATAGAGCAAAGAAAACTCTACAAGATGACCTTCGAACGTTTGTGGAGATAGTAATCTGCGTGAAGTAATAGCCAAAACATAAAGGTAACTCATGATGGCAAGAATCGGATTTTTGGCCCAGAAAATCCTACAAACCTCCCAATTGCTTCCGAATGTAACAGAAACATACACTTTTCTACAGATACCTTTGAAATGTTTTTTCAAGGTGAGAATTCAAAAAATCAAAAAGTTGAAAATGGCAAAGTCCGCCCCAAGATCCCTGGACTTCTGTCTTGTATGCAGTTGTGTATTACAACCATCAAAACTTTGTCCATAAAATTTTGACCTTGGATATGCCCTAGTTCTTGAACAATATCATTTTTTACTGAAAAAAAAAACCAAGAAAGTGACATTCTTTTCTTTCCGACCTAATACAAAGGCTAAACCCACTGGAGTGGACCACCGCTAGACCACTAGAAAATTTTTTTCAAAAGTATCGTAGTAAACAACTTTTCAAGTTCTATTTTCTATTCTAACACCGATAAAGGTCGTAAAAACCAATAGCTTGTGATGTTGATGCTTTTCATCAAAATCTTAATCCTCAAAAAGCTGTAATCAAATAATTTTATGAGCTTTGACTTTCATGCTAACATCATATCAGTCTAAGCAGCAATTTTCTACGATACTGCAACAGACCGGAATCCAATCCTGAAAAAGTTCTGCAACTTTTATTGTCTGCAACGACCGAAAAGATCACCTTTGCTCACATATGTGAAAAAATTTGCACATATTGGACTTCAAAAAAACCCAAGCTATGGCGCACAATATTGCTTATTGTTTGCCAAGTATGCAAAATATGTGTTTGTGTACCCGTCTACACCCAGCAGCAGTGCAATTAAGAAAGTTTTTTGGAAGAAATACAAGCTCTAAATGTTTGATTATTTCCCTAATTGTTAGGCTTTTTAAGGCAATAATAATAAAAGGGGCCTCTGCTTCTTCTGCTCCTTGGAGAAATATTTGGACTTGGTATTACCGACTAAATTGATGGTGTTAGGCATATGTAGAAGCAAAATCAATTATAAACTGGCCTGACATTTCATAATCTTTGCAAACTATTTTTTTTTCCAAATATCTGAGTTTTTCCAGATGCTCAAAGATTTCTAAATTTTTGAGCAATCCGATATCTTTGAAAAACTAAGGTTCAAAATATAGTCACAAACTATAAAAACCTTGTCAGATTGATGAGGTTTGTATTTTCTAATCTAGACGATTACAGCTCTTTCATTTGGATGGATTTGGCACAATAGTTTCGTAGAAAGAGGGAATTAGGTGATTTATAGTGGCAATTCCATCTGCTCTTCCATATCTATTGAGCATCGAGAAGATAAAAATGGAAGAGAAAGATTGCTTGGACTTTGATTTCAAGTAAGCTGCTTTTCTTTTTTCATCAAAATTAATGCCAAATTAGATAAATCACAAAGTCAATGCCAGTCATCAAAATAGGAGGAAGTGTACGATTACCCAAACTTGGAGGAAGGCATTTTTCTTTCCAACAAACAATCAACTCGATTTGTCTTTCTGGGATCAGCTCCACATTCAGCTTTGCACTTTAGGCTTATCTGAATAGAAACCAACTAAGCGTCACATGTTCCAGTCAAATCACACAGTGTTTTGACGTCGAAATGTACTTTTAGAGGTCAAATTGGGAGAGATTGCTCCTCCTCCGTGTCTAGGGGCTTCCTTGAAGCTTCGGCTCAAATATTTTCTTCCATATATACATTCGTGTATTCTAGTGCATTTACCACTGAGTCAACTGGTAACTGTATGAAATTTGTTTTTGAATAATTATCTCTTTGTTCTTCTTCTAAGTTAATCTCTCATTTGTCTTTGATTTTTGAAGTTGAAAATTTTCGCTTCCAACTATTTCGCTGCTCCTCTTCTCAGTGTTAGCATTCGTATAAATGAATTTTCTAGTAAATACTGACTTCCTTGGACGCACATCAAAAAATAAAAAATTTGCTGAACAAATAACGTCACATGACAGAGTTCGAAAAAATTTTCTAGTTGCTTCCCAAAAGTTCTACGAGCCCATAACCCCGAAATACTAGGAAAAGGGGGCCCGCAAAATAAGATATTTAAATGTATCTCTAAATGAGTAATGTTATCTGCTTTTGTTTTTCTAGTAGATTTAG
The DNA here is from genome assembly GCA_958299035.1 of Cylicocyclus nassatus. Taxonomy (NCBI): domain Eukaryota; kingdom Metazoa; phylum Nematoda; class Chromadorea; order Rhabditida; family Strongylidae; genus Cylicocyclus; species Cylicocyclus nassatus. The sequence continues at coordinate 55,494,835 of CATQJL010000223.1, read as the reverse complement.
GGCATTATCCGATGTAGCGAAGTAAGCTTCGCAAAATGACCACTAAAAATCCGTCTAAGTCGTGATCCACTTAATATTTAAACTCAAAAATCAAAATTTTTAACTACCCTAGAAATCGGATCTCCTTCCGGAGAATTCTTGCGGACCTTCTACCTGGTCATTATACAGTAGACACCAGTGGCGCACCGAGGGGGGGGGGGACGGGTGGCGAAATTTTTGAAAGTTACTTACGTGAGTTATAAAAATGTGCAAATGACTTGTTTATTTTTGTAAACAATTAAAACAATTTTTAAAATTTTTTAAAAATTCAAATTAGCCTTATAAAAAAATTTTTTTCGGGGGCGTGGCTGACGCCACGCCCCCTTTTTCCAGATTTTAGGGGTTGGGGGCTCGAAAAATTGTTGAGAAGCCCCCCTAAATTTTTTTCGGAGTGCGTGGCTAACGCCACGCACCTTCATTTGAAAAATTTTTTTGCCGCGCCCCCCCCCCCCGAGCCGAAATCCTGGGTACGCCACTGGTAGACACATAGCAGTACCTAAAAATCTAATTGATGGATTTTTTTCTGGGATCCAAAATTGAGAAACTAAATGGCTCGAAAATGCAAAAATGTCACTTTTTGGATTTTCTCGTTGACCAAAGCACAAACCGAGGTAAATTTACAAGGTTATACTTACTAAGGCTTCTAGTATACAATCTTGTGGGGAGGGGTTGGGGGCGAAGTTTGCCATTTTAGACTATCTCAAAATCCAGTGAAGCATAATTGAGTACTACTATGTGTCTGTCGTATAATGACCGAGTTTGAGGTGGTATAATTTTTCTTCGCAAAAGTCTAATTTTCGAGTATAGACTTTACCCTGAAGATAACAAATCTTCGGTGATCATTTTGTAGAGATTGCTTCGCTCTACTGAATGATATCCTAAGTCTGTCAGGAGAACAAATACAGTTGATCAACTCAAAAAGGGACTTTACTTTTAGGATAAGCTTATACATTCGCATGAGCTTGTAAAGCTTTAGGGCTTTGTTTATGCTTGCTTAATCTTGGAATGACATTCAGATTTTTTCTGTCTAGCTAAGAGTCATTGACCATCATCTTCATATGATGTGTATGTGATAAAGTAGCATCGGACGAAGCTAATTTTGGCTCAAATCCGACTTTACTACAATTTTTTTCAGCTTTCACAAACAATTTTTTTAGTTCTATGAATCATCGAATTCAAGAAAGTGGTTGAGCTTATAACAAAAAGTAAAGCCCTATGATGTACATAGTGAACGAAGCAGAGCTGTAATGCTTGTGATTTACCCGATTTTCTTGCTCACCAACCCATTTATGAATTAAATTTCTTGTTTAGCTCACTCGAAGCCAGATCTAGCAGAAGAGTTCTGCTTTTGTTCGCTAATCTCAGCTCTTAGCGTAACTTGTGCGTAATTCTAATAAAATGCGAAACTTTCAAATTCTTCCAACTGAATTCATATTTTTGTATCCTCAAAATAAAGCGATTTTGACGTAATCTTCTAGTTCTATTTTCATTAACAATGTGACACTTTGGCTAGCACATTTTTCCAGAAAAATTTGTAGCGCTACAAAATGAAATAATTTCGTTGCTTAAAAATGAATAGAACTATCCATAAGAAGAACGTGCATGGCGTCATTCGTACCAATAGCAGGCGCTTCGCATAAAAATGAAGTGCGTCAGTTTCGTGCGCACAATTTGGGGCCACTTACATTTTTTATTCAAATATTCGTTCAGTTCGTGAAAAGCACGATGCTTGCACGCTTATTTGCACACATTTTTGCACACTGTTCTTTTCCATCTCAAACATGAAGTGGTCTACCTTAACGAAATTTTCCAGGCTCTTTCAGAATTAATAAATTAGGCAAAAATAGCGTTAAATAATACTGATTCACTGTAAAATTTTGAAATCGTGCCCATGGCATGCGCTTACTTGATCCGCTCAATCTCAAGTTTGTCCCAAGTAATGCTAGTAGAGAAATGACAAATTAAAAACAAATAAAAAACATTTAAAAACATCTAAAACATCTAAAAACCTCATATACCCGATCGTTCAAAAAATCGTCCACTTGATCCACTTTGCTATCACTGGTCAAATCACTGATCTGACCAATGACAAAGTGTATAGAGTGGATCGAGCGGATCAAGGGGATCAAGTATGGCAGGTGCCTTTGAAATCGGAAACGAAAAGTTGAGCAAGAGAATACAAAAAAATGTAATATAGTAGTTTCATTTCAACTGCAAAATTTGCTGTGCTTCATATCATCTGTCCCTACAAAAATAACCTATCTAATAATCTCAAACGAATTCTTTGTCATACAGTAATCCAGCGCAAATGCTTTGACATACTTTAACCTCGGCTTTCATTCGTTAATTGAATTCCCTTGTCGAAATGTTATGGAGAGTTTACGAACCCTGCTCTATCTTCTTTTCTGCTTTTTTTTTCTACAGTTGGCTCATTTATCAAGGAACTTTCCAATTAATAGATAACGAGCCATTTCATCTAATCAAAAGTCTTGATAAACTAACAAAAACATTCATGCGTGGGCTGCTCCCACTGTAAAGCTTTTCCGCTTTCAGATTCTATAACGACTTCAAGCTAGTGAAATTAGGAAACTATTTACTTTTCCATTTCGTGGTTTGATGGGCAATTTTTGGAATAAATGGGAAGTTTTTTCCTATTTTTTTCCTCTTTTTTCCTATTATAAATTCGTTTAAAAACTCAACAATTCAAACATCTAACAGAATAAACATAAAAAGTAGAAGGTAAGAACAGAAAGAAAACAAAAACAACATAAGAAAGTTATTTCCGCTAATCCAATCTAATCCAAGTATTCTCTTGTATTCTGAAGCCACAAGCACAATATTATCTTGCAGATACTGTATAAGGTACTGTATCGCTTATACCTCCTATCGAAAAACTGTAATTTGGAGAGGAGAAGGAGGGAACTGCACTCAGCTGGTAAACACTCAAAATTCTCTTTAAATACAGGGTGTCCCAAAAAAATGTTTCTAACGTTTGATCGTTAATATCTCTCTTCCCAAGAAGTCTTTTGCCTTGCTTCAGGGACCTTTTGTAGAGCTGGCTTCAACTTAGATTTACAGTATGGAGCGAATCACCGATCGCTCTTCATTACTGTAGGATTACGGTAGAAACTTGAAAGAGGGTTTTAAGCAATGAAAGGCCATATTTTGCCTCAGAAAAGAAACAAAACAGCCTGAAAGCTTCTACACTAGGCTAATTAGAGTTGCTGATTATAACTGTAAAATTTCCGACTTATTATGATGCTTTATTGAAGAGTTATGCCAGGTAAGAGGTAGCGGCCATTTTTTCAATGTTCCTAAAAAGTGGGATTACACCGTTTAGAAAACTTCGTAACCTTGTGAACAGTTGAGTATTGAACTCAGCGTCCATAAAAACCCTATTACACAAGTTTTCACAATTATTTGAAAAATTTTGAAACGGCAGCTTTCTTCCACACTGACACCACATGTTTCAAGTTTCTACCGTAATCCCACAGTAACGGAGAGAGATGAGTGATTCGTTCTATAATGCAAATCTAAGTTGAAGCCAGCTCTACAAAACGGTCCCTGAAGCAAGGCAAAAGACTTCTTGGGAAGAGTAAAAATTAACGATCAAACGTTCGAAACATTTTTTTGGGACACCCTGTATTACCTCCTAATATTTCACACTCTTGTCTTTTCGATCCTAAAATTGCAAGTACAGTATTATTTTCCAGTAAACAAAATTCAGGTCTGAAATGCTTCATCTCCTTTTGGAGCTGTAACTTGGAGATTAGTGAGAGATAAATTTAAATTCTGCATTTTTAGCCGGCAATTTAAAATTTCTCAAAAAATTCCCTGTTACAGAAATCCATTTCATGAGATTATTTTTTTGTACATCTACTCTAATGACGTCTTTTTTCCGCGCAAATGAATAAATGAATGAGATGCGAATGCTTGAGTGAATCTACTTGTTATTTTTCACAACTCCTGTCGCGCCTTCCTCAGTCTCGGTCTCAGCCCCATCCTTGTGTGATATGTATGTGTTGTGTGTGTGTATGTTAGTAGGAGGTGGTAAGAGGGGACGGGGCGAAGAGAACCGATGATAATTAAAACCCGCCTCTTTCTTACTCGGGGTGTCTCAGAGCCAATTACTCGTCAGATTTAACACCACCAACACAGTAGTGAAGACAACGTATGTGAAACACCTCATCGTCATCAACAATCCTTGGATTAGTTCCTTGTCCGCAATTTTTCGTCGTCTGTAACTCCGGTAGCCATGTATATATAATCGATCCATCAATCTTTTTTCGGAATCATATTTTGATTTTCTCAGCACAATCTTTGAAAAATTTGTGCGCCTTAGTAAGTCTCAAAACATCATGTTGGCATATAACATAGCTTATCACGCGCAGAGACAGGTCGTAACTGCAGACGCTGTCGGCGCCTTCTCACATCAAGCGCACTCTCATTTCTCTAGACGTCTGCTGTCTCTCCGAAACACGAACTATCTTGACATGACGCAACGGCTTGCAGTTTCTATGTGTGATCAGTTACCTATGCTTCACTCATTTGATTCCGCTTGAAAAAAAACGCAGAGAATCCAAATTTATTGAATTAAATATTAATCCGTTCAATTTTTACCTTGAGTATAGCAACCTACTCTTTATGTAAAGAAAAGGTTTGGTTGATCAGCTGTCTTCACAAATATGTAGTTATCGACTTTTCAAGTTCGATTTGATTTCATCTATGAAATTTTCAATATACTATATGATAGTACACATCTCCTTTATTTGGCAAAACACAAAATTTTTCTTCAACTTCCTTACTCTTCTTTTTTCCTCCTCTCTTTGAGCCAGTTCTCTTCAGAATTTCTAGTGAAAGACTTGTGAACCAACCTTATAGATGACATGCATGTCTTGGTAATCATATTTGCTGCCATGTTGCCAATTATCCCTCACCTAGCCCCTCCCCCAGAAAAGTGCAGGAAATCTCTACTTTCACTCTACAAATTAGTCAAGGTCAACAAAGTTTGTTGCACCTTTTGTTAGCCTAGATCCAATTATACGAAACCCCCGGCATCTGCTGACCTCTACAAGTGCAGATTTGCTCCACTCCCCCCCCCCCCCCACCCTTAGGACCCATCACCTTACCCGCTCCTCTAATGCCTTAATGCCTCATGGAGCCACGATTTATGCTATTCCATCGTAGCCCACGCTTGCCGCGTAAACGGATACAGAACCAGATAACGGAGCACACTAAACGGCGGGCATTTGCCATTTGGTGTCACGTCAGTGCAACTAAGCGCGTCGTCAGTGGTGGGATTCGCAGTGAAATCTTGTTTTTCGCTGTTTTTCTTTTTTCCTTAAATCAGTCCAAGCGCTTCCATATCATCTGATGTGATACTTCCATTTGTTGTTGTTATGTATGACTTTACCCCTTTTATTTCTGACACGGCACCAAATGCCAAATATCCGTAATATAGTGCGCGTGGCTGCCAAAGCCAATTTTTCTCTGTTTTTCAATTATCCAACTTTGGTAAAAAGAATAACGAAGTGCTCGTTGACTCATTTTTGCTCCGACCTCATTAATGAATAAGATGTTCCATAAATAGGAAGGCTTGCCCTTCTGTTCTGCAGGATTACCCTTGAGACTGATGTGAGCGGCTTCTAATTAGCACACAGAAGACGAATCATCCAGAAGAATGCGAATAAGCTTTTTCTTAGCACTTTAAAGTTTATCTATCAAAAAATAGAAAGTGCAGATATAATTATCTTTGCAAGAGAGCGCGCAAATATCAATTTTGCAAAACCACTCTCGCAACTCTTTTTTTGTAAATGACTATCATCAAAGCCTCTATATATGTAAGATTAAGCGGCTATAAAATTTTTGCTGCGCTCTTTACTCCGCGTACAGAGCTGGTTGTGCCAGCGCCATGCCAGCGTCGTTCCAGCATCATGCCAGCACCCTGTCGCCGCACCGTAAGGCGCCGATCGATCAGTACGAGTTGCGTGCATGTAGACTCCGGCACGGCGCTGCCACAGCTTCTGCACGCCGGCAACTCTGGATACTGTCATAGTGCTGTTCATTTTTTGTCTCGTGCTCGTGCTACTCTTTCCCTTGGAAATTTTCCTACAAGCTTCAAATCGTTGCGGAACCCATTCTTTCATGGATTGATTATTTACACTGTGTTCATCTCTTGCTTTTGATATTGCAAGTCATTTTGGAACCTCTTTACTCATAATTGGACGACCTTATAAATTTATTTGCTTTAAAAATCTGTGTTCTGAATAATCTAGAAGTATGAATAAGTGCTGTAGCGATATTTCAGTCGCCTAGAAATCATCCCCTTCTTTCTATTCCTCCGCCTACAATTATCTCCCTCTTTTTTTATCTAAAATCTTTCTTCTTTTTTCTTTTCTCGATTTTATGCGCAAAAGAAAATCAATGTTCAAATGCATCAACTCTTTATTTTTTTGCTTTTGATAAAAGAATGTGTTTCAGAAAACTGAAGCGAAAATTCCAGTGAGTTTCCTGTTTCAACAGACGATGATAGGGCTACGATTATGACAGTGTCTGCTTATGTTCCATCATCGAAAGGGCACAAGATCAATGTAAAGTGGTACAAATGCTATAAAGAACGAAACTATTCTCAAAATAATCAACAACCCATTCTATTTGCTAGCACAAATGATCGTTTTGTTCATAAAAAACTTCCTTTTGAACTCAGGAATATTCCCACTGCGCGATTTTTCTGGGATGTCCTAAAACGAAGGTTACAAACAATTTCATTTGACACTCAGGATTTCTTTACTCAAACTTAGACTACTCAAGACCTAATGCTACGTTCCGGTGACAACTAACAATAAGATTTATTTGAGGTTTCTGAATGCTTAGAAATTCACTTGCTAATACCATGATAAAAGTACCGAGCCTCACAACCTTGAGTTATCAGCTTTCTCCGTAAACAATGGAAGAAGGAGTTACCTTCTGAATTTTCATAGCATTTTCAATTTCCAGCTGCTCTTATCTACCTTTGAATAGAAAAATCGCCTTCTCGGTTTTTTGGAAAATCCCATAACTTTGCGTAGAGTGGGGTTTTATGGATTTTTGCAGGCTTCCATGGCAATCACATCTTTTCTGTGGATTTTTCTGGAATGTCATAGTCTTTATACATACAAAAATATAATTTCAAGGCTTTACTCGAACATATCAGGAGACACAACCTTAAAAAGTTTGTAGTGAAGCCATTGTAGTATTTAAAAATAGCGTGTAGCAGAATTTCCTAAAAAAATTCCCATTCGTCGTTGTAAAATTCTACTTTCAGATGTGCTTCACTTTTTTTATAGGAATACATGATATTAGGTCGTTCCGAAAGTTCTTTCCGTTTTTTCAACCTGTCATAAAAAGACGTAGAATGAGTGTAGGGAAACGCTTTGAGCACTATACGACGCAGCTTTTCTTCCTCTTTCTAGCAGTTATACTAGCATATCGCTTACTCTTGTGATCACTGAGATAATGGCCGACATTTCCAACCCATGGTTTTTACCATGTCCAACTTTGGCAATTTTTCACAATCTTCTTTTTTAACTTTTGGGAAATCTTCGATAACAGCCAGATAGAGTAAACAAAGTGCAATTTAACGCAATTTTTCGGCGTTGATAGCTAGCTTTAAAAGTTTTTTAGAATTATTTTCCTGATGGTATCAAATTCCATTTTTGAGGATGCCAAGAGCCATAGAACATAAGACGGCACACAACTAAGGTATTATTCGATGCAGATTTTCCTTCTCTTTCTAATGAATATATTTTCTTTCCAATTTGTGGGGTCCTTGGCGATAAAGTTCCCATAATTCTTGATTTTGAACCCGCCCCAGCCTGTACACGTAAAATGCGAAACCTTACATTTCCAAGCGGTAAACGCTCAGTTGCTTTCTAAAAATTGTGGATAGTCGTAACTGACTTTTGAAAGCTTCAAAATCCGTAGATTTGCCGGTGTTCGGGCGTTTCTGTATTTTGGGACTTTGCAAAAGTGAAGACTTTTGGAAAAATTATCTCAAAAAATACTGGAAGGCCAGCTGGATAAGCGAAAAAATTGCATTGTATTGCACTTTGTTTACTCTATCTGGCTGTTATCAAAGCTTTCCCAAAAGTTAAAAAAGAAGTTTGTGAAAAATTGCCAAATTTGGACATGGTAAAAACCATGGGTTCGAAATATCGGCCATTATCTCAGTGATCACAAGAGTAAGCGATATGCGAGTATAACTGCTAGAAAGAGGAAGAAAAGCTGCGTCCATAGTGCCCAAAGCGTTTCCCTACACTCATTCCACGTCTTTTTATGACAGGTTGAAAAAACGGAAAGAACTTTCGGAACGACCTAATATAATTGTGGCCTCCTGGTCAGGGCAGCATTTTTGAAGTTTTTGTGCCTAAATACTGCCAACGCACGCTTTACATATGTATGTTGGTTTTTTTTACTCCGTGGAGATCTGGCCATTTAGTTTTGCAAGAGATCAAGAGAACTCCAATCACAGAGAGCAGTGACTCATCGGAAAGCAGTTAGAACATGCGTCACTCATCTTCCATTTATATAGGGCTGATGCATTCAAAAAGCTAGAAATCTGGGGGGAGGGGGGAGTTTGCAGGGGAGAGGAGGGCATGAGGTAGGGAGAAGATATGAGAAGGTTCGAAACCTTCTAGAATAGTCTCTCTTTCTGAATAGTTTTTTCTCTTTTCAAAGAATTTTTTTTCAATTCTTCCTTAATTCAAAATCTGAAGGGTATTTCTTTTTGAGCTAAATAGCAGATGTTCTGCCGGAACCTCCAAAAAAGAGACTCTATCATATGGTTGCCCAGCGAAATACTTTTGCGATGGTACAGCTTGTTTTTCATAAAAGGTTTATCAGAGAATAAATGAATGAGATTGTCAAGCCAGATTGAGGAACCTACCATAGAAGAAAAACTGCTATGATTTTTCTTTACAATTTTGAGATTTTAATAGCGCACTTAAAGTATAGAGTATTATGTATCGAATTATAAAAAGATAAGTTGAAATTACGAATGCCAATAAGCGAGTGCATTCATATGCAATTTCTTATGCGAACTTATTTTGCAAATTCTGCAAAGCACATTATCGGTCCAATGAGAAGGAGTATGCTAATAATGAATTCATAATCTTTTGGACCACGTGACTATTCCTCATCTTATTGGTCTCTATTTGAAATGTAACAATCAGGAATAGGCACAGGTGATTTGGTAAGCAAGCTGGATATCGTTTTGGGTTAAAAAGCAATGGGGGTTTCGTTTTTGTGGTCGAAAAGACACAAAATTTGCGACATTTTTTTGCTCGACGCTTGGTTTTTGTGGAGAATTTTTAGGACTATGGTTCAGGGTGAAAGAGGACATCGTAAAATTTTGGAAAAGTGCGTGCTTAGCCCTGGTAGTTCTTCGAACACTTTATAGCTTTTTTTTAGAATTTTCTCTGGAAAATATATCAATTCTAAATTTATCATTTCAAAGGTCTCTACTTTACTTCAAGAGTCAACTGTACCCAATTTTTTTGGACTTTGTTCGCAAAGTTTGTTTTAACAAGATTTTTGAGTCATTTCTTCGTTGGTTATCTCTATAGAATGTTCTACTTTGCACTTCCCAAATTTGCAAAAATTCAATAATTTTGGTGCATGTGCGTTGGTAGCTTGAAACTAAAGAGCGGTAATTTTCTAGTGCAGTAACTATGTAACATGACTCCGATGGAAATCTAATAAGCTTTGCAATTTCAATTTGCTGTGTTCGCGTTGACAGAGAGAACATATGTTCAGATAAAGTAAAAAAGAAATATGTGTCAACTGAGACCGTTCTGGAAAATTAGTGAGATCACGTATGCAAAGGACAACAATTTTTTTGGTAATAATATATTATTATCGCACGTTCAGTGTTAAAATTAGTCTACTATAATCAGTCATTTATGAAAGTGTTAAAATCTAAACACTATGATCATTATTTATTTATACACGTAATTGTATTGTAAAAGCCTAAGAGCAGGTGAAGTTGAATGCGTGGGAGCTAATTTTGTGATTACGAAGCAGTTTTTATCGTGGTTATTTTTGGTTCATAATTTGAACAATTTTCGCATTAATTAGTGAATTTCAACTTATAGAACTCATCACTATGAAGCAAATGTTGCTTTTGAAATAAAAATATGATTTTTTAAAGAATTTCAAGTTCATTTTCCATCTTTACACAATTTTTGATATAAGACAAATTACATGTACTGTGACATCTGTTTTCGAAGTTTGTTATAGGAAGACTTCTGTAAAATGCTTTTTATAATAATTTTCGGCCCACGATTTTCAAATTTTGAACTTCCTCAAGATTTTCAAATTCAAATAGTTTTTGAAAAAAATCTTTCCTCAAACTACGCTTGATCTAGTAAATTTCCGCGGTTTTTTCGCATACAAGTGTTTACCAATTTCTATTTCTCTAAGGTTTTTAGGTTATTTTTGGAGAAAATTTCCTTCATATGATTTTGTATAATGCAATCAGCAACAAATTTTATTGTATTGATGGCATATTTTCCTCCTTTTTTCACTTCTCTCCAAGCAATATATTTCCTCTCATTTTTTCATCTAAAATATATTTTTGATTGTTTGCAGGATCTACTTACAGTTCCCATCTTCACTCGAGTTTTTTCTCTTCGGCTGAAGAAATGCTGTCTTTACTGTATTTCATCGTAAGATGATCTTGGTAGCCCTGTAAGATCTCGCAGATTTAGGAAGCAATGAACTTGCAAATTAAAAACGCGTTCTAGCTAGGGTAGATTCACTTTCTTTATTTCATTTTTTCACCTCTTTATCTTGGAATACAGTCATCATCTTTCTTATCTATTTTTTTTCATTTCCATACTCCTTTTTTCAATTAAGGTGAGTGGTTTGCCTTGATCCTGGTTCAAAACAGTGTTTGCACTTTTGATCTCAAATCAAATAGTGGGTGTTTATCTAATAACTTCCAGCTCTACTTAATAAAGCTGAAAGCAATTTTCTGCAAAACTGCGGAAAAATGAACTCATGTTTGTTCTGTGCAGATCCGAATGCTATTTCTTCTATTATATTTCGCTTGTTTCTTGCTGATGTTCCTGTTGCTATTTAGTTCTCGGGTAGAAATTTCCTGGAATTTTTTTCACCACAGTCATAAGAGAAACGAGTGCTGACGACGTTTCTGTCACTCGAACTCACCTGCCCTCATTAGTGCTGTACTTATGGCTCGGATTCATTGCTCGCTCGTTGTGATTCGACGTTTTTCAATCCTTGACGCCCACATCGACGTCATTCGTCATTTTCGCCAAGTTCAAATCCTTAATTTTAGGCTTCTTCCTCCCCTAGCCGAGTTCTTTTGCACTACAGTACACTTACCATCAGCACTCGTACAAACCACTAGCTGTAAGCGCAACCATGGAGGAAGCATCGTCGAATTACTCGGTCGGATTTTCCGAAGAGGACGAGTTTCTCATGCCGTCAATGATCGATATGGTGAGTGGTGTATTTGCACAAATGAGTCAATTCTTGTGATTTACGGACATTTTCTCAACTGATTGGCTCGTTAATGGTCATTAGGGTTATACAATCATGCATGGGGTAGGTAATCACCATGGTGAAGCTTACTTTAAAGGGATTGGGAACTCAAGATCATCATAAGGTAAAGTTCTCGCTTATTAACAGATTGATCAAAATTTCGTTGCTGTTGATTCATATGAGATAAAGAAATTCAAAGAGATCTAGAGAGATTCGTGAATTCCATGTGAAAGCATTGTATTATGATTGGTGTTTTTTTAGATCTTTTAGAAAACGTAAATATGAAAAAATATGGAAAGTTCTTTGATTTTACATTGAATGCTTTACTTATCTTACTTGACTGTCGAAAAATGATTTTAAAAAGTTCCTAATTATTTTTAGTTTCTATTTTCAGTTTATCTCCACTTTTGTTGATTATTTTGCAATAAATGAGTTATGGTAAGACATTGTAGAGAAGAATTCGAAGGATAGAAATTTCTTCAATTTCTTATAATTTTGAGAAGTAAAACTCGAAATATTTTTATCAATTTCGATGCCCTTGAGGGTAAATAAAGTTCAAGTTTTGTAATCTCGAAAATCTAAATTTCTTCTCAAAACCACCGGGGTGTGGTTCATAGCCCCGAGGAAAAGTTAGGATGCTTAAGACTGTAAACACTGAATAATTCTTGTCATTTTCTGAAATAATCTGTTTGCCCATAGAAATAACTGAAAACGCTGCTATGTGAATATGTGTGAACGAAAAAATAGAATTTAGCAGTGATTTGAAAAGTACGTTCTACGTAAAGAATGAAAATACTGGGGCGCAAGATGCACTTGAATTTTCTTCCTCTGTCTGTTTTTTTTTGTTTACCATTAATCAAAATCTGTCAAGTTATAAGTATTTGGGGTAGGGGGTATTGAAGACGCCGAATCCTTTATCCTTATTCTTTATGCAAGTATTTGAAAGCTCTCCTCTCTTGCAGTCTTTGAATTTGCTTCACTAAGGGCGATAGTCAATATTCGAGAATTTTCTCATGCAAAGGTAATGAAGCAAAAAAAGTTCGTGGGGTTTCTATTGCCCTATGTATGGCTTCTTCCATAATACAGAATCTCATGCTCCTCACCCTCTTATTCCCACCCCCTCCCTCCTTTCCCATCCATGGAAAAGTGCATCGAACGTTCAGACCAAAGTCTAGGCTTCAGCAGAGGATCGCTCACAGGCTTTCTGTACTTTGGTGGGGGTCGCTATGAAGCCTGGAGTGTTAATTACTAGAAAATCTGGATAATAGCTCCCTCTAAGCCTATCTTCAAGTCCTTCGTCTACAAAATATGTACAAAACACAGAGTACGATCATAAATTAATTCCAAGCAAGACGACTGGAAGGCCAATTTTGTTATTGTCTACTTGAAACGGGATTTTTCGATGAAGAAACTTCAATTTTTTGAATTTTTTCCACATTTTTTTGTTGACATAATAGATCGCGAGAAAAATTCAGTCTGTCAAGTTCTTGCGTCTTTGAAATTGATAAATTATCTTTTTTCGGAAAATTAAATGCAGAAAAAACAAAAAACATTTTCGCCGTTTTTTTTTGCATTTTTCACACTCAGCTTTTCTTTAAAAAAATCGATCAGCACAAACCTGGCACTATTAGAAAAACCAGCTCACTTATATTGCGAAAAACATATTTTCAAATTTTTCAGCAGCGTTCCGGAATTTTGACAATTTGTTTTCGAAGATAATGACTCAAAGTGGTTCTCCTGCTCAAATTTTAATCTCTGGCTGCTTTCACAAATTAATGAATTTTTCTTTCTGATGGAATATTTTATGAGCAGATACGTTCATACAGGTAGCAGTTAAGAATTTTTCAAAATCAAAGCAACAGAATCGGTTCAACCTCATAGGAACCCAAAAAATGCAGCTTAATGCTATTTTTGAGCTTGCAAATTCTTGCATTCTGCTACCGTAACATTACAGTAAACCAAATGTTAGCCTTAATCCTTTGTGCTGGATGTGATGCAACCAGTTTCAAGTAAAACTAAGAAAATTCATTACATATTTCCCGAAGTTTTCGGCCGCCGAAAACATTTTTTTGAATAATTTTTGAATTTTTGAGAGCATAGATCAAACTTAAATTACTGTCTTGTGATAGAAAGGGCAAATATCGCTGCGAAATGAACTTTATTGTAGCTCAGACAAATGATACAAATTCATCCTTTAGAGCACAATGTAGGTTGCCACAAATCCTGAGTAGAGAATGCGAAATATAAATTTGCCTCACTGAAATGTAATAAGTAATATATTCGAATCATACTTTTATAATATGAAAATATTCCGTGTATCTGCGCGATATATGTTTTTTGAGTTTGATTAAATTTTCCCGGTTATAGTCTCACGATATTAGCAGAGACCTGGACGAGGATGACAGTCAGAGTTGGGCAGTGTAGTAGGATTCTGGGAGCTGTAAACTGAACGAAAACAAAATTCTAACGTTTACTCGATCCTTTCAATTTTAGAATTTGATATTACACAGTTTTAAGAAGTAATACAATTTGATCTTTAAGAAAAATTCTATTTACCAAGCATCGTTTAGTTCGTGTTTCTTTTTGTTCCCGTAGAAAAACTAAAAGAATCCACAGCCTTAACTCCATAAGAAATTGTCTATAAACCTTATTGTTTCAAGTATCGAGAGAAGTATAATTGGGAATAAGATTTTGGCTCTGTTTTTGTTCAAATTGTTACAAAGCATTAATTTGTGATATTCACTTTTTAGAGCACTAGAATGTAACTCACCTTCATATGTTTGAACCTAAGTTTTGCCCCATTTAGTTTTGTAAATGCCTTTTGTTTAGAAAATTTTAATGACTGAGTTTTAATAACAACGGTCGATGACGTTTTTTAAAAACTGCTCCTGAAAATATGTTTGAGGTAATTTTACAAACACCATAAGTGGAGTTGAATTTAGGCAAATATACAGCTTTGTAGGTTGAGTAAACTCCATAATTACTCTAGTCGAAGACAATTTGTGCCTATCTGTAGTTTCAGAATAATGCAAGGGATTATCCAAGAGTTCACGCAATGGAGCTAGCCAATTTGATATTCGAGAACTGACACTAGATTCCAACTTTTGTACTATTTTTATACTGAATTTGAAATCTGCAGAATTCGTATTATCACTTTCTATAACTGACTGATAGATACCGGCTCAGAAAGTCTCTATGAAAATTTATGTTTCTACTTCATTGAAACTGTAGGTCGAAAAAAATTGGAGTGGATAAAAAGGTGTCACGACTTCAAAAGTTGATACGAAACTTCTGCCTTGAACTTACACTCTGTTAAACCATTGATTTACTATTTCAACGGCTGCTTTCGTTTTTTTTATCTTTGAAAGGCCCGAAATCTCTAAAATTTAGAATTGGTTGTTTAGAATAGGATCGAGACTGTTTGAGAACTAAATGTGCAAAGTAGTAAGACTAGAGATCAAAAGCGCATATTTTCAACGTTTTTTTTCTCTTACGCACAAGTACTGTCGGCACCGTAAGCACACAATTTTGTCAAATCTACCGTTTTGTGCTTTTTATCGAAGACGAAACACTTTCTAGATTTTTTTTCGCATTTCGTGAATGTCGTCATCCATGCCTTTTTAATGAAATTGGATGCTGTCCCTTAGAATGATGTAAATACAACATGCAAAGCTTTCACTTCCCATCGATGTCATAATGAAGTTTCAAAGGCACAAGGGGCAACCAAATTAATACAGAATTAGGCTGCAGACAGTGTGCAGCACGAAGCATGCGGGAAAAAACTCTATCTTCTAATTGTGCCTTGGCAGTGAGGGGTTTTTTCAGTCCTTCATAAATGAGGGCACCATCGAGCTGCATATCTCATTATCCGATCGCCACGTCGAAGAGCAGAGGGAAAAGGGTGAAGTTGTGGAATTATGAGCCTCATGGTTTTGGCTCATTTGGAGTCGCCTGAGTGCCGCAGTTGTGCCAGCGCCATGCCAGCGCCCTGCTGGATCCTTGAGCGCTCGATACGAAACACGTGCACTTGAGTGGAACGGTGCCGACACTGCATGGGCACCTGCAGCTTTAAACACAGCCTTCGCGGTATCGAAAGCAGTTTCTATTTATAGAGCCGGTCATACTTCGCCCAAAAGGAAAGCCCAAAAGCGCTCAAAATCCCTAACAAGCCCAGAAAAGTCCGAAAAAGCCCGAAAGCGTTAGGAGACGCAAAAACGAAGTTTTGGGAGAATTCTTACATTATTTTGATGTGCAGACGACAGAAAATGACCCAAAAAGACTAGGTTGCGAAATCAACACACATGCCTTAGCGCCAGAATGTGCGGGCGGAAGGGGGCGTTCCAGCTCTTTTGGCGCTTTTGGGCTTTTTTGGGCTTTTCTCGGCGAAGTATGACGGGTCCATTACATGATAAACAGATTCAGCAAAACTGCGTTATGTTTGAATTTGCACTAGCAAAAGTATGCTACAAAAGAAGAGCGTTTTTTTTTCTAGGTGCAATTATTCCTCTGGGTTCTATATTGTTTCCTCAATCATGTTAGCAATAACCGCCATCGGCCTACTCTCCCGCAGATTACAGAAGTAGTGCAATTACACAAAGTTGCTCTTGAATAAAACGACCGTTTCTTGACTTTTGTAGCTCAAGGCGTGAGAACACTTATAGAATTTTTTGCGCTGTTCTTATTCAATACATCCAATCAGCGTTTTCTGAACTACTTTTTTCACTTAGAAAGAGATCATGTACTTCTCGAAGTCCACACTTCACTACTGGAACAAGACGGCTAAAATCGATTCAAATGTTTTTTTGAATTCAAATTCAAAGTCATTTATTCAGAGCTTTTTCATTGCTTATGCAAATGAAAAAGAGCGTGGAGTGAATACTATATCAATTAGTTCGTTTGACTGTATCTGGTGTAGACTGATGAAACAAAGATTCTGGTCAAATATGACGATTCTGAGATTACTTGAGAACCCGTAATTAAGCTAGCTATCCTCGAAAATTTTTCATCGAGGTTGAATATTGCGCGAATGTAAACCCAGTTTTATGCAAAACCGCACGACTAATAAAAATGAGTGGTGTTCTGTGTTGTTTGTTGTTATTTCTTTCATAATTTTGTAGCTTTGGTCGAGCATTTCGGAATTTAATGTCCGCAGACTTTGAGTCCAAGTAGAAATTTATTTTTGCATGAAATAACAATAAAATTCTGATTGCAAGTGATGGAGGTTACTGCAGTAATCGAATGTTCTATTCAGGTCAATATTTTCTTTTATGGAAAAGTGCTTTATTAATGCGAATGATGCCATGATGGGTTGATACGCTAAAAACCGAATCTAATCAAATATGTAGCAACTTCCTAACCTTAGTTGTAGAAGCAAGAATCAAATCTCAGTCAATTTTTTTCAGTCGCTTTGTAGAAATTTGAGTGACAACCAGAGAAAATATATAACCTACCAATTTCTCTGTTGAATCCATAAAAAAGAATTTCTTTGAGCCCTTCTTCCCTGGAGAGCCCGTGAAAGGCTTGAATACCAAATCTCTCGCTCGAGGGAATTGACTAAAAGTGCTTAGGAGAACAGTTGTGAAATAAGTAGGTTTGTGTTCGATGCTAAAATTTATTTCCTCCAATCAGTACCAAAACTAAATGATATTCCATTGAGTATTCCGCCGAACCCAGACGAGTAGGGTGCTCCACTAATGCGCCACGCTTGATGACACCATCAAACCCGACAACAACGATGTGTCGAACTCTTTGTTGTGAGTAAGGAGAGTGTGGGGAAGACGAAGACATTATTTTTCGCAGCTCCTCAGCTCTGAGCGTTTTATTAATTGTGGTAGCTACGCACGACGATGAGCCAAACAGAGCAGCAATGGAATGAGCGTGTCGTCGTGCATAATCCGTAGCTAATTTACAAGCAACGATTCGAGCGATACCGATAAACTCGTCCTTCGCGAAATGGCAAATGAGGAGAGGGGTTAAGTAGGATTGAGGTGATTCCTTGGTGACGTAACTCGCAAGATGTGTATTATAAGGGAAAAAAGAAGAAAGAAGTACTGAAAGAATAAGCGTTAAAGTTTACACATCAGAAAATATCCGCAACACGACTTTTCCCATTGATCAATCCCTTTTCCTCACTTCTCTTAGCTCTTATTTTTTTTTCGGAATTCTTCTTATTTCTTGAGATTTGAAAAATCTGCAAGTTTGA
The DNA here is from genome assembly GCA_958299035.1 of Cylicocyclus nassatus. Classification (NCBI taxonomy): domain Eukaryota; kingdom Metazoa; phylum Nematoda; class Chromadorea; order Rhabditida; family Strongylidae; genus Cylicocyclus; species Cylicocyclus nassatus. Next base: position 55,477,053 of record CATQJL010000223.1, on the reverse strand, counting down.
TTTGTAGTTGCAAATATTTAAATGCATTAAATACGTACTGTAACGGTGGTGTGCTTTTTTGCACGTTTCTTCGCCTCAAAGAATTTGAAGAATTCGATTTTTTTAGCTCTTCTTATCTTATTTTAGGGCCTTTTTACTGCAGTTATTGGGGCAAAGCTGTTTACCAAGTTTTTCTTGTCAGATCCTTTGAAAATGAGTTCTTATTGCAATCCGATTCTAATGACCCTCTTTGAAATCTATTACTACTATTATTAGGAGAAATGAGAGTTTTCAAAATCTAACCTTTTTTCAAGCCTTTTTGTAATAAATCTTTTACAGCAAATTCAAAGACTTTAATTCCAGTCCAAATACACGTCCGTGCAAGACGTCCTACCACCGCCAAACAATGAAGATCTTCATGTCGTCGTCATGGCCATTTCTTACCTACTCCTCTTCCTACTGGGTAAGTTATTCATTTGTATTTCTTTTCGTAAAGCTTTGAACAAATGTAAATTGGAAGACGTAGGTGTCTCCATGATGTCACGATAATTGTGTTGATTTCTGTCCTCATTAGGCTACTCTCCTAGTCACAGCTTCTGAGAAGGCGTTTGCACCTGTTCCGGGTTGAAAATCGCAATTTCTCACCTTTCAAGAACACAAGCTGCAATACAGAATTTGAATCAAACAAAAGAATAGCTGATTTACAAGCTATAGAACAGGGAAGATCGATGGAAATACTTAAAGTGCCATGTACTAAAAAATCCATATATGCGCTTTAGTTCCGCTTTACCTTCCCTTGCACCTATTAAATAAGGTTTTGATTGAACGTTTACCTATCGAATTTTTCTCACCTAGAGGGCAATAACAGCTTCCGTACTGACCGCCGTGCCCCGCGACACAGCCCGCAGCGTTTTTGCCAGAGGCACGACCGTATTTGATCCACTTGAACCACTTGATTAATGGTAACCATTTTATCAACTCGCTATTGGTCATTTCACTGATTCGACCAATAGCGTTGACCAAGTAGACGAGGTGGAGCAAAAGTGGATCAATATGGCGTGTGTCTAAGCAAAAAGAAGCGGAGGAGAAACTTTCGTGAGCCTCCTAACTAGAAAGTAACGCAGGCCACATTTGTTGTGCGAAACGGCCGTCTACTTATATACAGACATGGAAAATGGGCTAAAAGTTCCATAAAATCAACAGTCTGACGAAATTGATGTAAAAAATATTTTTTCAGGCACGTGCGGTAACGTAGCCGTGCTCACCACAATCTACCATGTAGTCCGATCAAGTCGAGCCTCTCTCGACAACACGCTCATCTACGTAATCGTCCTGTCCTGCGTGGATTTTGGCGTCTGCCTGAGTCTTCCATTTACCGTAATCGACCAAATTCTTGGCTTCTGGATGTTTGGCACAGTGCCGTGTAAACTGCACGCAGTGTTTGAGAATTTCGGGAAAATTCTCTCGGCGCTTATCCTCACGGCTATGTCATTCGATCGATATGCCGGTGTATGCCATCCACAGAAGAAATTTCTCCGCTCGAGAAATTTTGCTATCACTATTCTTATAGGTCTGTGTTTCTTAACAGGGTATTTCGGCGAAAAAGTACTTTCACCTAATTAAGGATTGGCTGCGTATGCCCTCATTACCCTTTGCCCTTTGTTATGGTCGTTCACATCAAGGGAAATCATCATGTTTGCCCGAGAAACCGGTTAGTTCTCAGAATCCAGTGATTTTAAGTTCAAGGGAATTTCAACAATGCGTGCGACTGCACAGGAACGCACAAACTGGGAAAGAAATTCAGAATTTCAAAAAGAAAGAAGTGTCTGCTAAAATTGAAGAAATTCAAAAATTACACTGCCAAATCCTGGTTTTTGCGTTTCTGTGCAATCGCGCATGTTCAGTTTGACCATACAACAACTTTAAGGCTGCGGCATACTTAACCTGCTAAGCGGCGCACTAAACGGTGCGCATTTGGCAGTTGGCGTTGCGTTCAGCAAATTTCAGTGTGGCGTCCACATGTTATATCATGTCGCACAAGTCAGCTGCCAATGTGCGCCCCGTTTAGTGCGCCAGTCTTGCTAGCTTTATAGTGTAGATATACCCGCCAGCACTTATGCCTAGTCACTTACCACTTCCAGGCTACCGTAAGATCACACGTATGAAGATCGAGAAATGTACGGTGGATATCGATTCAAAAATGTTCACAGCTTTCACAATCTATCAATTCGTTCTCTGCTACTGCACTCCACTAATTCTTATTGCCTATTTCTATTCGAAACTTCTCAAGAAACTTCGAGAACATGCTCGAACGTTTAAGGTAAGCCTAGTTTTCGAGATGTATGTCTGCAGTTTTCTAAACAAGTGCTGCCCGTCTGTTACTTGCGTCATGTCTATAGTTATCTTTGTTAATAAGACGCTGCTATTAAAGGTGGCGGAAGACAGTAATGAGTTCAGAGAAAATAAACACAATTAGTTGCATAGCCAGCATAGGCTTCGAATAGCGAGGGAACAATAAAGTTTACTTTTCAGTCATCACATATCCCTTTAATGCGTATCTCGTTGTATACATTAGCCGTGGCATGTTTCTACTTTTTATGCTGGACTCCATTTTGGATGGCCACAGTCTTTGCCGTTTATTTGGAAAATACAGGTAATTTTACATATTCCATTCATTTTGTAACGCTTAGACATTCTGATAGTATACGCATAAATCTCACTGAAATAGAAAATATTCACTACTTTAATTACAAAAGAACTCGAGAAAACATAGAGATACGGAAAATGAAGATAGTTTAGTAGAGTAAGATTCAACATTTAACATGTTACTTCCACGATGCTGACAATTTTGCAAAAAAAAATTCCGCACTGACCACACGTTTTTGATTTGCTCCCTATGACCTAATTATACGCTCTGATGTTGTCCGTACCGTAAATACACTATGCTAACTTTCATTGCTGCACCATAGGCACCCGCCATACTTGATCCGCTTGATCCGCTTCGCCATTGGTCAGTTCAGTAAAGTGACCAATAGCGAAGCGGATCAAGCGGATCAAGTGGATTAAGCGGATCAAGTATGGCGCGTGCCATACAAGGGCTCAAATGTTGCGTTCCACTAAACCTTGTTATAAGGTTTCAGATTCTATTAACAAGCGATGTGATCCATCAGTGGCCGTAATGCTTTCCACGGAGTTCGCAAAAAAGTACTAGGATCGCATATTTAAAGGGAATTCTCCTTCTCTGACTGTTTCAAATGTTTTCTCCATCAACAGAAATTTGGTACACGATCTTGCAAAGCCAAATAGAATGAGAGGTTGAAAAATGCGAACGAAGTGTAAACTAAAGGGAATTTATTTAGACTAGAAAACTGGGACAAAAAAGTTTATCAAGTTATGCTTAAAAATAGTAGAACTTCTAAATTTGGTCCTGATTCTTGCGTTATGAAATTGTTATTTTGGACCACTTCCACTTTGAAAACTGCAAAACTTCGCACAAAACTAAAGCACAGATGTAATTTTGGAAAAAGCTCTTTGTAAATTGGCTTGCAGGCCGCAAATGTGCGAACTTGCTAAATTATTAATTAGTTATCTGTTTTTTAAAGGAAAGACATGGAAGGAGGCATACATGTGACAGCAAATGCAATGCCCTTTGAGGATTTCACACTTCCGCTTCCTTAGGGAGTGTCATAAACATGCTAGAAATTCATGCAAGAAGATACTAACTAACGATAGGGTACATCAGAAATGGCTTTTTCTAGCTTAATCATTCAGAGCTGAATTTTGAACTAATGACAGGTTTATGGACTATCAATCTCGAGTAATTTACAAGAGCTGAGGCTATGAGATTTGTCTTTACATCAGAAATGGCTTTTTCTAGCTTAAACACTCAGAGCTGAATTTTGAACTAATGGCAGGTTTATGGACTATCATTCTCGAGTAATTTACAAGAGCTGAGGCTATGAGATTTGTCTTAATTTGTCCATAAATATAACTTCAACGGTACTTTCCTCAAGACAAAAACTTGATTTTTTTCAACAACAAAAAATCAAGAGAAATCTCTGTAGTCAACTTGGGGTTTACGTTGCTTTTTTGACTTCGTAAAGTGATTGAGAAACTTCTGGTTTTTGGTTGTGATATTTACTTGGTAAGCAATAAATTGTTCTTACTATAAAGGTTCAGGTGATTCTGAGGGTACTGTTCCTCCACTGTTCGTGTATATTATGTACTTTATCCATGCTTTGCCCTTTACAAATTCAGCTATCAACTGGATTCTCTATGGTAAGCAATTTTCTACTTTTTCAAAGTATTTATTTACCAAATTTTTCTTTCAAGGTGCTTTGAATGGCCAACTACAGCAAAGATATCGGGGTGCACGCATGAGTACTAACACTGTAACAACAAGGACACCAGCCCCTTGTAAACAATATGAAAAACCTAAGGTAAGCTTACTACCTGTACTAAATGGGAATTCCCCCCCCCCTCTTTCCCTAAAGTCTGTTGCTTCAGATGAATGGATCCGCAACGTATCTAAGCCCTCCCACGGATGGAATGGGTAGTTCTGGAGAACATGACGCTGATGCTTCAGAGATGGTTGACGTGCGATTGCTTACTGCTCATGAACCCACTTATCTGTAGCCATCCTGAATGCATTTGTTAGCTTATTTAGGTCAATTTCATTGTTGTTTTGATTACGAGTACGGGTACATAAAGATCTATGACTAATGTTGAACATACTCAAGTACTTTAAAAAAGTGTAAGAAATGACGAAACGGTCTTTGCCAGAGCTTATTGACGGGAAAGAGTAAAATAAATAAGAGAACTGACCTCGGCTGGTATATTCTCGTCTCTCCAAACTGAGGGAATCTCAAACTTAGGTAATTGCCGAATCGCAAATAAGTTTTTCACAAACATGTTATTTGTTTTCGCGTGTAATGTTGTCATCGCAGGAGCACTTTTTTGATCGTTTAATGTGTTGCACTATATAAAAATGCTAAAGTCAACTGCACAAAATCTCCCAAGACGATGTAAGTTGAACGGACGCGAGCGTACCTGCAACGCGGCTGCCGAGTACGGGAGCTATGACTCATGCGCGCGAATACCAATATTAGACCGCAAGAGACTCGCTCGCGAGCATTCACCCTAAATTCCGTGAAGTCAACTATACATGCTCTTCGCACTTTGCCCAACAATAAAATCCAGCCTGACCTACGTTTGTTAATGTCCCTCCCTCCCACTGAACCGAACACCGAATATCTGGTGCAATAGTGGAAGTTGACATCAACACATTGACCCATGCAGATTTTTAGTTGTCTGTCTTCTGAGACCAAGAAACATTTTCGGATAAACGCATACTGCCATCTACAGTACACCTACAGTAGCCCTGACAAGAGAAGGATCCCAAGTCGCCGTGGCGATCTGAAACAAAATGCATATCATCAGATTCGTCCTGCTGAGCTGAGTCCAAAACTACCATATCAGTATGCGTTTGGAGCAAGTTATGAGCGATTGGAAGTTTGAAATTATTAGGGTTTCATGCATAATGTGCTCTAAAAAGCAGCTTGGGAGTGCATAATTAGCAATTGTTGATTGTACAGTCATTTCAACTCGGAGTAGGCGAAACACTCCAAATGGAGTAGCGCGTCCGCGCCGCCGCCCCAGCGAGATAGATCAGAATGAAGAGACGGAGGCTGCAAAGCGGCGCAAATCGTTGCGAAGCGGACCTAATTTCCGCCTAAACTGTGTTGATACTTACTGTACTGAACAGAAGTAATGCATACCTATATCGGCAACATACAGTCTGTAAGCGTAGTGCATGAAGATATGCTAGTGAGAAGCTTTGTTATGAGAACAAGATAATATTATACCACTCCGGGATGTAGTCGGCACTCACTATTGACTACGACTATTACTATGACAGTCGCGTAAAACGCGATTTGTCTTTTACGTCCATCGACGCATAACCTGTTGGTCTTGGCAATCGACCCCTTCTCGGCACGGTGTCAAACCTGCCGCAATCCTCTGCAAACCCGCATACCACCAAACGCAACTATGAGGGTTGATGCTTTTCGCCAAATGCTTTGCTTAGGTCGGTCAATTCCAACCAAAGAGCGTCCAACTCATACGTGTATCGTAGCTAATACCATCAGTGCGCTTGTAGTCAGCAAACCGCAACGAGCCATACACACTTAGACTTGAAGCTCTCACCGTTGTGTTCTAAGTAAAGTTCGACAAATGAACACTGCTCTCACTGCCTACCATCACTATATACTCATAATGACTCACTCGCTCCGCTTCGCAGAGTCGGCTTCGTGCAAACTGCACTAAGCTAAAGACCGGTCGCTCCCAAAGCCCATTAACAAGTATCCCTCCACTGTTGGCCCCTCCATCCTATTCTATCTAATTCTACCAGCAAGCGTTTGAGTCCGAGGACGGAATTGTGGGTAAAAAGGAGAGATGTAAGCGTATGTGCATGAAGATGTGCAAGTGAGAAGCTATATTATGAGACAAGCTCCCTTATGTGAGGGCTATCCCCTGAATCCTAGATCCACGTTAGGCCCCAGACAGACTTCACGCGATTTGATCGTCGCGACTGAATCGCGACGAGATAATTGTTACAGCATCATTCCATGCCGATCAACTTGCATTTCGGTTGTGATACTTTTCCAGCCCGAAATTTTTGAATGTGAAATGAAAATGAATGGAAATGTCGGCGATTGAGTCGCGACGATCAAATCGCGTGAAGTCTGTCCGGGGCTGCGAAAACGGTGAGTCATGCGAGTGAATGTTACAATTTGAGTTTAATCGAGTGAACTTCAAAGGCTGTCTCAGCAAATTTTTGCTTTCCAGTCTCTTACCTTTTCGGAGCCTCTTTCGCTGATTGGGCCTCCACTCCGATAATCGCCAGGAGCAGGCGGTCTGCAAACTCGCGCTTTTCTACAGGCGGTCACCAAAGTTTTGGGGAATGGCCAAACCTTCAACGAGCGGTGCTACCTTTACTGTCGCATATCCTGCCAGCGGGCAGCAATACAGGATTTTCAGCAAGCGGTCGTCAAATGATCTATTTCAAGAGCGCTGGCCAAATTCTCAGCGAGCGCTCTGGGTCTTGTTAGCAGTTTCGTGACGCCGAGCAAAGGTACCATTCTGGATGGCGGAGGTGTCACCGATGGTTTGATTACCCGAGTTTGGAGTACTTTCTCTCAACGGAAGATATCTAGGCTGTGCGGTCCTGCACAAAGAATTGTGCGGCCTTCAATAATTTTGCATTCTCATAGAAAGTCCGCGAGAATGCGGCCATTGTGCCGCAAGTAAAACATGAAAAAAGCCGCAATTGTTCCCCGAGCATTCGCTTAAAATTTCGCCAACATTCTTCCAGATATCTGCAAGCGGACCGCAAGAAATCAGCGAACAATTTTTCGGTGCCCGACTGTCCATAAATCGGGCTCCATGTCAGGAGTCACGCCGCGAGCCGCGCCGCTTCGCCGCGCACGTCGCGTCTAAATTTTGTACCCCATAAAACTGCCCGGAGCTAAAGTGGCACGGCGCCAGTCTAAGGGGGTGGGGGGTGGGGGCAGATACATGGCTCGTGCCATAAGTAAGACCGCGCGAGGAGTGCTAGCTTCTGTTTTGCTGAATCGCTTGTGGCATCGCTTCGCGAAAAATTCGCGCCGACCGTGACTCCTGACCGTTCCCCCATAAATCGCATGGCCGCCTGTTTCCGGCGATTCCCAACGTCAGTGGTATTAAGGCTCTCCTGCATCGGCGGAGGAGCCAGGGGTCCCATCCGAGAGAAGGGTGCAGCGTATACTTGGGTCCGAATCATAGAAATGCGATCATTCGAATAAAACATTTTAATATATTCGTATTCGAAATTCGATATTCGGAGTTCTTCCATTTTCGAATAATATTCGAATTTCGAATAGTTGAGAAAACAGGTTTTCGAATAAAATTCGAAACTCGAATAATCAAAAAACAGGATTTCGAATAAAACCCGGAAACTCGAATAATCAAAGAACGAGGATTCGAATATTATTCGAAAACTCGAATAATCAAAAAAAGGGGTTTCGAATAGATTTTATTCGAATGTTTTATTCGAATGTTTATTCGAATTCGTATTCGAATGAAAACCTTATTCAGATTATTCGACTTTGTTGCAGAGCCAACTGCTGAGTATCAAGCTCACTTCGTCCGCGTTTTTTTTCGCAGAACTCGGTAGGCAGTTGTGCAATATAACTTATGCGAGCAAGAGTGCTCACTATGTGAGCTTTGCGTACCACAAGCATGAGAAATGCAAGGAAAGAAAAACAGGCATTTCAAAACACTTTAATATATGAACGGTAACGGTAATGCATCTTTTGCAACCGTTATGGCCTTTGAACTGTATGGAGATTTCGCATTCTTCCAACTGCTTGAGACAGTGAAAAAAAATCATATGTGGGTTTTAATTGATGCTTTTTCGATCAATGAGATTGTTCGCGCTGCTATTGGCACCAAATCAGTAAAGAAGCTATCAAATTCAAGCTCATGTTCCGAGTTTATATATTGAAAGTGTTTTGAAATGCCTGTTTTTCTTTCTTTGCATTGCTCATGCTTGTGGTACGCAAAGCTCAGACTAGTGAGCACTCTTGCTCGCATAAGTTATATTGCACAACTGCCTCCATTCGCTACCTTAAAAATTTTTTGCAAATTGGTGTATTTTGAGTAAAGGACATCGCAGTTGTAGTGAAAATAAAAATAATAAAAAATAATAAAAATAATAATAATAATAATTTACTTTATACATTTTGCCGATTTTTGGAAAATCATGCGCTACGAGGTTGAGAGTTGGTACAGGGGGTAAATGAGGACGCCGATTAAAACCGAAATCTATTTTATCGATTTTAACGATTTTTGGAAAATTTTGAGCTAGGAGTGGTATAGGGGATACGAGGGTGCTGATTATGAATGGATCGGCTTTAGCCAGATATGTCGGCAAGTTTGAGATATGGTGCTCTAATTATTCGATAAATCATTCGAATATTTATTCGTCGAATAAATTCGATATTCATTCATTCGATATTTTTGATTTTACAAATTTATTCAGAATTCATTCATTCGAGAATTTTGAACCTTGAATTTATTCGACATTCGTTTATTCGAGATTTTTTATTTTTGAATTTATTCGATATTCGTTTATTCCTTTTCGAAATTATTCGATATTCATTCGATGAAAAATTTTCGAATTACCCAAGTATAGTGCAGCATAAGATGTGTCGGCGTACCTGTGAGAACGCGAATCGCGCCTGCCACTGTACCACGTCATGCACACATAGGGGCCCTTGCGACCAGCCTACTCGGCAGTTGACTTGACACGTGTGACGCTCACTCCCAACCATCGACAGTTGGGGGGGGGGGGGGCTTATCTTACAATGCGGCATTTAATTAGTATCGTGCCAACCTTCTGACCGATCTATTCCACTAGGCGTGATCATGAGATAAACATGAATATAGTAACAGGAGGTATTTCCGGAGCCACACCGAGCTGTGGCCCACCGCATTAGTACAAGATATACATGTAAAATGCCCACCATTTATCCGCAACAATTCCCTATACTTAGACACAAGAGAGGAGCACAGCCAACCAAATGTGTTAACCTAGGGGCCGGCAATATCGGAAATCCCCCGAGGGGGTGTCGCCGGCATGTGCCTGGCGCGAGCGCGCTTGGAATTACCTCGTCAGCGCGGGAGCCAGTCCTCCATGGCGTAGATGTAGGTGACGTGTGAGTTGGGTAAGGCACTGTATCAATAGATGGCACTGGAGACGAAAGTGGAACCCGACTGCTCACGATGGCGACAGCAGTGAAGACTGATTACGTGACTAATTTGAAAGCTGCACAGGTAGAGAGGTGAGAGGCGGGACAGCGCGAAAACAGCGCTTCGGGGCCCTTTGCAGTACGGCGGCGGATTCCTTTGAAAAAAGTCGCGAATCCGCGACTCTCCGGACAACAAGAAAAAAGGGTCCGAGATAGCTTCCGATCTGCCATGTTATACGACCCTACGAGTCAATATACACACAAAACTACGAGTCAAGAATCCCTAGGTGTAACGCCTTACCTACAGCCTGTCGTGGTAGCAGCCGGTTGTCCTCGGGGGAAGGAGTGAAGAGTCTTCGGGGGCTCTATCCTGGATACTGGCGGCTTCGGCAGTTGCGGAGACGGCACAGACGTTGATCGAAAGTTGAGACGACCATTGACGGCGAATTGACTCGACAGTTGTGGTAGCGACAGCTTGAACGGCGATCATGGAACTCGGCTTGAACGTCGGCATTCGGCTTGACGTTGACAGCGGCTCGACATTGGTGACGTCGAAGTGGCGACGAGATGGTAAAAAGATGTTAATGGGTGTAGGGCGATTCGCACGAACGTGATGCTTTACACACAGGACCACCGCCGCGCGCGACACACCCTGCGGCGACTTCCCTAAGCAAAGCAATGGGAGGAAAGGTTTGCGGCGTGCGTGACGAGTAAAGACAAGTCAAAATCGGGCGGCGCTTGAGACCGCCCCTGCGAAAAGACAGTCTCCCGATGTTAATTTGCCTAATGGCGCGGTTTTTTGCGCATGGGGATAAATTCAAAGAGAAGGTGAGATTTTACCTCGCATCACAAGACCCTGAGGCTAGTCACATGCACAAGAAAGGGCATCTCCAGAACTCAAAAATAATCATGGTCTTCCACTCCCCAAAAACTCGATAGTTGGGAAGTAGACACTTGTGACACGCAAACTGTGGGCTAACCTAAGATAGGGTCAGCAACAGAAAAAACCGGGCGAGCTTAAGAATCGCCACAAGCTATAGAAAAAACTAAAGAAAAAGGAAGAAAAAGGGAGTAGAAAGGGTATGAATAAAATAGCTAAACTAAATCAAACATACCCAAAAAGTCTGTAGTTGGGGTTGGTGATAAGTGGGAAATACGGAAGTTGGGAACTTCCTCATCCTTCACCGAAAAAGTCGATCGTTGGGGTTATCGTAACACGCACATTCAAAAGTTGGGGGATCCTCATCATCAGACTAAACAAAAAGCATTGATAAGGAAATGAGTGTTGGGGTGAGAGTGAAGCTTCACCAGAAAGTTGATTGTTGGGAAGAAGTGAAAGTGGGGGTGACGACCATGGGGCGAGGTATCTCTACCTCTCCTCTCCTGGCCTTCTGCCGCCTACGAAATTGATCAATGCCTTTATTGTTCAAAAATTGCATGATACTCTCCGACTTGGGAATCGTTCGTACAGTGGTGCTGATCGAAGCAGAAGGAAATGTTGTGATCTCTGGGGTGACAATCTGCACTTTCTCCCATAAGGGGGGCAATCCTTCTCCGTGTAGATACCACAACACAAAAAGCATTCGCCTCTTCTAGCAATCAGCTCCATCCTGTCCCTTAAAAAAGTGTAATATGACAGCTGAACGAATAATGGGGCTGCTTGCAGAAGTAGCAGCGGATGTTCTTGGGTGGTGACTCCTGCCTCCATTGCTCCTGTTCTCCTCCTCCATCGGCTCGCCCACCTGTCGTTCACCTGAAATGGGACGCAGGGCCATCCTAGGGGACCGGCGACATGTGGGGCGGCTATGTAGCAGCCGATGTGGAACTCACCTCTGGTCCCCTCGGGAGTTCTTAGGAGCTCTGGCGGATCGGGATCGATGTCGGTCAGTAGATGACGACGGCAATTCGGCGATACCAGCAAGTACTTCTTCCTGGACGTCACGTTTATGTCGTCGTGTGCGAGAGCGAGAGTATGGGCGCTTGGATGGGGTACTCTGCCGAGCTGTTACTGTCGTGGACTGTGCATGCGACTCTTGGGGATGCGCTTCATGTCTGCACATAATGGCGATGTGGTATTGATGTCGGATCCTATCCATCTCTGCAACCACTGTCGCGGATGTGAAGTTGAGCTGAGTCAAACCCTTCGGTACGATTCCGTAGTGGGCTAACAGAGCGAGCCTCTGTTGAAGTTCAGTCGATGGAAAATGGAGTAGCTCTCTTACAAGGGAAGGAAGGTGGGTCGAAGTGGCCATTCAAAATGATATGTATACTGGCTTGACGGGCTTGGAACGCTGATTCCAAATCTGCCTTCGCTGTCTGCTGCGGGCCTCTAGATGAAAAGTTATGAGGGATTTTCGGAGCCGCATCGGCACTGAAATGCGATCGAGAGAGGCACTGCATTGTGTGCCGAGTGGTCGAGCGGTTAGTGTGGTCTCTGAAGCAAATGATTTCAGGTTCGAGTCCCCCTTGCACTTTTGTTTAGCAATCTTGCAATAAGTCCGTGTAAATGCGGGCTTTGTCTTTACGCAACTTTTTGCTTCTTTTAACGCAATCTCAAAACTTGCGAGAGTGTTTTCTTGTTTATGAGTGCAGAATAGCCTGAATGTGTTTGAAAGTAAGCGGTTCAAACTTTATGAGCATTCGTGGAAGGATAGAACAAAATGTGCAAAGCACAGGCACTTTTCAAAATGCGAGCAGCGAATGAAGAGTACTTCCGTACAATCTGGGTGATCACAATCTCCTATCAAGCTGGAAGAAAAGCAGTACTGCACGGGCGTCTCAAAATCTCCTGGGTGTGAATCAAGGTGGCCGCTGGCATACCAGGAATAGGCCAGGAAATTTTTATAACGAGGTGCGGTGAACTGATGGTAGATTAGCGATAGGAACTTCAAAATGGAATCACGCGCGTACACAACAAAGTCAAGATTATGAGCGAGGACATGAGAAGTGAAGCGCTTATACATTGCCTTGAATGGTAAAAAAAGAACACATCGAGAGGTGGGATTTGGGACGTTGTCCCGGGCGGTATGTTCATAATTTTGAAATCTTTATTAGTTGATACAACGGAAGTGATAGTATTGTGGTCTCTAAAAGCGCTCCACGAATCTACTACTAAAAGTGTCTTTGCAGAACTGCCTGGTAGTAAACAGCTTTCCACCCAATCTAACAGCAGATTCTTGTTCATCATATGGGACGTATTAGCCCTGACCACCGAGTTGTTCGCATGAAAATGTCCCCTTTCAGGGAATTTCCCTTGAAGCTCCTGTCATCAAGAATGTTTTAAAAGCGTTGAAATTTTGAATACAAAACGGACCTGCAGTATCACGAACAACTTTCTTCCTAATCTACCGTCGGCGTATATTATTGGCATTATGGTGAAAGAATGGGTGGTGGAAGACACCGACTGAACCACTCTTTGTATTCTTTTTTCACCTTGTAGAGCCAAGGAACGCACTGAGTGCATTTCTTTTAAGAAACCACTTTGGTCAGCGTTACATATGCAAGATAGGGGCCATTTTTCCATCTCTAGAATATCTATATTGACACTACATATTTTGAAAAATTCCAAATTGCAACCTTTTTTTACTTCGCGAACAAAGTCCTGCGCTTGCACACGAACTCTTTCGGTTTCATTGAAATTTCTCTTCGAGATAAATTTAGTGGCTCTCCTCGAAACTATTCCGCAGCTCCTTTCGAACTTCTGGATCCACCAATGACTGGCCTTGAAGTTTGAAGAAGAAGGCCTTGAAGAAAAAACAACGAGCATTTCCTGGTTGATCCTCAAAGCGATCTCACGAAGATCGCGATCGTGCAAGGAAATTCCCGATGCGAACTTCAATAGAACCTCTTCTTCGAGTTTCTCCGCGAGACTTGCCAGCTGCGCTACTCGATCAGCTCGAAGCTGCCCTAATCAAAAAATTGCTGATTGTAGAAGTCCATCAAGGAGTATTTGCCTCAAGAGCTGGCACGAACCCACCTTCCCTTTCAAGTTGGCGAAGTTTTTCAAGATGGTACGGAGAATGTATAAATCGAAATCTTGAATTCATGGAAGACAAGGGTCGGCTACCTTTGCTGCATGAGCGGTAATATGCAATGGCTTTGCTCACCTAGAAGTTGTTTTTGATTGCGGTTTGTCAAAATATAGGTACGCACAGTCTCTTCCGACACTTCAACGTCACCAAATCTAATACTTCCCGGAGCGCATCGAGCTTCTTCGTCGTCATAGTCTGGTGTCCATGTGGGGTCATCTTCGAACTCGTCCACGACATTCTCTTCACTCGACTCTATTTCCACTTCTTCCAATTCTGCTTGGCGTAGTATGTCGGCCAAATGGCTAATCATCTTCTGCTCTTTCCGTGTTGGCGCTCGCTCACTATCTTGACAACTGCCGAATTCTTTTAGCAAACGTACACATATTTCGCCGAGAACATCTTGTAGGATAGTGAGCGCGAAATGAGTTTTTGTCACGTTCACCAAGTTTGCGGTCCGCACGTAATCAAGCTCGTGCGTGCAACTTCTCATATTCGCCAAGTGTGTACGTGTAAGTGCCATGTTCCCAAGATTATACATGCCAACTTGAACTTTATTGGCCTCCCTGTCTCTATTTCGTAACTCTTGCTTACTTTCCTTTGAATTTCCAGAAACACTAGATTTCCGGCTCAAAATTGTGGTGAAAGAAGCAAAAAGTTGCGTAAAGACAAAGCCCGCATTTACACGAACTTATTGCAAGAATGCAAAACAAAAGTGCAAGGGGGACTCGAACCTGGGACAACCGCTCGACCACTCGGCACACAATGCGGTGCCTCTCTCGATCGCATTTCAGTGCCGATGAGGCTCCGAAAATCCCTCATAACTTCTCATCTAGAGGCCCGCAGCAGACAGCGAAGGCAGATTTGGAATCAGCGTTCCAAGCCCGTCAAGCCAGTATACATATCATTTTGAAAGGCCACTTCGACCCATCTTCCTTCCCTTGTTAGAAAGGCGTTGACCGCATGACGACGATGGTCGATGTCATAATGCGGTCGATCCCTTCCAGGAGTCCTTTCGTATCCGGCAACGGCAGCTGTGAGATGGATTTCATGAATTTTTGGCTTCTGTGATGCAATTTTGGAGTGCCTTCAACTCGTAAGTAACCAACAAGGGCATCAGGTGCTCGGTATTTGCTCCGATGAAGCCCTGCTCCTGGGGCACAAAAATATCTTTCGTAAAGAGACTGCGAAACTGTTTACCGATCTTCTACAATTATCCATCCATGACCACTGCTAATGTTTTAAGTGGCCTGGGTTGTAGATGTACCTGAAGTTGAAGACTGTGGTAAGCTGCTGAAGCAAGCTTAATGCGGGTCTGTACGACTGGGACAGCGAATGACTGAGTCTCGCTGTCAAAGTCAATCATCGTCGGTGTGCGAATATGGGGGTCTCCACCAGGCGGATTTAGATGTGAAACGTCCACCTGAGGCAAGACTTCTGCGGCGGGCGTTGTATCCGGAACTTTCGCTGAGGAAAGTTCGAGGATAACCGCGACCACGAGTGCGGCACCTGAGGGATCACCGACGATCTTCTTGTCCGTATGATCCTTGGGGGGAGTCGGTCCCTCGTGGGGGGTGACTGCTCCGACTCCAAGAGCTTGTCCCAGAATAAAATCGAGGACGCCTACGAAACTCGTAGGCACTGCCCTTCTTTGAGACAGGTACTCCGCGTTTGCTCTTCTTTTTATGAACAGTCATTCGAAACGCTTGTAGCAGGTCGGCTTACGATTGCAATATCTAATATATAAAGAATCGTAAGCGCAATTCAAAAATGTGCACATAGCGGGAAACTGCGGCGCGGTCTCGAAGCGAACGCTCTTGCCAGGAGCACCTTTAGATTGCTGGTTCACTAGTACCTAAAAAGAGAAGTGTGAGCACGGGGGTGCATGCAGCACATATACACACATACAATGTACTAAGGTTTGAGAAGAGATGAGAAGGAAAATGGAAGGGAAATTGGAGCATGATAAGAGTGAGGTGTAAGAAAAAAGTATATAGAAGGTCGATTGGTCAGGTCGTACAATGAGCTGGAACACATAGCATGCAAGTAAAACATGTCAAACATGCGTAATGAGAGAATGATGTGAGAAAATGTGATGAATGAGTGAGTGTGTGAGTTGAGCGTGAATGAATGTGTGAGTAAATTGAGTAAAAGAGAGTGTGAGAGAGAGTGTGTGAGAGAAATGAATGTGTGAGTAAGAAGGAGTGTGAATGTGAGTATTAAAGTGTGAGGCGAGTGTGAGATTGAGGCGAAATGAGCTGCAAGCGTAGAGAAAATTAAAACGCGTGCACAAAACATAAGTTTCTTGCCTGACCAATACGCGAAAACCAAAAGTGAGTAAGGAAAGTGTGAGGAAGGGTGTGCGAAACGATGTGTGAGGAGAAATGAGATATGAGAGTTGCGAAAGACAAGTCACTGCCTTTTTGGCCAAATGTAAGAAAGAAATCAAACATAATAAACAGTAAGTGAAAATTGTGGCTTGGTAGAGAGCGAGAGTGCAAGGAAAACAACAAATCAAACACAACCACAACCAACGTACATATGTCGGCATGACGCAATTTCGTATATGCTGACTGTGTCTTTCCCTGCAGGACCACGCAAACCTCGTAGCCGTGTGGACCCCATTTGAATATATAGAGTCGGCTGCGCGGGCGGTTGGCGCGCGGCAGCCTAGTAGCGCAGAGGCACGCTTCCACTCTACGGATGCAACCTAGCTTCCATTACTTATCATCAGCGAGGCTTACTGTCATGTTGTTCTGATCTCATTGAGGAGTACAGCTAGTGATAAATAGATCTATACTCTAATCTGATTTCCTTGAGTACCTGAAGGAAGCGCTAGGGTATGTCTTTGGTTATCACTTTAATCCGACTGCAACTATTCTGATCAAAACAATAGAATTTTTATATCAGCATTGAGGATAGTGAAATTTGATACTCTTTCTTACTGATAATGAGGAGCGCGTCTTTGAATGTTTTTTCGGCGGATCACCTGGGGAACTCCATTGTAAGTACTTCAACTCTGAAGCTTTCGGGAACTTCTTAAAAGATTATAGTTTGCCGGAACTTCTTCATCCAAAGTTCTCGGAAAGTTTCCAAAAGACTGTGGTTCACGGGAACTTCCATAGTTGAAGTTCTCGGGAACTTCTTTCTTAATCTCTTGGAATTTCAGCTAATGACCACTTCTAATGCGATTGTAAAGAACAGTCTATATATTTGTTAACGAAGAAATGTTTGTTCCGCACTTAACATAAAAACTTCATCGAATAACTGAGTACATATACACCTAATGAATATTTGTTGATAAAAGGACCAAAATTGTTTTCACGGCTGACTGCCTAAGTTTTCACGGCTGACATCTAAGTTTTCTTTCTAAGCGTCCGTGCTCATTGCCTCTTTCTCGGTGCGTCCAAGTCCAACAAGGGCACCCTTCGATTTCTAAAAGAATATATATAAATAAGAATGGGAGAAGCGGATTCTAACATACCTTCGGCGGAACAAGACGACCTTCGTGCAGGCGATAGTAGCGCACAACCTCGCTAAAAATAGAAACTACCGTTTTACGATGGTGTTATGTAGTGGTGGACTTACAGCGCTTCAGCGATGCATGTTTTTGCGCTTACGCTCCATTTCGACTTTTTTCCAGCAGTGAATCAAAGGCTTTTTCACGGCTCTGCTCGTGTTCAGCTAACGACAGCCAAAAACTAAAAAAATTTTAGCGCTTAAAATGCTTATGGCAGATATAGACAGCACCTGTTCTGTGAATTCTTTAGCAGGTGCAGCCTCATCCGGTAGAGTTCGTTGTGATTCAAATCCAAAGCATCCAAAATGAACTCTAAATTTTGTAACTCAATCACTTTCAGCTTTGAATTACCTTCACCTGTGAGCGCATCAACAATGGAGTCGGGTGGGTTGTCTATATCCGCCCTTCGAGCCACTTTTGAAACGCGATACGCGTACTTCCAAATATTAGGTTGATTCATAATTAATGCACGTTTTCTATACTTCAACTTTCAACCGAGATAATTCTTTTCTGAAAAGACATTTCTAGGCGCAATAAAAACTGCTGTAACCAACAAATCAGTGGCTATAAAATAGATACTTTTGCGTGACTGTATCTATCACAAGAAAGATTTTCTGGCCTGAAGATTGCCAACAACTTTTTTCAGAAGCCTCCACTTTGAGAGAGCATAACTTATGTTGAAATGAAGTAGGATAAAGCAGACTTCGCTCTTCGTGTAGCCAAGGGTCTCTTGAGCAGTAAGGCCAAGTTTGGATTTAACGGAAAATTTCTGAAAGAAAATATAGCGAAAAAGTCGAAAGTAGTCACTTTTTTCTGGCATCTCGGCGGGTTCAAAATCGGTCATTTTTGAAATTATTTCATTTTTCTCCGCTGGAAAGTGAGAAAACCCTAGCGATTTTCTACCATCAAATGAATTAGGCCTACCCTTGCTGGATAGTTCAAAAGACCTGCAATCGCCTTTTGCTTTAAAGTTTTATATGGCACGGAAGAGCCGCGACGATTATTCAAGTTCGCAATTGAATTTCTCGGCTCAGAATTCATGGAGAATTTTGTTCAAACAGCATCTTGTAGCACAAAGTTTTCTAATCCTTATGCATATTTTTTGGAATTAATTCGGCTATTCCTCATGGATTTAGGGCAAAAAGAATGAAAAGCAAAAATTTTGGGTTTTAGTCTCTTTTATTTGAAGTCTGAGAACTTTGGAGTGAACGGAGATTTACGAAAGCGAAAAGCCGCATAAGAAACTAGAAAAAACGCTCTTTTAGATAGTATAAAAGATTTTTGAGGAGCTTGATTACACGTCAAATACCAACTCCTGGAAGAAGAGGTGAGAAAAACGTGCATTAATTATGAATCAACCTAATATCAGAAGGGTCGGGTGCGCAGATTCAACGAGGGAACGATCCCAACTTAAGGCGGCGAATTGGAATGAACCGCATATCGTTAGATGTGTCTTTACGAGCTGATTCCAAATCCACCTTCCATATCTGCGATGCCGTTCTCTGGAAAAAGTTATGAGAGGTTAAAAATGTGAAGTCATTGGGGTTTCAGTGCATAATGTGCTTCAAAATCCGACTTGGGAGTGCATGACTAGCACGATATTGTATGTACTGATTTCAAGGAATGCTCACATTCAAGGGAAACACAAATAAGTGTTTTTTAACAACTAAAAAACAACTAAAGTTCTTTGGTGAAAGCTATGAGCAATGAAAAGCCCAAATTTGGCAATTATATAGCGGCATGCCTTGAGAATTAGTTCATCAAAAACATTTCTTTGTGTTTCTCTTAAATGTGAACATTCCTTGAAATTAGTACACTCAATGTCATGCTATTCATGCACTCCCAAGTTAGATTTTGGAGTACATTAAGCATTGAAACCCCAATGACTTCATATTTTTAACCGCTCATAACTTTTTCCAGAGAACGGCATGGCAGATATAGATGATAGATCTGGATTAGCTCATCAAGATGCATTTAATGATATGCGCTTCACTCCAATTCGCCACCTTAATTTGGGATCGTTCCCTTGTAAGTGTAGGTTACGCGGTGATCATTTTGTTTCCAAAGTTAAATACGCACCTCTTTAAACAGAGTTCGCAAAAAATCGATGACTTTACTAATAGCGTCTCCCGCTCTTTTTGGAGGGGCGTACTTCCTCAGAAATTTATTCAAACTGACTTCCTACAAATAAGATTCGAAGAATTTTTTGCAACAGTTGGTTCTTAAATACCTTGAGTGGCGGTTGAAGGCGAATGTGGTGGTTCTGTCTCAAATTTTCGTACTTGAATTCGCTTGATATTTCGGGGGAGAGGGCGTTTAACACGATCTGTTTCAGTCTGTCCACATCATCCTCCAGTGCTCTGTTTTTTGCAAGGAGCAAGTTCATCTTCATCATTGCCCATGTTTTTCATGCTTTTTGAAAGAAATCGTAGTATTTCTAGCCTCGACATGATTCGTTATCGCTATCTCCACGAGCAAACGAGTTATCTCTGCGTTGTCATAAAAGTTCCCTAATCGCGAGCGCTCGCGCTTTGCACCACAGGGAAATATCTGTTATGTCGAATTGTCTAACAGCCCGAAGGCAATGGTGCAAAGTTTCCTATGAAGTTCTATTTTCGAAGACCACCACCGCGGAAACGCTAAGCTGCATGGACACAGTATTCAGCGATCCTTTTGCAAGCCTTGCGTACAAAACTCCGAAAAAATTAGAACTCCCCATTTCGCGCGCAAAGCAGGTTCTTACAGCCTCTAAAAGTTTATCAATTTTCTACTGTGCGGTTTGTTACGTTTGACAGACCTAGCGGCTCAGATAGCGCAGGTAGTTGTGTCTGTGGTGGTGGAGTAAGCAGGGTGTGCATTCCTTTCCGAGTCAACTAAATGAAGTAACGCACACTGCAGCGTTCATACGCAAAGAGATTTTTTACTCACATTGAAGCGGTTGCGATGAACTTCTGCACTTCCCCGCAGTCGAGAGACATGTCAAACGGGGTTTCTACGTCGTACTCCTATGAAGAAATCGGCCTCAGATTTATCCAATCACCAGCTGGCTTAGCCGGCTCAGCCCGGCCCTGTCAATGCTATGATTAAGGTCTTATCCCTATCCTTGTAAAACCTTTCATTGTGCCCACTTCTACATGCAATTCCCTATCCCCGCAGTGTTAGTAATTAGCATGCCCACCTACCTCCCACAACAACCCCAGTCCCGTAGCTCAAACTTTGCAAAAAAAAACAATAAAACCGGTAAAAGTAAGGATAATTCTGAAAACTAATGGCGCTATTCGGATATCCAGCCCCAAAATGTTTTTGTGATGGATCTTGCTCAAAGTCGGGACATGGGGATTATTAAAGCCGCTGATGACGAATATCGTAGTCATTTCGCGCGATAGCGCCAATTTTTGGGTTTACGTTGGGTACACATAAGAAGCTAAAATCATGGATTTCGCTGAAACTTTAAGGGGGGCTAATTGACATGCTGTTACGAATATCATACTCCCTCGGCATTTTGAGGCGATTTTACTGAGTTATGGTAGGTATACTGCAGAGGGAGATCTCAGTTTTTTGGCCGAAACTTGGTCTAGAGAGATTCGACCTTCTGACCACGTCTAAAACACTCTCGTTGCGTTTTGAGACTTTTTCGCGGAGTTATGGTAGGTACATGGTAGCGGGTAAAAATCATGAACCTGCCTGAAACCTTGGCAGAAAATTACCTAAAGTGCTGTTTCAAGAATATCGTGCTCAATCCCCACGATAAAGGCAATTCGTATGGTATAAAAGTTTCCCACGACCGTAATGCTTTCCCTTACAGGACCACTGCCGCGCGCGAGACACCCTTCGGCTGCTTTTGCCTAAGCAAAGACAGGGGGAGGGAGATTTGCCGCGTGCATTACGCGTTGGGACAGGTTATCAGGATGGCTGGAGACCGCCATGCGAAACGACCGTTTCCCCATTTCGTGAATATCTGGGATCTAAATTGGCCCGAAAGCGAAAAAAATGTCCCTTCAATCCCTACAACTCAACATAACTTCACTATTGCGTTATGACAGCGAGCAAGCATCATATTCACAAGCGATATAGTTGTGAACCGTTACAGGTAAGGTTTTGAGCAAATCTGGAACTTCGACCCATCTACACCCACCGTAACCCAAGAAAATGCACTATCCTGCGAAATCAGCATGATATTCATGTTCAGCGCGCTAAATGACCACCCTAAACGAAGTTTGAAGCAAATCTATGTTTTCGACCCCATGCCGTATAACCACCACAACTCTATGAAAAGGTCCCAATAAGCGCCCTCACGCGCGTCGCGTACGCATTTCCGGCAAGCATCTCCTCTGCTTTTGTCTCTTTTCAAAACATTTTTTTTGCATGTAAATGATAGCTATGGGCGATTCATAGCACGCAAAGACTGCGGACATATCGGCGTCTCCGTGATCGAGCGCTATTTCGTTTCCCTTACGGTCTGCTGTCTCTCCTACGCACAAACTATCTTCCTCGGACGCATCTTTTTGAAAGTAGCAATCAAATCAATAAATCAATAGGTAGACGCCAGACTGGTCCGGTTCAGTCGGTCCGTGCTGTTCACCCATTTGCTATTGGTCAAAGAATTGACCAATAGCGAACTTTTCCAGCATATGCAGTTTGTGGACCGTTTGAACCGGATAAGTCTGACGCCCACTTAGGAGAGCGCAGTGAAACGAAGTGAAATGAAGCCTCTGTTCTTCGCGTGTCGAAAACATGCGTGTGCAAAGTTTGGGGCCTATCGGTCCACAAAAAAGTTTCTATTCCGAACATAATAACACCTTAATCACAAACTTTGAGTTTATTGCTATAGAGTATACTTGGGACCGAATCGAATAATTATTCGATCATTCGAATAAATCATTCGAATGCGAATGATTCGAAAAGTCGAATATTCGAAAATCTGAGATTTCGAATAAAATTCGAAAGTCGAATAATCGAGATTTTCAGTTTTCGAATATATTCGATATTCAAATATTCGAAAATCCCAATTTTCGAATAGTATTCGAAAGTCGAATATTCGAAAATCTCAACTTTCGAATATTATTCGAAAGTCGAATATTCGATGGTCATCAATTCGATTATTCGATGTTTATCGAATATTCGAATAATCGATGAGCATCGAATATTCGAAAATTCGATGAGCACTGACCACGCGAAAATACGCTGAGCATCAAATATTTGAGAGTTCCATATCCATAGCACATATAGAGTTTTTTGAAGGTATATACACACTTTTTGATCGTTAATAGCTTTCTTCAACGACTTTTCCAAACTTTGGGGTGCCATTCCGTAGAGCTCGCTCCGACTACATCTGCAAGAAAAACTTGGATCACCCTTAGCTCTCTTAGCTCTTATTGCGGGATGCGGTAAGAACCTGCAGCACATAGAGCCACTACGGAATCAGCCGATTGAAAGAACTTCCTAAAAAATCTAAAAGTTTGTTTAACAGCATTTTTACGTAAGCTGATTTCACTACACAACTTTTCACGAATTTTTTAAGCTTTATTGATGTGCAATCACATTTTGAGAAACATTGGAAAAATTTACTACACCGTATCTGACATAGCTTACAAAGCATTATGGCTGAGTGCAGATTTTGTACTTCCAGCAACTTTGAATAGCCTAACGTATGCGCTTTTAGTTTTTTGGTTTCCTTTAGCATTCAAAATATGCCCCCACAGTCCCAAAATCCTCTTCATTTTATTCAAGGTTATGTTACGCAGTGAAATGCGATCGACGAATTGCTTCATACTTATCCAAGTTGAAGCAGAGCTACAGAATTAACTAAGTTCGTCAAAAGTTGCCAGAGGAAAACTAGCAATCAAATATTGTTTATCTTTTGAGAAATCCTGCTTGTCAATCTACAACTCTCAATGAGAATACATGAACTTTTTTAAAGTTCGAAAAATCCCTTCACAACCGTCACAGGATTACGCCTTTAGGTTTTTGAGTCTCTTCACGTCACCACTGAACCGTTTTTTATCGTAAATTATAACATAAAAAAGTGTCTATTTTTGATAATAATATGAAAAAATTTATTCTCAAATGTTTTGGTCTCTCATAGGCAGTCTAATCAATGGAATAACATTCGAAAATCGAATGATATTCGAAAATCGAATAATATTCGGGAACCGAATATTATTCGAAATTCGACTAACGAATGATATTCGATATTCGAATATTATTCGATTCGAAGACTTCAATTTTCGAATAATATTCGATAGTCGAATATTCGAAATTTTCGATTTTCGAATAATATTCGATAGTCGAATATTCGAAATTTTCGTTTTCGAATAATATTTGATAGTCGAATATTCGAAAATTTCGATTTTCGAATAATATTCGATAGTCGAATATTCGAAATTTTCAATTTTCGAATATATTCGATATTCGAATATTCGAAAAAAATTTCGAATTTCCCCAAGTATACTATAGAGACGCCTCAACAGAGGACAACCCACTGATTCGCTCCCGGCTCCGCCCTCGCGGCACAGCAAATGGTTCGGCGAATCTTTTATACAAAGCTGAATGTCTGTTTGTATGTCTGTCTGTCTGTGCGTACAGGGCTCCTAAATTGCAGAGTCGTTTGCGCCAGCGGTCGCGCGACCGCGTCACGCCCGGGCATCAATGGCGCCGCCTCAATCGATGGCGCCGGCGCCGGCAAAATGCCTGGGCGCGGCGCGGTCGCGCGACCGCTGGTGCAAACGACTCTGCAATTTAGGAGCCCTGTATGTCTGTCTGTGTGTACGTATGTTCCGAATAGAAAATTCTATTTCTGAACCGATCCGGACCAAACTTGGCACACATACCGGGCCCCGGCGGGTGTCATAGGCCACTTTCCATCATCGATCGATATCGATTTCTTGCAAAATTTGAGCTACGGGGCTGGGAATTGGCAGAGGGGGGTAATCGAGCATGCTGATTACGAATATAATAATGACAGGGCTGGGCGGAGCCGGGTAAGTGAACTAGTAGCGAATAATTTGGTAGGTGCCAGAGTAAGCGAATATTTTGTTCAGCATCGTTCAGCTGCAGAAGGCGCGCAGAATTAATGTCTGCTGCATGATCTCTACTGCTGCCAAGTCCTGCTTCAGCTGCAGGTCCCGCGCAGAATCAACGTTAATTCTGTGCGCCTTTTGCAGCTGAACGAAGCTGAACAATATATTCGCTTATCTGGCACCTACCTTTGGAAGACAACGCCTATTGCAAAGGTTGTACGTGGCTACACTACTGCGCGCGGAGACGACGTCTCATGAAATCGATATCGAAGCTGCTGTTTTTTGAGCTGGGATGGTTTCGACACTTCTGTACTGATGCCATACCTTTTTTATGCTCATAATGTTAGGCAGTAGTTCTATAGACACATTATCTCGCAAATATTCATGTTGTGTCTCTTTTCGAAACAGAGTACTGTGCGCTGATTTGATAGAAACAATAGGATAGGCTATCCAAACTCGAAATGATTGCGCTTATCTCCAAATGTTCTTCCGAGCAGCGAAATAAGGAGTTTTGCCTACTTTACTTTTGCTTAAGTGGAATAGTGCAAATTTTCAAGAAAATGTTCGCTACTTTTTCAGAAAATCGCTTAGCACTCAGCGAACAGATATTTCAGATCAGCGTTTCAGCACACTTAGTGATTCGTCCGTTCATTCTCGAGGCTGCTTCTTAAGCAGTCAAAAAATTCTCTATTAATTTTACGGACGTGTATAAAACTCTGTGCATTCTCAGTCCTGCTTATGGAATATCTAGGACATCGGGATGTTGATGCAGCGTTTGAAAACAGCATTTTCACTGCGCCTGATTTTTTTTCGGAAAATATTCACAAATATTGCACGAAACCAGGTGGGATGGAGAGCTAAGCGCATATCACCTATCTCCACACCACAAAACTTTTGGTTCCTCCTTTTATCTCATTCTGTCTAGTTTGAAATAAGTTGTGTAAGCAGAACTTGAATGTAAGCGCGCTAAATTACCCAATTTCTGAGTGTCTCAATAAGTTCTATTGTTCTGACATGTGCAACATTCGTTATCGATTTTCTTATCAGTTCATTCAAAGTCGGTATGCTTCATTTTGAGTTGCAGACGTTCAAAGATGGGCCGCTCAAGATCACGCTCACCACGTCGCGAACGTCGCGACCGCAGCGAGGAGCGGAAGAAGAAGGACAAGAAGCGACGGCGTCGCGATGGATCAAGCGATACATCAGAATCACATAAGCTAGGAAGTATCCTTCGTGAACGTTCACGTCGAAGCAGAAGTGGTAGTAAAGATAGGGATTCCCACAGAGATAGAGATCGAGATAGGGACCGCGATAGGCGGAAGTAGGTTTTCAAATTTTCTTTTCTTTCCACATTCTTATCTTCATTTTTTATTGCGCTTGATTGATTGATGATTGATTGATTGATTGATTGATTGATTCATGCATTAAGATCAATTCTAGAATTTCCGCGCTTTCTTGAAAGTTGATGAGATGTGCAAGTTCCAAAATTAATGATAACTTTTGCGAGTTTCTAAAAAGGGAATTGTATGTGGTCGAAGTGGTGTGTTCATATGATTTATATATAATAATAATAATATGTACATATCTTATAGAGCATGGAACGCTGATTCCTAATCTACTTTTGATATGTGCAAAGCGATTCTGGAAGGGGTAGTTATGGGTTTTTTGTGTAGCTAAAACACCTGGAGACAATGAAATCATTCAAACTGTATTTCGTGAGCTTAAATGGGATATGACTATTGTCGCTTTAGTGATTTCCTGCAGCCTAATAAACTTACGTTAGGCCCTGGCCAGACTTCGCTCAAAAGCGCCCAAAAGCGCTCAAAAGCGCCCAAATTTCTCTGGTGTCTCTTCAGTTTCTCGTGTGAGGAGAGATGAGAGAGAGCGAGGAGAGGTTAGAGAAGTTTGGCGCTTTTGCGCGCTTTTGGGCGCTTTTGCGCGCTTTTGGGCGCTTTTGAGCGAAGTCTGGCCAGGGCCTTAGTCATTACCGCTTTCAAGCACCCGAAAGAAACCTCAACACCTGTTTTTACCTCAGCCAACGCTTGAATTTTTGCCTCAAAATTTCCATAACTCCGTTCACAAAAGCGATGTGCAGATACCGAAAGCAGATTTGATTCAGCCCATGCTCTGCAAGACAGTATACATTTCATATGGAAACTTTACTTCTGCCAAGTATCCTCCCTATATAAGACCGGCCATATTCCACGCGATTTGGCTATTTCCCAAATCTCTTCAATCAAATCCAACATTAGCAGAAAACAAATGCATGTCTTTCATTCTGTTCGTAGATTGATGTAATGCTTTATACGTGTTTATATTGTGCATCCTGCATTTACGATGGGTTATGCGCACACAGAAGTATAGCCAAATCGCGTCGCACTGTGCATGAAGTATGCCCGACTTGACGTTAAGGCTTTGACCATACATTACCAGTGTTACCCATGTTACTAATATGAGGGCCCTCTTGTTAAAGATTCACAGTTCCTCCAACAATAAAGTTTGTATTAGGTTTGAGAATAGGAAAGCAACCTTCCCTTCTGTGACTCCGTGTTGAGAGCTACGGATGCGTTATTACGATGGTTAATTCAAACCCGTACACATGACTAAACCTAGCACGGATAGTACGCAGCAATGACTCGTGCGCATAAACGTTTTTCGGGCTCTGACTTTCGAGGAATTCCTGAAATCAGTGTGCTAGGTAAATTTGTCAGGTTACCACTGTCATTGAACGCTCTCGTTTCATCTGAAAATGGAGGATTTGATTGCAACCTGATTTTCTTAAGTCCTCTTGCCTGTTTAGGGTCCCGGTCCCGTCAGAAATTGAACGAGAGCTGTCCGGCACTTTCGATATCTCTAGCATATCAACGGAGGCACGAGAATGGCTAGAAGAAAGAATCGCTGAACAGGTAACTAGTAGAATTCTAGCACATCATTATCTCTATTTTTCTCTTTCAAAAAACTTGTTTTTTCTTGAAAACTGTGTTGTCTTCTTCATTGCTTCATAAAAAACTCATTCATAATTCTAGGATAGTTTTCATAAATGAAGAAATTCCGTGTAAGTTCGTCGATTAGATAGGGGGCTCGACTTGTATGTCGTGCCGCTCTATCCGCGCGTTACGTTGCAGCTTTTAGAGATTAGCTTGTGCCTTTACATTCGAACACACAACGCTTTCCACTCTGATTGAGCCTAGATTTTATACTATCATTGTGAAACACAATTGATTCGATTTCGTTCGCAGTGGATCTCGTGACCATGTTCCGACGCAGCTATTGGGACTTCTTACAGGTATTCCGTTCTTTTACGCACAGATACGGTGAAAGCGTTACGCGTTCCCCCATTCTGGTGCAAATGGTTTCGAATGAACAAAAATTTTGGGACAATCCACTTGCTGACTAGGAAATTGCCCCTAAAATGCTCACGCTCCAATTAACTTGTAAGATAGGATCATTACGTTTGGATATCGGGATAGATGTCGTTTTTTGTAATTACGCTGCATATGACATCACAGGAAATATCGAAGAGTTTGGAAAGTGGCAGAGTGACAGCTCTTCCGATATCCAGTAACGCTTTGATATGTCCGGCTAGAAATCTATATTAATTACTTGCATTTTAGGTGCTTGAGCGGGTAAAGAAATTAGAAGAAGCAATGACCGAAAGTCAAAAGAAGACGAGAGCTGAAGTGGAGGCTCGCCTCAGAGCACAGATCCTCGGCGAAATGGAAGAAGAGATGTCTTCCATACGAAAGCGAGAAGAAGCATCGAAAGCAAAATGTGCCGCCCTCGAGAAAGAACTGGAAGAGAAAGTTCGAAAAGCTGATGAGAGCGAAAAAAGGTTGGCAGTATACTATCTCCCCTCGAGTTTCAGCATAGAGTGCAGTTGTGAACGTTCTGCAGCAGCTAAGCGTGCATGATTGCTGCATTGCTTTATTTCGCAGGGAGAGCAAGATGGCTGACGAAGGGCGAATCGCCATATTTCGGATTACGCATGCTCAGATCGCTTAAACATCCATGGCGTTGAGGTTGCACAGATTGACGGCGAAGGCGGTGTGGCTTCTACTTGGTTTAATCTTCTTCTTTGTATAGGTTCAACGAGGAGCGGCTTGCGATGCTGGCAGAACGAAGTGCTCTCGAACGTGAACGGCAGGAGGTGCAGAAGGAAAAACAAGAACTGCTAAAGAATGAACAACTTGCCATTATCAATAAAGGTGGAGCTGTTAGACCGCCTATTAAGTTCTCATTTGGTAAATCGTAATATTGATGTTTTATATCAGATTAAATTATCATTAGATTCACGTTGTTATTGTTGTTGAATGATAATGATGAATCTTGTATGTACAGTCATTGTCGCTTGTGTAGTGGTTAAAGTTTTCTTCCATCGTTTCTATACAGGAGGTTCTTTAGCATTTTAACTGCCGTAAACTGGCGGTTGTTTTGACAGGTGTGAAACAATCCTGCTTAGAATTAGCGATGCGGTTGTGGGATCTCAGCTGATAGGTGAGTGCTATCATTTGCAAAAGAATTTATGATTGGCTCCCAGATTCATGTGGAGGCGTGTTGCGGACTTTCCCTCCTTTTAAGGAGGAGAGAGTACGAAATACAATGCTATAAAGTGGAGGTTCAAGGCCTCGGACAGAGTTCACGCGATTTGATCGTCGGGATTTAATCGCCGCGATTTTCATTCATTTTCATTTTACATTCAATTTCGAGCTGGAAAAGTATCACAACCGAAATGCAGGCTGATCGGCATGCAATGAACTTGTAACAGTTGTCTATCGCGGCGATCAAATCGCGTGAACTCTGTCCGAGGCCTAACAAGTTTATCCTGAAAATGAGGGGAAGTCAGCAACCGCCTCCACACGAATCTGAGAGCCGATGATACCTGCACTACCTTTTTAATTCGCGAATTGCTGCTAAAATAACCGAAAGCGGTAGTAACTCCTCCCTCTAGGCGCCCTCATTCTAAATTGTGTACACGCACACTAAGACGTGCTTCATTGTATTAGGTCGTTCCGAAAGTAATGTCGCTTTTTTCAAATGAACGCCACATTTCATGGAATCAAGATTTTCAAGAATTCTTAGGAGCATCCGATGCAGCATTTCATCCTCTTTCTAACGGGTGTAATTTCATTGCATAATTTCCATTGAGCTTTCGAAAAATTAACAAAATCTGCAACTCATGCTTTTTGCCGTGGTCAAGTTCGGCAATTTTTTAAAATTTTTATACCTATTCTCCGAAGAAGTGCAAGTGACAGGTAGGTAGAGCAAACCCTATGGGACACAGAGTAATTTTTTTCTTTTCCTTAGCTTGCTTCTTAGAGTTTCTGGAATCAGTTTTAATATGCCATCAAATTCCATATTTGGTCAACTCAAACCTCACAGAACAACGACCGGCAAACAACTCGGGTGTCATTCGACGCAGCTTTTTTCCCTCTTTTTACCAGTTGTTTTTGGTTTCCGATTCATTAAGTTTTCCGAGATAAAATCATCATAATTCAGGTTTTCCAGGGCGCCTCCGGCTGTACCCGGAATTCTCGAAAGCTGCTAATCTGAAGCGGTAAACGCTCATTTGCTTTGTAAAGTTAGTGTAAAACCATAATCCATTTTTATAAGTTTCAAAA
The DNA here is from genome assembly GCA_958299035.1 of Cylicocyclus nassatus. Lineage (NCBI taxonomy): Eukaryota > Metazoa > Nematoda > Chromadorea > Rhabditida > Strongylidae > Cylicocyclus > Cylicocyclus nassatus. The sequence continues at coordinate 55,447,101 of CATQJL010000223.1, read as the reverse complement.
TCCGAAATTTCTTGGTGTTTGATGCATTTGTGTCTGAGACGAGCCTGCTAAAATTCGGTGCTTCCATCAAAAAATCTATACAAAAATTATGACGAGCTCTGAAAAGTAGAAAAAAGTTGTGCTGTTTCCTGTAGGGTTTGCTCCATCCATCCATTACTTGGACTCCTTCAGAGGTTTGTCATAAAATTTTAGAAAAATTGTGAAACTTGGCCATCTCAAAAAGCATAAGTCGCAGATTTTGACTCTTTTCTGGAAGCTCACTTACTGTATTGCAACAGCTTCATAACCATTAGAAAGAGAATGAAATGCTGCATCAAATGTGCCAGAATCTCTTACATATCTTTCTTCCACGAAATGTGGCGTACGCTTGAAAAAAGCGACATTACTTTCGGAACGACCTAATATATGATATAATCGACTGAAATCAAGAAACAAACAGAAAATTCTAGGTTTCTATGAGGATACAGAATCCGTAAATAACTGCAGCTAAATTTTAGCATTTCGAGTCATGCTTTAGTCATGTTTTCGGATAAAATGACGCTTTCTTAAAAACTTATAAGTACTCGCGTTTGAGTGAGCTTGAAGCTGAAGCGTGAAGCATATCATAAAACAAAGTAAAAGTATAAATCTGAAGCATATCATAAAACAAAGTAAAAGTATAAATCATTGATATAAATCAATCAGAAGTTATGAGTCTTCCAGCTAAAGATATAGAAGCGAAAGCAACTTCACGCACGCTCTAAAATTCATTTGAGAATATACGAATACCATATTTTTCAAATTTAGTGTCTTATTTGGAACTCTTAGCCAACTCTTGACCATGCGACGAAGTTTGTTATTCCAGTACATCGATTAAAGGGAATACTACACTTGAAAGTTTCTGATAATTTGGATATTATTGATCGTTATTGTGTAGTTGAGTTGAAATATAAGATGGCAGACGGAAGCAGGAAAGTGTATGTTTTCAAATATCCTAGCTATTACAGAAAACGTTGAGTTGATATCCGGAAACTTTAATGTACTCCTTTCAAAATAGGCTCTTCTAATTTTGAGAAGGTAATCGGATTCTTGGCCACTTCTGGTCATCCATTTATCAAAAATTCTTGGTGCTAATGCTATCACTTCAATCAGATGACCAGTAAGATACAACTGAAGAACTAGATCCTCTGATATTTCGAATGGGCGGGTTTTCTACTCAAAAAAATTCTGTGCAATTTTTCTCTTCTGAGGATAATGTTCATGTATTCATTTTTGAAAGTTTGGCGCAGCAGAAGTTCCCAGGCCTCACCTGAGGGATGATAACTATGTTTTTCGCTTATCTCCATGTTTTCTCATATTACCTAGTAAGTGAATCTATGTTCTCGCTCGTGGCTCACCTCACAATGAGACCAGTGAATGGGTGGAGCAATGGGCGGAGACTGACCTCTGAGGCGCGAAGGTGCAAACCCTCCTGGGTTGCGAATGCTGGTGCGAAGTTGGTGCGAGGAAAGGTGCTAGGAACTCCTGCACGCCCTCCGAAGGACTATATGCAAGTGTTCTAAAAAGATGTGCATACTGCTGTTGTTAATAACTCTCTCATAATGAAGTTTTTCAAGAAGATTTAGGTACCATGTAGGACTGGCTTGAACTTAGATTTAGGGATATGGAGCGGTTTACCCACTGCTCTCCATTACTGCAGGATTAAGGTAGGAATGAAAAGGATTTTGGTTTTATAGCTCAAAATCCTTTTTAAAGTTCCTACCTTAATCATCAATGTCATATTTTGCCTCTGGAAGGATACGGAAGCGTTAGAATTATTGAGAGAACACAGGAAGAATTTTTTCTTGTTTTGCATAACAACGGTGGGTTAAAAATATGTCTAGCCTAACTCGGACATAATTCACGCGATTTCATCGTCTCGCGATTCTCCAACAAGACAACTGTTACGAGTTTCATGCCTACTCTCTGCATTTCGGTTGTGTAGTTTTCCGACTACCATAACCCAAATGCAAGGTGATCGGCTTGCAATGGACTCGTACCAACTGCCTTGTCGGGATATTCGTGAGGCGACGAAATCGCTTGAATTATGCGTGAGGCCTAAAGCGAAGCGACATTCACTTGGTATGGGTGAATCTTTATTGTCAGGTACAGACATCCAAGTTCCACAACCTTCTCTACATCAAAATGTGCTTCCGCTTTTTCGGATGCATCTCAGCAAGTAGAAGCAGTCCTCATCAAATGGATTACCGTTCCATAGGAAATATTCTCCATCTGTAATGATATCTGAATGTAACTGTTGTAATTTGTGGTAAGAGAACTTGGCATGGCTCCGCGGCATCTATAACAGCGAAAACATTCATGATGGTACTTCTTTCGTCCAGCAATCAAGCACGTTTCACGTAGCGGCAAGTGGCAGCCTGGAAAACGCTGATGTTGGAAGGGGGTAGATTTTTTCCAGCTACCACGCAACCGGTTATAGCGCGCCCTGTATTTCCTAAACAAAGCTGCTTTTGGCTAATTGACGCAACCTGAGACTAGCGCTACACAATGCGATTCTTCAGTTGATGCAAATTGGTGACTGCTTTCATCGCACTATTTCCACTGCCCACACGTTGGCCCGCGCTTCTAAAAGGTGCAACAAGGTTTGCCTATCAAAAGCCTGAGTGTGAAAGTCCGTGACGTTCAGGCACGATGTTCGATTTGGCGCTAAGAGAAATGGTTATCGTTAGTAACTTACTGAAACAACAAGGATGTTGACCTTCCATATAACAGTCTGTGCATATTGGTGTACTTGCATCTAATGGTGAAGCATGGCAGCCAGTCTCACTTAGTGAAGTCTAAAATCTTATTAAAAAATGGAATTTTTGTAATGCACTTTTTTGGTAAAGGGCCGGGCATACTTCATGCGATTTCAGTCGCTACGCGATTTGGCAATTCGCCAGAAGTCTTCAGATCCAACACTAGCAAACTGCACATGCTAGTGTATAGAACTTAAGTGGATTGATGAAATGCACTATCTCATGTACATTCAAAATGTGCTTATAGTGAGTTATGGACGGTTGGAATATTGCCAAATCGCGTCACGAATGAAATCGCGTGAAGTATGCCCGGCCCTTAAGATCTGCAGATTACAAATTGATTTTGTAACTATAATGTAGTGGTATAGGGGAGCAGTGTATTGTGATAATTTTTTTGGCCGCTATATTTGTTTCAATGAATTCTTACCTTGCATATTTTGCAGGTCAGGTGTTGCAAGTGCCATATGCGTCCGAGCACATAAACGGCATCCCCCTGAATTACTTCTTGTTTGTTCCAATATCTTCAACATGAGCACCTTTTCAACATGAATGCTGTTAGATCTGGGGCATTCACGCAATTTGAGCTGCGAAGCGATTGGCATTCAATGCAAACACTTGCAGGCTACAGACATGTATAGTGTGTACAATAAGTTAAAGACGGCTGGAGTACTGAAAAACCGCGTCGCGAACAAATCGCGTAAGGTATACCTGAGGCTCAGTGACGTACCCAGGTTTTCCATTGGGGGGGGGGGGGGCAACAAAACAAAATTTCTGATGGAGGTGCGTGGCGTTCGAAAAATTTCCTCCGAAAACTCTGAAAAAAAATTTTGTATGCTTCCCAAAATTTTTTCGGTTCCTAACCCCGAAATTTCATACTCCCGCCTCCCCCTCCCCTTCCACTTTTTTATGAGGCCAAGCCGAAGTTTTGAAAATTTAGGAAATTATTTCAATTAGTTACAAGTATGACAAATCATTTGCACATTTTTATAACTCATCTAAGTAACTTTCGAAAACTTCGCGACCCATTCGCGTAGGTGAGCGGCCCATCCCCTCCCCCCCCCCCACCCCTTGGTACGGCACTGCTGGGGCCTTATGGATATGTGCATAAAGTGGTGTCCGTCTTATGTCGGAGCTGACTTGACAGTCTGACAAGATTTTTTCTGAGACGATGACAGCAGGGTAATTTCAAGAAGGTTTTCCCAACTCCTTTTTCTCTACATGTTAAAAAGGACAAGCGCGGTCTTTTTTCATGAAAGAATTCTCTTTACTGATATTATCTCGAGTAGTGATATTCGCTAAGGTAGTCATTCGCCAAAGCCTTTCCTACGACCAAAAATGTTAGTAGTGTCACTTAATATCTGCCCACTTATTTTCGTCATCTATGAAAGCTTTCCAGCCCCTGAAAGAGAGGGATGGAGTGAGATTGGAAGCCTATGCGAAGCTTACTTTTTATCATAGAAACGTACAGTTACATGAAATGTGGTTGTGCAGTCTTCTTTTCTTTCAACGCCATTTCTCGAACCGTTGTGACATTGATGGTCAAGGCTATCGTTTGTTAGCAAATTCACTTTTTGGCTTGCATAAAAAAATTGGGCAAGTCTATCCTTCTAACTGATCAACGGAAAGTCTAGAGTGTAACAAATTTTTCACGGTAATTTCTCAACGATCTCTTTGAAGAAAAATCTGCATTGGGAATTGGCTTGAAGTTTGAAATGTTTGGATGATGTAGAATTACTTTCAGCGCATCTGTCTTCGTGATATCCTTCTCGCATCCTGGGCATCTAACCAGCCACTTTCTCGGTGGCTGCTAAATGCTCTATATTCTAATTTAGTAGATAACATAATGTAAGTTTCACCACCTTAGCAACAGGCTTGACCGTGCTCGACATAGACAACGATGAAATGGAACTTACATACTAATTCCCACAAGTTTAGCAGTAGTCAACATAGTAATAGAGTTGTTCTAAGATATAGAGTCACTTGATATATTGGGTCGTTGCATAAGTCCGTAAAGTTCAAAAAAAAACAGCAAATTGACAGAATTTTATAAAAATCGTCAATATTGTATACTCCGCTGTTGCGCACAACATTCTGCCACCTTGCCGTCAGATTTTCAGCTCTGTTTGTTCAAAGCTCAGCTGACCTGGTCCCAAAAAAGTCTTTTAACCAACGCCGGGAATCGTCTTCAGAAGCATCGTTTCTATGATTTGTAAGAGAGCGGAACAAATGATACTCTAAAGCGAGGTCTGGGCAAGTACTTTGGACATCAATGCGCTTGCTAGTTCACGTCTTGAGGACAGTTTTGACGACATTTGCCGTACAGAACCATATCTTATTATGCAGAGAAACTCAATGGACCTGTTTATTAGGCTTTTCCTGTAAAGATTCGCTTGAGCGATGCAGTTGAGTAGCGTAGAGTACGGTCGGCGGTTTTGGTTTGACCAGCAAACTTTAGTGCAGAATGTTCTGCACGTCCCACGAAAAGTCTTGTTCAGGACACACCCTGCTCAATCCTTAAACTTTTGAGCAGTCCAGTTCTTTTTGGTCTCATATTGACGTGGGAATGCCAGTTTCCATAATCGGTTACAAATCTATGCAAAAACGCCAATGTTTACACGAAAGAATGAGCAGATGTTGAAAATGCTTTTGATTGTCTCTTAAAAATTCCATGTTTGGGAGCTGAAAAATCGAAGTGTAAGTCGGATTTCCGTCAAAATTGAAAAGTTCAATATAAAGAGGATGATCAGCTCTTTTCAATGGTATAGCATTTTGCCGCAAGTCAATCGCTTTTCAAAGAAATTAGAACAAGAATGAAAATTCTGTGAACTTATGAGACGACCTAATAATAGAGTCACTTATAAGATTCATTATGGTATATAACAATGGGTTTAATTTGGGGATCCAAGAAAAAAAAACGCCTTCGCAAAGCAAAGTTGTTAAATTATGTTATACATATTATCCGTATAAAATGGAAACCGTTTTATACGGATAATATGTATTTATGGCTTTCGGCAACGCATATGCGATGTCTTTGATCAAGCTAGTATGGCATGAGAACTTGTTTAAAAGCTCATTTCATCAAAAGCAAGTTAATTATTCAAACTGGACTTTCATGTGAAACGTTTATACACGAATTTTGATGTGGGACGAATGAATAAGCTGGAATAGTCCTTTGATTATACCTCAATGATGTTAACCTGTGCCAAAAACTCGGGACGTACTTATGTACCAAAAATGTTTGTCTTTTAGAGTAGAAATAAAATCAAAATAGCTCTGATAAAACAAAAAAATGAATAAGGATTTTTGGCTTTGAGTGAAGAGTGCTGATAAATGAACTTATATTTTTAGTGAAAGAAGACGAACAAGAAATCTGAATGAAACCACAACCATAACAACTTTTCAGCGTTTCCTTCCTTACTGCAAAGTTTTTTTTCTCATCCTAAAACCTCTCAGTTTTTCGGTTCAGTAGAACTCCTGACTTTTTCTTTTCTAATTGCAAAAAAAAATAAGGAGTACGCACTCTGTATGCTTCTCACAATTAAAACAGAGGCTCTTTTCGGTGCTCCAGCAGTTTTTATCGCATTTTAATTGTTTTTTGTTCAATATAAATTTGCTAAGCTTGAGAGTCATTCATCTTTTTCCATATCGGATCTGGCAGAAATCGTTTCAGGTTTCTATTTTTTTCTGAAGTGGATTACTTTTCGTTTTTTCCTGAAATTTGTAGCAGTGTGTGCGTTCTTTGAAGTAACGCGCTTTGCTCACATAATCAGCCGCTCCGCTGTTGCATGGCAATCTATTTATGAATAATACAGCGAGATAGCTATATTGGTGAGGGTATGTACCATGGAATTGAGGGTCCAAGGCAAAACAATTGCTTGAGATTTTTCTGTTGTCGGAACATGAGTCTTGTACCAAGAATTTGGAATAACTAATAATTAGAATTCGTATGGAAGTTCTTAGACTCCAATCCAACCTGTACAATAGTCTTTCATTAAATATTGGTATAAATGTCATCTTTTATTTCCTTTTTCTACAATTACTGGTTTATAGTATGAGCAGATCATGTAATTGAGCAAAAAGTGAAAAATATAATGAAAATAATAATATAAATAATATAATAATATAATAATATAAATATAAAAATATAAAATAAAATATAATCTAAGCATTTTTAGTGAGCGGAATCTGAACTGCATATTGAAAGCTGGCATTTATCGCGATTTACATCTATAATCTATGCTCTTAAAATTTCTACAGTTTTTTCCCTCTATTTCATCATATCCAAAGATGACTGCAGGAGCTTGTGAAATGATTAGTACAAACTACTGCAGGCTACTATTTATCTAGAACCTATTAATTAGCCTAAGATCATGTAACATTGCGAGGTGTTTGACCAAATGCTGCCGCAACTTAGTATGTAGATATTCAATAACAGTTTATCAGAAATTGCGAAATACTGATAATTTTGACATCAGAGGCGAGTGCTTTGGTGAATAACGGCTTACCACTCGCTTGCAAACGATCACCACTAGAGTTGACAAGAGTTGTCACCTGTTTCTTTTGCAGCTTTTGAGGTTAAATGCTTATCACACTGAATAACTGGTTACAGGTGTTATCATGATTCCTGGGAACTCGTTGATAAAGAAATGTGTTTTAGAATTTCATTATGAATGGAAGTAATGGCTGCGGTGGACCTCATTAAAAGTAAGATTTCATGGCGATAAGTTTACAGTTAGATCCAATATTCCCAATCACATCGATGAACGATCTTCAATCCTCTATTCTACTTGTAATCAGTTTTTTTTTTGGTTTCTTGCATCTTACACAAATATTTCGTTGAATGGTCCGACAATATTTCAGTTTATGTGATGTGCGATGTAACTTTGCAAATTTTGCATCTATTTCTTCTGATACAGGACTTTCTTATGTTGGGCAAGTTTGTAAGTTTGCTATTTGAACAAACATTAGGCTAAGCATTCGGATAAGCTATTTTAAATTGGGAAAGCAAAAGGAGAAATTTTTTTGTGTGTGTTTGACTACGCCTCTCGACAAAAAACCCTCTCCTTCTTTCCCTCCCACCCCGACAAGCAATCGGCTGTTACCTCAGGCTTCTAATTTCTTTTTAATGTGATATGGAAATACTTCACAATTTTATAATTGAAATCTTGCTCCCAGTGGAAGCGCGATTTTCTATTTTATGGTTAATTAGATGCGAACTATATGCCTTGGAGAAAATTGATTTACTTGGCCTTAAAATTAGAGCACTGTTTATAAAAGAAACCATTTACCATGAGAAACTGCGTGGCATCCCGAGGAAAGGCTAATTTTGACCATTTCTCATGTTTCTAAGCTCGAAACATTGCGTAATCTTCGTTTTTTGAGACTTTGCAGATTTTTGTTGCCTTGCTGTTATTTTGGATCTCGTTGAACCTATTGATTGATAGGTAGCACCTCCTCCTCAGTTGAAGAGTGAGGAAAGTGTTGGCGGAGCCAGAGGAGCTCCTGAGTGTGATGCGTGCGATCCGCCTGGACAACCGGCTAGCCGGCCATCGATTGCATAGAGTCGGAATTGCTGGCAACACCGTCTTTTTGCAGGTGAATGAGAAATTCTGTGAAAGAATTGCTCATCCGGTCATCTAAGAAAAAATCCAAAATCTTAGAAGTTTTTGAAAAAATTGCTTTCAGCCGACTATCCCAAATTCTGTGCAGCTGTGGAGCTTGCATACATTATTCCCAAACAGCTGGCGACAAATCTTTTGTTTGCCAGTGAAGGAAGTCTTCTATACCTTTCCCTCATGCTCATATCACAAACCAAAGCTCTACATACTTGTGGTCGCGATTTTTGTAAGTAAAGAGATGTTTAGATTTTTTGTAAAAAATTTTGTTTGCATTTATTTCCAGAAAGACGAGGAGTACCCACGCATTTCCATATTTGAGGTAGATAGGGACACCGGCGAAAGCAGAGAGTACAGGTTTGTTGTTTACTCAAGGAATTGCATAGATCAAGCAATTTTTTTTAAATTTGCAATTTTCAACACCCCTTGCTGGTCATAACATTGTTTTTCACAAGTGTGACCATAAAAAGTCTCGAACAATGTCGAGATATGGTAAATTTCCACACAGTAGAAATAGGCACCACAAGATTTCAAATCTTTAAATTGTGACCAACTTTTGAAAATCTCTGAGAGTGATTTTTCAAGTGGAAATGACAGTTCTGCTAAATTGGTATGACTCATAGAATCTTGTTCTTTTGTTTATTCCATCTTAAAACGTCTTCATAAGATGAGATGGCTCTCTTTCCTTTTCCACCGAATCAACAATGTTTGGTGAATGTGGAGGTCCTTACAATTCTTCTACATTCACAAATTTCATGTTTTCTTTTGGAATTCTGTATTGTTTGAAATTTAAGAAATGACTCTGCAGTACAATGATATGTCGAAAAAATGAAATGTTGCTGCAAACCTTGGTTTCACAATTGTTTACAGATCTTTCCATCGCTCTTTGCTTTTCTATTACCTCATCCATGATCACGAGTTCTGCCTCGAACTCAACACTTTAACTCGCGTTGTAATAGATGTGCTATTTGCAGGCTTGCAGTTGAATCGGGACCGACATTCGACGAGGTTCCACTGGAGAATGCAATTCTTGGATGTGGCCCTGATAGTTTGCATATCTATGACAGAGGTATAGTAATGGGACCGATACCATACTGGGACATTACGTTACATGAGGTAGCCGGTTTTTTCTCACTGTACTTTCATACTTCTGGAAATTTCCGGAAAGAAATTTCTTTGAGGACACATTCACCTTGGTACGAGATGATATCAATGATGACTCCGGCGAAAAATGCAATCGCTTTCCAATCGCTATCGACTCGGGTATGTTTGAGGTTCATGCTTGTCAAAGATTCCACCCAAATCTGAGGCAAATCTGAGATTTGAGAGGTTTTGGTTTGGTACGGTAGTTAAGCTCCTAACTAATTGTAAGTAATTACCAGGGTCAAGCGTGGGGTGCGGCACGCCACACCTGGGGGGTCGTATTGAGGAGTCAAAAGGGGAGGGGGTCATAGTTGGGTAATCTGATAATAGTGATAACATGATATTCGTATTATATCCATAATTAGCATGTCAATTAACCCCTGTAGACAAAGTGTGAGCGAATTCTGAAGATTCAAGATACTAGGCTACCTAAATGAAACGGTCAAGTTCCAACATGGTTAACTTTGTTTCAAAAGTGAATTAACTTCCGTTTTTGCACTCAAGACAAAGCACTACTCCTTCTTTGTCCACCTCAGGAATCCCGCTTCAGAAGACCTGCAAACCGTGGAATTAGAAGCCAACCAAAATCTCGTTTTTCCCATTTTTCGCTGTTGATCGCTGTGCTTTCACCAAATATTACTTAGAGCTAAAAAGACAAATCAGGCTCCAAACAGTCCTATGGAATCTACAAGGTTTGGGCTATCGATTCATATAAATACTGTCCGCTAAAAATGTTTTTTGATACAGTTAATGGGCTGCGGCACACCCCCTTAACTTGCCTTCAAAATCCAGAAAGCGCTCCATTGCTGGTATGAGTATTGAGCACATAGCTTCTTCTTGCTACATTGGAAATTTGGAGCCGAACGCCCCACCCATAAAAAAATTATGGCCCTTTCAATATGCCCATTCAGATCAAAATCAGCCTTCAAATTACGTGTGTTGTAAAGTGCAGTCACAGAAAATCGGGCGTACAGCTCTCAGAAATCCGAAAACTCTCTAGAAAAAGATGGTGTCCACCAGAATGTCACACTTTGAGGTCCAGAGGTTAAGAGGAGGAAGAAGGGGTCGTTTGAGGGCTTTCATGGGAGGGGAGGGGGTCGAAAGACTTGTGCCTGCCCTCTTTCTCAACTCTGGTAATGCTATCTTAGGTATATAGTTCAGGGGGGGGGCTTATTAAGACAGCAATCAGGGGGGGGGGGGTCGTAACCAGCGATCGTGTGCCACACCCCTTGCTTGACCCTGGTAATTACCCAAGTCCCACTGCTAAAGCTATATTCCGAAACGAGGAATTCGCCTCAGAAGTTGGATGCTGCTGGGGTCGCCACGCCAATCAACGTGTTTAATCTAGAGTGGTGAGCACGAAACCGGAATCGTACCTAGAGATGTCTCTATGTACGATTCCGGTTTCAGATCTCTTTTATACAAGGGAGAATTTTTGACAATGCTAGATAGTGCTGACGAGGAAATGGTCAGAACTTAAGCTAGCATTCCAAACAAGCTGTATCAACGGATTGCTCTTAAAACGCTTATTTGAATATATGTTCACTACCTGCCAAGCGACCATCTGAGAGGAGTTGTGAGCGTTCAAATACGAGAAATTTGTCGAGTTTTGACGAATATATTTCCCTGAAAGGCAGACTGATGGCGCGGATTTCTAGTGGCTATGGTTATTTCAATTACAAGGAGGCTGAGCTAGTTTCTGGCTCATTACCTCCACACGCGTTGATGGATGTGGCGACCCCACCAGCAAGCACCTTTTGGAGCGATTTTCTTTTTGGAATACAGTGTTTGCAGTGGGACCTGGGTTGTTACCCAGCGAGGTGCCTTTCATTTTCTGCATCGAAACCTAAAATATGCATGGAGATGCTTTCAATGTATTGGTTAATCAATCTATAAGAAGTCTGTATGCGGTAATTAAAGATGGAATGTTGATTAATCTACACAACCGGCATACTCTAGGTCTTGATATAATGACCAACAACTACCGTAGTCTAGCGTACAGTCTGTGTCGGTACGTACTCCCTTCCGCGTAACTACACCTGCAGAACGCGAGGGCTTTGCGTGCGGACCTCCAGTTGGAGCCAGTTCATATTCTCAAGCCATAGTGCGCGGACATGGCGCAAAGTTCCGGCGTGGGGGTGTGGTGCGGAAGGCGACAAAACCCAGCGGAGGAGAGGGAACGATGGCCACGCCTCCCATTTGCCTGCTGTTTAGTGCTGGCCTCGAGTCAATTAGTCAGATTGACGCTCTTGTGGCGCATAGGCTGGCACCTGAATGGTGGTCGTGCCCTCTTCGACTAATCTGTTTTGTCCATAAGAGTTCGTTGTGTAAAATTGGTAGATGTGATCACTCGGTGTATAAGGAAAGTTACGTAGCGCAAGTTGTAGACTCGTAGATTGTTTGCTGATAGCTAACTGATTGAGTGTGAGATTTGGCAGCGAAATTCGATTTCGGTCATCATCTAACTCACGCATATGATCAGTTGCCAGGTTCGTGTGGAGGTGTGTTGCAGACTTTGTTTGGTAACAAGGATAAACTTGTTGAACCTCCATGTTATAGCATTGCTTTTCGTACTCTCTCGCTAGCAAAAACCGCCCTGCTGTGAGATGGCAAGACTCCGCCTCCACACCTCTACGAATCTGGAAGCCGATGACATTTCGATTAGCTTCTGCATTGAATAAGAATAACGGAATTGCATCAGTTCTATGCAGTTATGTAGCTATCATTCGGATAGAGATGAATCAAACACAATAAATGCTGCAAAGCAGTTTTCTTTCGAGTCTCAAAGTAAGAAGAATCCTCATTTTCAGGCAAAATGTCAAATTCAATTTGTATCCAGCCGGACCTCGAACTCAATATAGCCGCGATATCTTTCAGAATTTAGCCTTTGTCAATACTTAAGTTCATCTTATTTTTTCTGCTCACTATTCTTCGTTTGACAGGGCAGAAAGAAAAACAACTTTATTCGCAACAAAATCGCACCAGATATAGGACAAAAAGAGAAAATGATAATATCACTCAGCAATGTAGAGTACAACTTCACCTCAAAAGCAAGAAATCCCTGTACAAAGTTTCCAAAGTACTTTTGTAAGTCTATTTGTTCCACATAGTCATTATCGACAACGGTATCAGGGACCATTATGTATACAGAAATACTGCTTACAAGTCAATGAAGTCATGTTAAGTCTAACCATTTCTTCAAGAAAAGGCAAGAACCTAGGACCGTTAGGATAGCTAAAATAAAAAAACATATGAATACACAAAAGTTAAACTTAAGTAGAATTTGGTTTTGATAACTCGAGTGTAAGTAGCAGAGTTTACACAATGCTCACGTCAATGGCCCTTGAGCTCTCCTCTGTTCGATTGCACTTAGGCGTGAGATCCATCCTTCAAAAAAAAAAACGATCGGCGAAGTTCAAGCAGAACGAATGAGTGAGAGCTCTTACCTCATAATTCCATAGCAATGGCGCACGAAGTTGAAAGCGATCTTCCTCGAATATCTCAACTAAAATGGAATGATTAAGTCGCGCAAACATTTTGATGATAACGAAAACGCTAGCTAATAGGGGGAGGACATTCGTAAGGTGATATCTAAATAGGGAAATGATGAAATGGAAAAGTAGAGCACAGAACACAAGAAAGGTCATACCTCTGATGAGTCAGGTGACGACTCCTCTTGCTCGCTTATATGTGCAACTACATGAAGGAACTCCCGCATTCAATGATACATCTCATACCCCTATAAGCAGATATGTTCACACAAAAGGTGAAAAATATAAAACCGTAAAGGATAGACAAGAACAGAGACAAAAATGTATCACACAAGAACCGAAACATGTAGAAAGCGTGCAGACGCGCTCCAGTACAAAGATTGGAAGGACGAGTGTTGACGAGAACTCGGACAGGGCGTGGCCACTAGTCGTGCCTGTTCCAGGGCATTTGTCGCCTTCCGCGTGTTCCCCCCGGCGTGGCGAGCTTACGGGAAAGGGAGCACGTGATTGACGCAGACTGTAGACCGCTTCGAAAGGTTAAATCGGCTTCCAACTTCTGGTGCCATTTTTCTGTTGTATCGATTTTGCAACAATTTATGCAAAATGTACCTCTTTTAGCTAAACGAGTATTCGCCCGTCTTCGTGATGATCACTCTTTGGTGGTATACAATCCCGACACAAAAACCTGGCGACCATACTATCTTGCTCCAGGATCACATCTAAACGTAAGCAGGAGAAGTTCATGGTTTTGAACTCGAAATTCTGCCTAATTATAGCTGGACAGGCTGAATGTGCGAGGCTTGCATGAATCATTTGGAAGAGCTGGACGCAGAGTTGGTGCAGTCGAATCTCCACTTACTGTTTACAGTGATGGACCAGTGATTGTGGCAAGGATGAAAGCTGGGCGAAGGCAGTTTTTCTATCGAGTTACTTTTGGTAAGTGTATGTAGTTTGCCTCTCCATACATTAGCTTTTTTGTTGAGTTTTTTTCTGTTGTTGAATTATCTTTACGTTAATTCAGATCATGAGAAATGTGAATTTCTATGCGAACAGCGTGGATGGGCACGATTCTCAGGAGGAGTAGATCAAATGTTCTATACTATCGTGGGAGAAAACTCGCTCATTTTAATCGGCATACGAGCAGTTGCTATTGCTCCATTACAGGTAGTATTTTATTGATTTCTTGAAATTATCGCAATCTCTCGAATTTGAATTTAAGCCACCCACACTAGTGGAATGTGCTTTGATGTCACTGCAAGATCGACATTGTAAGAAAGATAGTACAGGTGCTCGCATGGGAGGTCTTACTCCTGAGCAAATCAAGAAAATGGTGAACTATCGTGGATCATCTCTAATTCCTGTGTGAATTATTATATTCTCACCATTTTCACATGCCTGAACACCCTGCTCAGTTTTGCTAGACAAGTCTAGAATCTCAAGTTTCTAGTCATAATGGATTTAAAATCTCATGGGATGAATTGTATATTGCGTTGTTCAAAAATTTGTTACATTGACTGAATTTTAATACGCCTTGAGTCTGTTATAGTTATTTGCTTGTAGTGAACTGATTTCTTATGGAATGCTACTTTTGTACATAAAACTAAAATTCATTGTCAGAATTATCGCTGTTATTGGGCTGGTGATAAAAAAGAGTATAATAATCATGGAGACATCGTGGTTAATTATCATGGGATGTAAACGAAGGTAAATTAGGTTGTATCACAATTGCAGGAAGAAATACTCAGTTAGTAAGATCATCGTCTTGTAAGTTAAAGAAGTACATGAATGAGCAAACATTAGGTTGCTTCTTTTGCACATAAGCACATATTAGAACTCACTGAAAACTCAGCTTGCTATCTTGTCTTACTCTTGATTGAACATCCGACCGACTGATGAGCTGAACTTGGGTCTAGGTCGTGGAACATATGATGAAGACATCCATGCAGTGTCGTCAACCGTTGTTGTCGGATTCTGAAAGATAAATGGTGATGATTTTTGCATATGTTTGGAATACAGTATATTTCAGTGATTGCACAAGTCGGCTTAGCTATGTCCTCGGTGACTGACTAGCACTGCAACGGTAATTTTGTGTGTAAGAATGTCAAACAATCTTGGGTTTGCTGACATAAAAGTCAATAAATTAAAAGATGCATGATCCATACAGTACCTCGTTGCGAGGCAACATGGGCAACATCCCACCCCCTAACTTGTAGGGGAGGGACAATGAGCAAGGTCTTATGCATGCCGTACTTATTAACATCCAATTTTTCTAGGCCTCCTTGTAGAGAGCACGCGGGTGCCCTAACTTCGGTCTGAACGCATCACAGGTTTTAGTGCGATGATTAGTCTTAGGAGAACGTTGTCATGGTTTACGTTAACTGGTCGAAAAGTAACTTGCAGTAAAATGAACCTCGGCTTGGAGCACAAAGCACCCTTCACAAAGAGTTTATCTTCTACCTTTACGTTTCGATGATCCCCGCTTAGCGTAGATGAGTCTTCTTTCGAAGATGGATAACTGCTAGAATCCTTCGAGTAAAGAGGCTTTTTTGATGACGCATCTCCGGTTGCGTTCCTTCCAGAAGGTATGTCACATTCCTAGGTAATGGAGCATTAAATATGAACTGAATAGGAAAATAATACAATTCTTCAGTATGACATTTAGCGATTGAATTGGTTTACAGCACGACACTTACCCCATAGTACGAATCCAATTCGCTTTCATCAAAATTGGGCGGAGGAGGAATGTCACGTACCGGAGAATACGCACAAAGACCTAGTGAAAGAAGAGGTAAACTGATAATATACAACCGCTAACAATTCATAAGTTTACTGCGTACCATTTTGTCCGCTACTATGTTCACCCGAGTCCATTATAGAACCATCCAATGAACAACCACCTGATGCCGAGATGTGCTTTCCATTGAGTTTTGCTGTAACATGGTTCTAGAGAGTTAGCATCAAGATAAGCCATCAACTTACTTTCTCCAAGTTGTCGATCCCCAGAATAGTCGTGACAAGTGTCACCTACATCTATTGATGTTTTGGCAAAACTCCTGAGTATAAAGCTTATTGAATGAACAACATAAAATTATTCTTACCCGCTAGCAAAAGGTTTTCTGATGCTCTTATGGATCTCCTCCACTTGATTGATCTCACCCAACACTCTTCTAGCAGTTTCAGACGAAAACTTTGGCCCTGAAACATCGAATAATTAGGAGACGCTGGCGTAACCTAATCAAAAGGTAGGACCAAAACCTCCTAACGCGGACAACAACAAAATTGTAACCCACGCTCTCTGATACGAAATGTTCCCAACGCAATACTGTCAGCATTTGTCGATAGCACTCTGAAACAATACATAGGCGAAAACCAAAAAAAATAGTTATGCGATAGTCAAGCTACAGTCTACTGCCGAAAGAAGGCGCAAAAGCAATATTAGCTGAGCAGGCGCGAACACGGTGTATCATAACCGTTGTAAACCTGCGCCTCATGCGCTCTAAGGCTAATAATAATAAAACGGCGTTCGCGTCCCTAGATTTCAAGCCTTTGTCCGCCATAGACATTTCTATGAACTACCTCACTGAAGCACGACTCAAAGTGCACTTTTTGGTTTTGTTACATAAACAAGGACTAAAAGTGTGAGTGCATCCGAAGAGTGTGGAATAGGCAAAATCTAAAAATGCCCATAATGTTTCCAGCCCAAGTGAGGCAGCACCAAATGTCAGAATCGGATTTTTGACAGTTAGCAGCGAATCGTTAATGTCCCACTTCTGACGTACAATCAATGATAGGTAAATTTTGGAAGTTTATGTAATGACTAGATGATAGTATTTAAGCAAACCTTGTTTGTTCTGCAGCACAGTCATTCTTCGCATTAGCAATGGAACATGGCAAATTTGCCGTGGATAAAGAAGATGATTCGTCTTCCAAAGAAGTTGGCAACTTGTTTGCAACATTACCGATGAAGAATGAAAAGTCGCCTTCGATAACTTTTTTCCGGAGCTCTGCAAATGTGCGCGGCATCAGAACAGCTAATATTACAAACCCTAGTTACCTACCTATTGCTTTTGTGTTTTGTTCCAGAGCCTGCGTCAAAGCCTTTTCTGCAACTAATGGTAGCTGTCTTTCCAATTTTTTCGATAAAAGCTAAAAGAGAAGATTAATGAAAGTCGCAATAAAGAATACCCACCAAAACTTCGAGATAAGCTTTCTGTTGCTTGGCTAAAGTGAGAAGAACGTCAACCGCACCTTCGCAGATCTTCATGTCTTCTTGGAAAAGAGCCTACAAAACAAAGTAGTCAAGTTGACGGCAACAAAGCTGAATCTCTATGCAAGCAATAAACTAGGTCGTTCACCAATGAGCAGAAACTTGAAAAGAAGCCCCATTCACTTTCGATCGACAAATTTCGAGGGATAAAATGAGTACCACCAACAGACGCTGCAAAAATGGTCCTTTCGCACATGTCACAGTATAACGTGAATGGACCATAAGCGGCAGAACCCCTACTATTGGCGGTATTCGTTCTTCTTCGCAATACGTCAGAGACGTCTCGTGAGGTCCGCTCTCTCTCACAAACATGGATAAAATGTGCCAAGTTAATGTGGCATGATAAAACAAAAACAAGACGGCAAGACAATAAAAAAGAATCATGACAAACAAAAGATTACCTCATACTCGGCAAGCGTTAGAATATTTTCTTGTCCATTTATCAAACATTTTGAGCGGAACTTCAAGCGTTCCACCACTTCCTTCATGATCGCGTCCATAGCGATATTCGCCTCTTCAACATTTTTCGGATCTGTGGCTACCGAATCATCCATCCTCAGCACGCTGGCACCTGAGATGATGGTTATATTTTTTAAATACTTCGTTCATTGTTAAAACTGATAAAGCAAAATGAGCACAGAGCAATCCAACAGTATCACAAATGCCCCTTTTGAAATGGGTCATAATATCTATAAATGTCTATAAAAATCGAAGGAGTCTGTAAAGAAGATTGACACGACGTAGTCTATAAGGTGAGAAACTTTAGGTAAGTGAGATTTATTTCCGAGCCATGCGTTTATTCCAAGGATGCACGGCAGATGAAATTCAGAAGAGAAGGTTCCTCTCGTTCTTCTTCCACTAAACACGCCTTGGTCCGCATTTTGAAAGTGTTGTTGTCGTTCTAGTTCATAAAACATCGCGGCTGAGCTGATAACTGAGATACCAACATTTGCAGAAAAAACGGCGCTATTCCAAATTAGTTGACCCAAGAAATGAAAATCGTGTATTTCGCTAAAACTTGGTCTAGGGAGGTTATTTGGTACGTTGATACAAATATGATGTTTATTTTGTGCGACAGCGCTATCCGGTGGAGTTACGGTAGAACCACGGTAGGTGGTCAATATCACGGATTTGTCCGAAACTTGGCCCAGAGGGGTTAATCGGCCGATGCTGAATATCACATTGGTTTTGTACCGTAGCGTCATTTTCTCGGGTTACGGTGGGTATACGATAGGGGTCAGAATCTCAAAATTCGCTGTAACTTCGCACAGAGGGGCTATTCGACATGCTGATTAGAAACGTCACACTTTCTCCGCACGAAAATGTCTCCCTGCATGGTTACCGTAGGTTTACTATAGGGGTCAAAATCACAAATCGGCAAATGTATCTTCCCCTGTGTTTTGCTTAGGCAAAAGCCGCAGCAGGTTGTGTAGGGCGCGCGGTGGTCGTGTATGCAAAGCTTCACGATCATCCGAATCGCCGTATACCCGTTTCAGGCAGAACTATGTTTTACACCCGTTACCATGTAGTTACCGTAACCCGAGAAAATGACGCTACGGTCCAAAACCAATGTGATATTTGGCATCAGAGGGGCGAAACACCCCTCTGGGCCAAGTTTCGGGCAAATCCGCGATTTTGACCCCCTACCGAATCCTACCGTAACTCCACCGGATGGCCCTGTCGCATGAAATAAACATCATATTCGTGTTCAGCACACCGAATAACCCCCCCCCCGGCAAAGTTTTAGCGAAATTTACGTTTTTCAATTTCTGGGTCAACTAATTTGGAATAGTAACGAAAAAACTTGCCGCGGAACGAAGCAGTTCTGCTAGCAAGGGAATGGTCAGAAGTTAAAGTGGTCAATCCAAGCAAGTTGCCTATAGTTCGATGCACCATTCAAAGCTAATTTATGTACTCCACATCCGCTTAGCGCCTTCACGAAGTTATGAGCATTTTTTATCGCAAAAAAATCGCATTGCTCACCTTCAGGCTTCAAGAATATAAAGTAACCTAGCTGCACGTTTTGGCACAGCATTAAGCCAAACATAGCTCTGTACTGCCAAATTTGCGCCTTGCATGCACGATCCCTTAGCAAAATAACGACCTTTAACGGCACATGACTCGCCCAAACTGGCGCTAAGCAGATATGGAATACGGAGTCGAAGTCAGCATTTTATGCTGCATCTAGTAGTATTAAGTTTGTTTAGATTGGCCATTTCGACTCCTGACCATCCCCCTGTAAGCATGCGAAGGCTCTGCCTGCATAAACCTTTCAAATTTGCAACCATGAAATACCCTCCCACTTCAGAAAGGCTTTCTTAAAAGCTAAAAAACCAAAAAAATGAAAAAGACTATCTCAAAATTCAAACAACAACCTTCGCGGCGTCAAGCAAGAAGCGCATCGACTGCTCACGTGCATAAACCTGTCGATACGCAGTGTGTGTGCGAGGATTGGATTTGGGGCACGACGTGAGGCAATCGCAAACGCTTTCCATCGTTTTTGTCTCCTATTTTTTCTGCTAGTCATTCTGGATAGTCCTATGTCTGAAGCAACTCTGTTTCAACCACTTTCTAGTCTATATAGTGTTCTTATGCTCGAGGAGGTGATAACTGTTAGTTTCAGTTGATCATCGAGGACTCTTGCACCAGAACAAATGGCTGACGCAGGAGGGTTCGTACACGCATTTTTATTGCTTCCGCTAAACTAAGTATATCACCATTTGGTTTGTAGAGATGAAGTCAAAGTCCCATCGGCTGCAGCACCAGCGGTTATGGACGTGCAAGGGGCTTTGAAGGCTGTCCTTCGCTCAGCTAGCTTCGCCGATGGACTGGCAAAGGGTCTCCATGAGGCTGCAAAAGCCCTAGACAAGTAAGTTTTGAAGGCTGCTAATTTGAAAATGGACGTAGTTCTTGTTTCGAGCAAAAATGGGCTTTTTTGCTTCAATTTTGGACTGACTGAGCGTTGGATGTGTAGACATGCTTTACCGCTGTCACTACAGTCACGGTTTATTGCTACCGGGGTCTTGCTTTTGAAGGTAGTTATAAGCAAATGGGATCAATTGGGGCTTCAGCTTTGACTTGGGGACTTGGTATGGGCTCCTAAAGGCACTGCCCGAGCGGCAACGTATGTAAAACGCTTGCGGCCAAAAAAGTCACTATCAAATCCCACAAACCAGCTACAGTACCTTAGAATTTAGCAATGCAGAATTTGCATTGTTGCATGTTTTCGCTTGCCATTTACTGACGGTTTTCCTCACAAAACTATGCAAAGATGGAGGTTGTGAGCAAGCTACAGGTATTGGAGTCGATTTGAGGAACTTGGAGGTAAATTTTCTGGTCAAAGGATCATCTCCAAATCCGTTTGGGTCGTGCCTCGGGGTTCCGTAAGCAATCTGGTGATGACCATGTTATCCTTCACATCAGATGCATGTAAAAGTGAAGTAGCCTCACGCGGCGAGGTATTAGCTTACGGAGAAGTAAGGAGAATGCAAGGTTGATCGTTTTACCATGGAAAAGCTCTAACAACGGTGAGGGCGATAAAGTATGGCAAAGTCTTACGCTATAGATTTATACTGAAGGTGCACACATAAACGGAGTATTCGATCTCTAAATGGTCTGTCCTCTACCTGTCGTGTGCGAAATTATGGGCCGACTTGCCACATCCGCCTTGGTATCCACCATTACGGGTGCCAAAGGAAGCCAACACTCAATCTTGTAAACTTCTTATTCATAAAACCTTTCAAACGTTATTTTGAGCAGCAGTACATCATCTGGAGTAGGAGAGGAGAAGTTGGAATAGGAGTAGTAGCTATCGCTTTTTTTCTCTAGCGGAAAGCCTTTCTTGTCAAGATCTTGCTTTTGTACTACGTTCTTCATTTTTTGCTAGTTTTTCTCGATCCTAACGTAACACATTCAAGCAACATTACTGACATATAAGATTTTTTCTAATGTGTATGAAAAATGCTACCAGCACCTAAACTTATCTCCATTATTGCAGGCGTGAGGCGCATTTCTGCGTGCTCGCTGAGAACTGCGATGAGCCAATGTACGTGAAACTTGTGGAAGCCCTCTGCAATGAGCATAACATTCCACTCATCAAAGTTGCCGACAAGAAGATCATAGGCGAGTGGTGCGGACTGTGCAAATACGACAAGGAAGGCAAGGCTCGCAAAGTTGTTGGATGCTCCTGTGCAGTAGTCAAAGACTACGGTAATGAAGATCAAGGCAAACAAGTTTTGCAACAGTACTTTGACTCTAAGAAGTGATTGTTAATTGTTGAAATAAATTGTTTTGTTGTTTTATGAAGAATTTAGTATCTTAAGCGTATTCTTAGTAACGTGATGCCTATCTTTGTCCTATTGTGTCCGGAAGTTTGCGGTGTTGTGATAGCGCGTGGAGGAAATCTAAGTGCTGAAGTTTATGGCTCTGACTACCAGCAGTTACCAGATTTACAAAGCCCCTGACTGTACGGTACTTGCGACTGTAAAGTTGGGAAGAGAAATCTCAGTGCCGAGTGTCATGTGCAAATCGAAAATTCTCCGCTTCCAAAGCCCATTGGTGCTTGTCAAAAAGATTCCTAATGGCTGTCGTCTCCAGACAGCAAAAAAACAGCCACGGGAAATCTTGCGTTGCTTCGCAACTGGAATCAGCGACCCTGCTTATTTGAAATACGGGTGGCAACCATGCATGCGTCTGTCGATTTTTTTCTGTGCCCTTCAATGTTCTTTTTTTCCAGCGTTCTGTGATAAAGTATTAAGGCTACCGCGGACGAAGACGCAAACAACAGTTGAGCGGGCGCGAACGCGGCGCGTATCTAGCTGTCGTAAGATTGCGTTTCTAGTGTGTAGTTGCACATGCTACAAGATGTTAGGCTCCTGTATTTTGGCCTATTCAAGCAAGCATGTGCCTAAAAATGAGGAAAATCGAGCCATAGTAGAACAGTATAACCAACTCATCATGTAAATTGTGCGCACATATCAGTGAGGGAGTTTAGTCGACTGTATGCAGCACTGATTACCGAGTAAAAACCAACTCTGCCACAATAGATTACCATTGCACTGGCGTGTACTCTGGGTTGCTGCATTATCTTCTGTTACTCGCACTTATTGCTTTAGGCCTCGGGCAGAGTTCAGGCCTCGGACATACCTCACGCGATTTCAGTCGCGACGCGATTTGACAATACTCCAAACGTTCATAACTCATCGTACGGGGTTTCCGAATGTACGGAAGATGAGGCATTTTATCAACCTACGAAAGTTATAAATGCTGTACATTTGATGTCTACCAGTATTGAATTTGAAAACATCTGGCAAATTGCCAGATCGCGTGGCGACTGAAATCGCTTGAGGTATGTCCCTTGCCTCACGCGATTTGATCGTCGCGATTGATCGCGACAAGACAAGGTGACAATATCATTGTATGTAGATCTTCTTACATTTCGGTTGTTTTCCAACACGACTACCGTGACTAACTATCACCACCGAGATATACAAGAGGATCGGCATGCAATGAACTCGTAACACTTGTCTTGTAGCGATGAATCGCAACGATGAAATCGCGTGAACTCTGCCCGAAGCTTTAGAACGCGCTCATAAACTTGTTAGTAGATATGAATGTAAATACGTGAAACGTCGTACTGCGCTACGGTAGATGTAAATAGGTGATCAGAATGTTTCCGAATAGCAAAACGACGATGTGGCATCCTCTACGTCGACATTATGTATTAGCGATCACTACTGCAATTTCATTGCTTTTCATCTCCACACTAAACGTTCGAAGCATTTCTGATCGCTGTGTCTGACTGCATACTTGTCCCGAATCATTTGTATTGCATGGCTTGGACTTGCTGCGGTTTCGTCCCATAGTCTGCATTCTGATGAGCTCAAATTTGCAAACTTTTTTGGAGAGATTCTCGAATCTAGGACAATTTCCTTGCACCGGTGCAGTGTTCCACATTGAAATGTCATTCCAGCTCCCATTAAATCATGCGTGCTAGATGTACTCGAGTTTAAACGGAAATGATGTGGTAATAGGCTTTTCTCGTGCTAATTGCTCTGCCATGGGGGGCAGGTTAATTTTTTTTACAGATAAGCTCAAGTTGCAAAAAAAGGAAACTAAAATGAAAATGCAGATAACACATCAGTAGCCGTTTTGCTATTTGAAAAGGAAACAACATGTCCTTTTTTCTGTGAGCTTATTGTGAGGGCAACAGGTATGCGACCTAATACGTCGATCCAGTAGTTCGCAACGTTCTTTGGATCTATCAGCATATCTGGTAGTATAAGCGTAGAAGTCGTTTTGAGGGGGGACGGAACTTAGGAACCCGAGCCGAATTAACTCGATTCGGGGAGTGCCTGCAGGTTACAGTCATGCTCGCTGTCTCCGATTACTCACTAGAACATAGCAACAATCTAAGCCCCGCCCCCCTGAGAGCCTCTTTGGAACCTAGCCAAGGATCGCTGAAAATCTCAATTGAATTTCAGGGCTGGCTCTAAGCCAAAAACCTTCAAAGTGATCGTACAAAGGTGAAATTAGGCTTAAACGAAAGAGAAAAACCATGCCATCATCGTAAAGTATCTACTGATCGAAACTGACTGAACGCAACAATCTCTTGGTTCAAAACTTTATGTAAGTATTAAATTACTGAGAAATTATAAAAAACCGTCAAGTTTCAGAAAAAATTTATTTGAGTGCTAAATCCGGGCAAAAGACTAGAATATCATTCGAGAAATGCCAGTTCAAAAACTTCTCAAGATTGATAGTTATTTAAATGCTGAAATTTAGGCGAAAGACTGGAAAATCAGTTGCGAAACGACAGTTTATGCAATTCTCAAAAATAAAAGTTTGTTTGTGTGCGAGGATCTGGGCAAAAGACTAAAATATCAAGAAATGACAAATCAAGAACTTCTCAGAAATAACAGTTTTTTTGCCGTTGGCACAGTATTCGATATATCAGTATTCTGAGTATGTAACGTTTTCGTTTGTGTAGCATTTGAATTAATTTCAAGGTAAACAGTAGCTCTAGTGGTTCCGTTGAATAGCAGTCGGTAAAATATCAGAATAGTACTGCTCGCTCAAACCAGCGGACGAAGTGTACAACGGCTGAAATGTATAAATTTATTTTTAATTTGAGCTGATCTTATCAAAATCACATGAGGCTTCAATTTTAGTACAGGAACAGGATTGGGGTCTGCCGATGAATAAAATTGTTGCAGCAGATGCTGCATGTGGGAATAAAAATAATTGTCGTAAGACATGGGAAGTTGAGATATCGATAGTAACGATAAATGGTTCACCCTTTATGCTACTATTTTATGGAAAATTCCTCCTCAAACTGTATTGCAACCTTTCCTTGCGTAGGTTAAGGTTAGTGCTTCCAGCATATTAGCAGGATGTTCTTCGCACATCAGAATCGTCTGTCGTTGGGACTCAGCAAAATCATTAGTGAAGTTTTTGAACTGTCATTTTTTGATATTCTAGTCTTTTGCCCAGACTTCCGCACACAAACAAACCTTTATTTTTGAGAATTTTATAAACTGTCGTTTCGCAATTGATTTTCTAGTCTTTCGCCTAAATTTCAGCATTAAAATAACTATCAATATTGAGAAGTTTTTGTACTGTCATTTCTCGAATGATATTCTAGTCTTTTGTTTTTCTGAAACTTGACGGTTTTTTGAATAATTTCTCAGTAATTTAACACTTAAATAAAGTTTTGAACCAAGAGAATGTTGGGTTCAGTCAGTTTTCATCAGTAGATACTTTGTGGTGATGGCATGGTTTTTCTCTTTCGTTTGAGCCTAATTTTCACCTTTACGATCACTTTGAAGGTTTTTGGCTTAGAGCCAGCCCTGAAATTCAATTGAGATTTTCAGCATTCCTTGGCTAGGTTCCAAAGAGGCTCTCAGAGGGGCGGGGCTTAGATTGTTGCTATGTCCTAGTGAGTAATCGGAGACAGCGAGCATGACTGTAACCTACAGGCACTCCCCGAATCGAGCTAATTAGGCTCGGGTTCCTAAGTTCCCTCACCCCGCTCTGAGAAGTCTTGATAGAATTCTCTTTTTTAACTTATAATTGGCGATAATTTCAGCGTGCATCTAGATACCTCAAAATTTCTGACTCTCGTGCCTTGTATAAGCTAGCTAACAGATCTTATCGACCTTTGAAAAAGCTATGGTAACCAGTACGGAGCATTTTTCGCATTGCCCTTTTTTCGCACCTACTCAACTGACATTATAGAACTTTTACAAATTATCTTTTGGAGTAGCCTAATCTCATAGTCGGTTTATCCATACCTCAAAGAATCAGGGTTAGCGATCTAGGTACTAATCGCTGCTCTTTCTCAACTTTTTGGCTGCTGGTCTTCTTTGCACATGCAGAAAACAAATTCGCTGTTCCATCCTACAGTTGCGTACGGTTCAACTGAAAATTTCATATTCTGAATCGGTGAAAGTTGCTTACTTCTAGGGATCCGATCAATCAATTTTTAGAACCTCAAATTTTGAATCGTAAGTATTTGTTGAGTCGTCATTCACGAGATTGTGGAATTCGTACAAACGATTAGTTCAAAACTGAAAAATCAGTTGAAGGGCCTTGAAAACAGGATTACACTGACAAAGTTTTCCTCTACGGAATTTTTACGAGCGTGGAGAGATGCAAATTCAGCTAAAGTTGGACAGATATAAACGATGAGCTGGAAACTTTGTTTTCCTAAGCGTTTTGCATAAAAATTCTCCTTAAAATATGCTGAAAAGAGGAGATTCTACATCAAATACGGTCTAAATGCTTGTTTATCTTTATTTCACTGCGCGTCGTCGTGATGAATCAAGTGCTGCCATGGGAGTCAGATTTCGTCCATTCCGTAGCGAGAGATGTTTAGGCTACTTTGGCATATTCAGGTGAACGTCGCGTATTATTTTTTTGCAGGAATTTTGAGCGTCATTATCTGTCGAATGGCCAGTGCAAAGTTAGCAGTAGTCTCCGCTCCGTTACAGAATGCCTGTCATTCTTACGAGAATTGTATTAGGCCCCGGACAGACTTCACGCGATTTGATCGTCGCGACTGAATCGCGACGAGACAACTGTTACAACATCATTCCATGCCGATCAACTTGCATTTCGGTTGTGATACTTTTCCAGCCCGAAATTTTTGAATGTGAAATGAAAATGAATGGAAATGCGGCGATTGAATCGCGACGATCAAATCGCGTGAAGTCTGTCCGGGGCCTTATGCGACATCTCCACAACCGCAATATCGTGTCAATCATTGCGACTAGCAAAATTTCGGTACAATTTGAGCTCCGAAAATTTGAGTCAATTTTTGCATTAATGCCTACTATAATTTGCGCTATAGAGACGCAGTAAACAGTGCACTTGTTTTCGCAGAGTTCTTTCCTCCAGATGCCAGCGCCTTTGTAAATGCAAAAGAAATTAGCCCAATAACCACGGATGCGAAACAAGACTGTATAGGGGACTCTAATATTTACACAACTCCAACAAAAACTTAGTCGTTTTCAGTGTTAGCGCCGTTGCCACGAAAATGTTTAGCTGAAAGGCAGTGTCTCGCCAGAATTGATTTTCAGATTTTCACCTTTTCGGAGCCTTCTCGTCATGAGGAACCCATATCTGGGTTTTTCAGTGCATGAAAGTGGCGAAAATGAGTTTTTCCCGAAGTTTCCCAGGTTCGCATTTAGTGGGTTATATGTGCAAGTGGGCGGGCCCGAAACGAGGAAGGCGGGGCGCGGAAAACTTCCGGCGTATCTTCACTGAATGCAGCGGAAAACTTCGGAAAAAGCTCATTTTTACCATTTTCATGCGTTAAAAAGCCCAGATATGGACTCCTCGTATCGAGAAGGCTCTAAAATGTGAAACATGGAGGAAACTCTGCCGAGACACTGCTTTCATCCATCGTCACATCATCAAAAAAGTGGAAAGTATTGACCATTACTCATCACAGTTTTATCGTCGCATGAATGATCGCAACAATTATTCTTATTCGTTTATAATTGGCAGCTCTGAGTTTTTTTTTCAAACTAGGGAGAGAATTACTATCGAATCAGGAAATATCTTGTGGTTTTGATTTAACCTGTTATGTCCACCTGCTCATGCAAACTTCTCATTTTGGTCCCGTTCCTTGCGTTTATTCATCGCGTCGGTGCTCCTGTGCTCATCTAATATTTCAGCGTCTATGCTTTGATTCTGTTTTCTGGTGTAATTTAATAGGAGTGCTGACTTTTGCAGTCAGTTATTTATAAACCTTTGCATTCGCGCCTTGCTTATGTTTTCGCACAGGACGCTGTTCTCGATTTTCTGACAGCAGTAATTGCCGTTAAAATCGTAAGCTTTTGATCAGATTGAATGGACCTACAGCACTTCAAATTTCTCCTTCACCTAGTCGTAATTCTGTACCAAACTTCGCACCCTTTTCTCAGGGCTTTCATCTTCTGGTTGTATGATCAATTTGAGCACTGCATTTGCAGAGTAGTTTTTACCTCTAAACTACAATAATATTTTGTGTGGATGTGGTTGTGGATGTGCATGTACGCGCAATATCTATCTGAAATAGAATCAGATAATCTTCGATTTTCGAGCACCGTTCAGTTTCATGATTAGTTATTCACGCTTTGATCAGTCCTGTTTCGTTCCGTTTTGGGATTTACTATACATGTGTTTGATCATTCTTCTGCACTGACTTGATCCAGATTGTGATTTCTAGCTGTATCTTCCACATCCCAAAGCCATTTTTCAAAAGGTTATAAGAATGGTCTATTGAAGTTCCGAGAAATTCTTTTGCATGTAAGGGAGTGGCGGATTTGACGCAATCTTTTGGACAAAGAGGCGTTGTTTTTGCACAAAACTTTGATGCTCTGTTAATTTACGTTCGTAGCTACAAAAATTCTTAAGAAAGGAAACATGGGTGCCGTCAGTTGAAAACCACAGCTATTTGCAAGCAAAAAGTCGATTTCATAGCTTTGTAATAGAAATAAACTACTTTAGAAGTTTTCGCTCCCCCTTCCTGCCCCCTCCCCCTCCCGTTTTTCCTCGGCCCAGCACCTGCCATAGCCTTATGTGCACAAACTCGTTAGTCCCGTTTTTTGTTGCACTCGTGGAGTGTACCCACCGCTTCCTACCCTTGCCGTATCTAGAGATTCGGAAACTAGCCTGTTATCTTCGTAAAAATCTCATTGTTGAATTTTTGAAGATCTCCGCCGCCATCCTACGTGGAATCAAGCCGGTCGCGCTTCATTCTCATACTTTGATTGTTCCTTAACCTAGGTATCTTTTGTGGGCATGTACTATGTATGTCCTAGTGATTTCTCCTCCCATAAAAAAGTTACTTGAAGAGCATGACCTTATATTTTTTATGTGCTTTAACTAAGAAGCAGCCTTACACTGAACAAATATCTAGTAGATTCTCCAGGGAGGAATCACCACATTAAACCCACTTTCTTGACATTCGACTCATTTTCGTTACGTGGCCTCATTTTTTCACCATCAGATACTTCTCAGCTACCGCATCTTTCGAAAGGGTTTTGTCACTAGGGTTGAAATTAATAGGTTGGTCCAAAAATAATAGCCTTTTTGCAAGCCTGTTCAAGGACAGTATTTGCCACCAAAATTTCTTCTTTGGAACAAATACAACATACTACTGAGAAGCCCTTTTCATGTTCTATCTATTGCTGATTAAAGCTGGCTTCCATTTTCATCTATAACAGATTACAGAGCTTCAAATAATTGCGTCTAAACACAAAATCTCATTACATTCACTTTCTGGCCAGAACTCGAGTGCGAATGAACGGCGCCTTTTCGACAATCTAGCTGCTGTATTCATAAGAAATTGTCAACATTATGCACACATAACTATTTTCTTCAAATTATCTAGACCGTGTTATCGGCGCCTCAACTCGGGTACTCGTTGTAATCATTTTGTGACCCATAAATTACATGCAAAAAAAGCAATCGTCAAAGGTGTGCTCCTTTCTGTAAGCGTAAGGGTAGGGCATCCCATTGAAGATATTTACAGAAAAAATTGATGTTCGGTACGCAGAAAATCAGAAAACTATAATTTGGGACATTGAGCCCTACTAAAAAATGTTGAAAAAAGACAATAATTTTTTTTCTTTAGCAATCCTTTTTGCCCAAGTCGTCTTCATCTTTTTTGTCCTGTTGGCTTGTGGCTACAAGATATACTACCAGACTCTCAGGAGTTATGATTTGTCAAACACAAGGTTTTGGAAAAAAAGTTTTTGTCTCAATCCATATTTTTGCCCGATCGCGTACGAGTATAGAAGTATAGATGAATGTGCGCTATATTGCGAAAGGTTTGCTGCTCCTTAGGTTTTTATCGCATTCAGAAATATAGATTTTCCAGAAAATGTGGCACCTCAAAATGAGAGTTTGCAAAACCGCTAGTATTTTTGCATCAACCCAATACATTACAAAATATGGTCGAGAGTGGTTCGTACCTTCTTTCATAGCTCACAAGGGAAGCATGTTTAGTCGAAGCGGCCTTTTTAAATGGGATGTGGGCTTTACTGGAGGGCAAAAAAAAGGCTGATTTCGAATCTGCTTTTCTTACCTGCGGGAAGTTTATAGACGGAGTTATGAGCGTTTTCTGGAGCAAAATATCGAATGTGCATAGGACAACACCATTCGTAAAAGTTTTTCAGCGCTCCAGTGGAGCAGTGATAATCATCAGAGCTCTTTATTTGATAAATACACTAAGGTAAAAGACCTGTCACACTTGTTTGCTTTATCTGAGTGTTAGAAAAAATTTAGCAACTAATTTTATCCTAATGTGCATTCATTTTTCTTTGCTCGGATAAACGCTCATAACTCCCATCCGCACTTGTTCGGCAGATGATGAAAGCAAATTTAAAATTAGCGTTTCCTGCAATTCAACATTGTATGCATCCCATCTAAAAAGGCCACTTTGACTAAAAATGCTTCCCTTGTCAATATTTTTTGTTTTCTATAAGTAAGAGACTAAGATATGGAAAAAATTCTTCCAACTTCATTCAAGTCTAGTTATGAAGTACGATTCTGTCCGCTGCAGCTCTTTACACTCTCTCTTAGTTTGGTGCAATTAGAAAGTTGTTGCAGAAAATATTCAATCCTAATTTTGAAAACTTAACTTTAAATCCAGATCTCAAAAAAAAAATCTGAACTAGAGATTTGTTAGCACCAGTTAAATTTTTTTTACTGTGAGCAAGTCGGCAGATCAAATGCTGTGCAAAAAGCTTATTGGTAAATGGGAGATTATGTATGCTCTTGAACAGTAATGATTTTTCTAAGCCTTCTTGGGGGAATTCGCGAAAATCAAGCGTATGATGGAAAGAATTAGAGGTTTAGAGGTACCCTAAAAGTACCCTAATAAGTAGTCATGTATAGATTGTTGAGGAGATTTTCATATATGCCTAGTCATTGCGGTTGACTCAGCGCGCAGGAATTACTGAGTGAGCAAAGAATCCACTTTTATATCTCCCCAAGTCTCATTTCTCTTTCTGGCTGATACTCAAGTCTGCCATTGCTCATCGCGAGGCTACATTTAATTTTAAGAAGGTTTGATTTACGCTCATTATTCGTTTTCCATGAAGTGTACAGGAAGTTGCAAGAATGAATTACCAGTTGACTTGCTTTTCAACTTCTTTGCAAATCATATATCGTATTTGATATGTGTGAAGTTATTTTATGTTGGCGCCTAAGGATGCCCTCATATTGCTGTGGCCGCTTTTGCGCACTATCTCAATATCGGGCCGGAAAATCGAAACATGGATCTTGAATTTATGAGGGGTTATTCGACGTGCTGATCACGAATATCTTCGTTTGATTTGGAGATGCCTTGGGATACTAATAGTGTGCAGAAGGATTACAGGCAGCTAGCGGCTACTGCCGGTGCAGTACGAAGGTACCTTAGGCTGGGTTCATACTGATCCGTAAGTTCCAGCACTGCGTTCGAATTGTGCGCTATGCTGTAACTGTTCCGCTTAAGACCCAGTATGAACCCAGCCTTAACATTGCTTTTTTCCGTGATTCTGAAATGGTGCCGCCTCATGACCAATCATTTTTTTCCTTTGCCTACAACAAATCTCGTTTCCTATCAGTTACGTTCGTTTTCAGTTTTATGGTGTCCAATAAATGGATGATTAAATGGAATGATGACGACATCACTGCTGAATGAAGCACTGCCAGCTACCCACAAACTGCAACATTTACACTTAGTTGACAAAATGTGGGCATTCAGCTAGACTGTCTCAATTACGGTACACACTTCAGCGGTTCAGGTCTTCGCGGCCGTCTCGCTCGAGCCTCGCTCAGCGTTTGCGAGCGTATCTTCTGGGAGTTTCCTCAAACCCGTCAGCCTCCCACTGCTAAGGCGTAAATGCCCAGGTGTACGTTCGCAAACGCGGCGCATGGCCTGAGCGAGGCGGCCGCTAGGACCTGGGCCGCTGAAGCCGTGATAGTGTCGTAGAGACAGCACATAAATACCTGTCAAATTATCTACAGTTCATTCACACTTTTCGTAAATTCCGTCCCAAAGATTGCGGCCTCAAAATCAAAGCTTGCGTTGAAAGGCGTACATTATTAGAGCAACCAATGTTTGGCCTGATTTTGCCTGTAAATCTGATTTTTAACGCATTCGCATTGAGCTTTTTGAGAAATGTTTCATTCCCACTGTTCGGCCGTAAAATCTATTTTTTATTCTTTTGCTTGGATTCCCAATTTTCAGTTTCTCCATGCGGACACTCAAGTAGATAGCAGCTAATCTTTCACATTCTACCTCACCTTTCCGATATCCATTCAATATAGTGAGACGAGTTTTTAGCATTATTTGCTACTCCGGAATTTTGGGAATAGTCTTTTGAAGGCTATGCTTCTATTAGGTTGTCTTAAAAGTAAACCGTATTTGTAAATAAATCAAATTGTTTTTGTTTTCCTAGTAGACTTAGGGTATCATTCGATAGAGCGAAGCAAGCCCTACAAAATGACTCCAAAAGATCCGCCCATGTTATAATCCAGGTAAAATTTGGCGCAAAAATCGAAAAAAAGTTTATTACCTGAAAATTGGATTTTTGCGAAGAACAATCTTACGGAACTCAAGCTTGGTCATTATCAGTTAGACACATACTATACGCAATATGCCTTTACTGGATTTTTTCCTAGCTTAGAAAGCTAGAAAAAACAGATATGAAAATGGCAAACTCGGCCCCCGCCTCCCACAAATGTCACTGTATACTACAAGCCTTACTAAGTATGATCTTGAAACTTTACCCTTGTATGTCCTTTTATAATGGAGTAATACCAAGTTTTACATGAAAAACTCGAAAAAAGTAGCATTTTGGCATTTTGGGACCATCTTTTTTCTCAATTTTGAGCTCCGAAAAAATTAACCAAAAACATTTTTGAGTACTACTATGTGTCTGCTATATAAAGGCCAAGTTGGAAGTCAGAAGGGATTTTCTGGAAGGAGATCCGATTTTTAGGGTAGCTGAAAAATTGTGATTTTTGAATCCAAATTTTACTTGGATCGCGAGTGAGACGGTTCTTTGGTGGTCATTTTGTAGAGCTTGCTTCGCTCTATCGAATGGTGCCTTAAGCCTGCCAGGAAAATAAATACAATTTGAGAAAGAAGGTTTACTTTTGGGACTACCTAATATGTGGATATGTGTAGTAAGGCATGGGGACTAATTTTTTTTCTGATCTTGCGACAAACGTTATAATCAGCACGAAAATGAATTATTAGCTCCCACAACGACCGTCAAATCAATTACTAGGTTGATGCACAATTCTTGCACTAAATAGAAAAAAATTGTTCTAAAAAGGCTTGAACAAACTAATCAACACACGATATGCTCTTTGCCATGTGTATCAAAAGTAGTACTTTATGGTACATTTTACAAATCTAATATAAAACAAAATCAATAAGTCAATTCGAAAAAATCAAAATTCGTAACTATTCACAGAGACGTCCACTCACAACCAACTTCCCCTATTTAAAAAGGGCATGTCATGAAACTGGGACCAAAAATAAATCCAGATTCTAGTAGACGTTTTAGCAATTTTAGTGACCAAAAATCGAAACACTTCTTGGGTATTTCTCTTTTTCACTTTATATCGTTGCGTATGCCCCTAAGCAATTTTGGCTCAAGCGCCTTCAGAAAGCGCAAAATTTGCTTTCTCTGTGTATCGAGCTAGAAGATTTCATCGAAGCTGCATGAAGTAACAGAATTCAAGCACGAATCATGCATCAACTTAATAGAATGCATTGTGCATTCCTCGATTGTTTATCCCCCCCCCCCTGGGTCTCTGATGAGTGTGCGACATGCATGGCCAACATGACTGAGCAACATACAACAACGTGTTAGCATCATGGACATGTAAGCAACAACCTATTGGCTGTCAGGCTCATGGCCAACATGTTGTTGCATGTTGCAAACTTGTTAGCCATAGGGATCCCTGCTGTGGGTTTTTGAAGCGACGATATCGTCGCCTCCCCGGTTTGCTTTGGGCGGAGCATTTGCAGACATCTGAACGCGATGGTGACTTGTCAAACCTCTACTGCAAAGTATGTTTCTTTGTATTCTCTAAACTGCTTATATATGCTGTTGTCACACATTGCAGAATTGGTAGCGAGAGATTACAAAGGACAATGCCTTGCAGAGGAGGTTTAACAAGTTCACCAACGTGTTCAGATGTTTGCAAATGCTCCGCCCATTGTACACTGGGGAGACGACGATATCGTCCCTTTCACTGTTGTTGCTACCCTTCGTCTGCGTCTCTGATCTGACGTCCGGCTAACATGTTGGCACATGTCCGACCTGCGGCGCGCATGGCTAACATGCAGCAAAATGTTGATCTATAACCTATCCATTAGCCAAACCATTGTTGCTGGCATGTTGCAGCATGTTGCTAGTATGTTGTTGCGTATTGTCAACTTGTTAGCCGTGTCTGTCGCACATCAAAGACGCAGCGGGAAGCAACAGTCGTGGAATGGCCGATTCGTTCACGCATATTTGAACCTCCCATCCGGCACCGCAATTACACTATATACAGATTGGGTATCTAAACGAAATGATGCCATCAATTAGAGCTGTTTAGATCCTTTACAAAAACAATAAAAACGTATCGATCAAATCATTGTTAGAGTAGTTGTCAGTGCAAATTTTATTGTGGTAACTAGTTTATTGCAGAGATAAAAGCGTATCGATTTCACCCAACAATTCAGAAAAGCTCCCTCTATCTTTTTCTGCTCGCTTTGTGCATACAAAGGTCGATTTCAGTTTGCTCACCTTTGCTTTGCAGTCGTTCAAAGGCCTAGCCCAGTGCCAAATGCACAAGACTAGCTTTAGTTAGAGTCATCAACTATATGAGATTGAACAATTCGGTAGTAATTTTAGTAAGTTTTGATCATGAGCTGGTTACACGAATTATGGCCAAGTAAGAAGAATTCTTGGAATCTATGACAAGCATCTAAATTATGCAGCTACTGAATATTCCGTAAATTTCTGCTTGTGCCACCATTGTGAAAGTTGAATTTTATTCCACAGTAGTCTCGTATTCTTCATAGCTTCGAGAAATATACCAAAATTCCAGTTACATGTTACCCACTCATGCTAGGGAGAAGCCACCGTCCGAACAGTTGCATCTAGTCGGATTCAACATTACTTATTGGTAAGTTTTACATTTTTACACTTAGCCTTTGGCCATGTTTTACCCGTGTTACCGGTGTTACTAGTGTTACTCGTGTTACTCGTGTTACTCTTGTTACCCGTGCTACTCGTGTTACTAGTGTTACTAATGTTACTCGTGTTACTCACCAGTCAGTGTTGCGTTTTGAAATGAGACTGTATTGTGATCATTTCCCTATTCAACAGCAATAAAAGCGGTAACACTAGTGATACCAGTAACACGGGTAACACCAGTAAGACGAGTAACAGAGGTAACACTAGTAACACGAGTAACACCGATAAAGTATGGCCAAAGCCTTAAGGTTCGGGAGCAATTTCTTGCTGCTTTACTCTGATTACCTCGCAATTGATTTGATATGTACGAATAAGTTGTGATTTACGGTCTCTTTCTTAAGAATTACTTTCAGGCCTCTGTGGCTTCAGTTTACATCGCTGTCGTTAGCGATTTTCGTTTTCTACATTGGATACGGTTATATGCAGGTTTGTTGCACTCTAGCCATTACCCAAATGCGAACTTAAATATGAATGTAATTTGAGGAGCTTATCTTCAAACTTTCTGGTATGAGACCATTCGGGGTTTACCTTACTCTGATCCAGTTCATCATATATAGTATCTGCGGATGGGCAGAAGGGACTATGTACCACGAGAGGAGTAGGAAGTGGGACCTATTTTGCTAATCTCATATCGATGATTATATCCAGATTACAGGATACCAATAAGAGTGTATTTCCTGTTGGCATTCTTTACTGTACTTACAATGGGTCTCTCTAACGCTTCAGTGGGATACCTTAACTATCCAACACAGGTTCGTGTTGCTTTTACTTTTAGCTGCTTGTTTTTATTATGTTTTTGTAAGTGAACAGAAAGCATTCTCTGCTCAGAGGTATTTTTATGCTTTGTAGCTACATTCTTGCCTTCACTGCAGGTCATCTTCAAATGCTGCAAGCTCATACCGGTCTTGGTTGGAGGTATAATTATACAGGGAAAACGATACGGGTGGTTAGATGCTTCTGCAGCTGCGCTCATGAGCATTGGTTAGCCTTATCTCTTGCTTTTTCTTTCTCTTTTTCTTTTTTTTTCGTAATGACAAAACTTTTCAGGCTTAATTATGTTTGTTTTGGCTGATAGCCATGTTTCTCCGAATTTTGATCCGAGAGGGTATATAATGATCTCTGGAGCCCTAATTGCAGACGCTATTATAGGAAATTTACAGGAGAAAGTCATGAAAAAGTATGGTGGATCCAGTAATGAAATGGTATGAAGCATTGATAACTTGCTTTTTACAGTTTGAATAGTGTTTAGGTTTTTTACTCTTATTCGATTGGATCTGTATATATTCTGGTGATTACAATCTTAACTGGTGAATTCCATGAGGCCTTTGCATTTTTCCTAAATGTTAGTTTGCAATTTCGTGGGATATTTTGTTTTCCCACTGGTAGTATTTCATTTTCACGTTTTAGAATCCCTGGAAAACTTACGGATATGGTTTGATTTTCGGTTTTCTTGGATACCTTGGTGTTAATGTAGTCATCACCCTTATCAAGGTTTTTTCATATATTCTTGCCTTCATTTCCCGACTATTACTTTTTCAAGGTCTCCGGAGCTCTTGTGACCGTAACAGTCACAACGCTGCGCAAGGCGCTCACAATCATCCTGTCATTTGTTCTGTTTTCAAAACCATTCAGTGTGGATTACGTGTGGGGAGGTCTGACAATCCTCTTCGCCATCTACCTAAACTTGTACAGGTTAGTTACAATTATGCAGAGTTAGTGCCATGCTCAACATATCGATTTCAGCAAAAATAAGAGTAGATGGGACGCAGAATTGAAACGAATTGCGGCCAAAGTTCTACGGCCATTGTCAAAAACGAAAGTGTTTGCGAAAGATGATTTATTCATGGTTTAGTTCTTCAGTTCCCTTCACTTTTTAGGAAGCATGATGCTTTAGGCGCGAATTATTTTGATTGTGAAAGATGCTCTTACAATTAGAATATCCATGGTCACTACTTCTACCTCTGCGGCTATCGTAATTCAAGCGTTCAAGAAGGTCCGCGAAACTTCTCAAAAATGCTTAGGATTACCGCGATAAGATTTCTGTTTTGACTTTGCGTAGAAAACCCTCTTACAAGGAATGCATGTTTAGTCGAAGTGGCTTTTTTCGATGGGATGTGTACCTTACTAAAGGGCATAAAATGATGTCCAAATCTACTTTCCTTATCTGTAGAGCATTTATGGACGAGGAGTCATGAGCGCTTATCAAAGCAAGAGATTGAATGCGTAATTAGACAAAAATAGCCGTAATACTTCTTCTAGCTCTTCAATGAAACAGTGATAATCATCAGAGCACTTTATTTGAAAAATACTCTAAAATAAATACGTCTCTTTTGTTGCATTATTTTAGGGCTAGTAAGACTTTAGCAACCCATTTTATCCAAAATGCACATTCAGTTTTGACTGCAAAAAACGCCAAAATAAGGAAGGCAATATTGGGATCAGCGTTTTATGCTTTTTAATATGGTATACATCTTATTTGAAGGCCATTTCGACTAAACAAGCTTCCCTTGTTAGTTAGATTTTAATCATGCACTTGCATTATGTAGTCCACCTACCTATATGTAAACGCTTTTCAAGCAAGGGAACGGGTTGCCAAGCATACATTTCTGTGATGTTCTTGATCATCAGTGACCAAATGCACGATTCGTAATTATACATTCTGTTCAGTATAAATATTATCTGTGGCAAACAAACAAATATTTATTTTTTACCACCATAAATGTATAACAATAAAGCTTATGTTGAAATTGACAACATCTATACAGATTACGATCGTTTAAGTCAAATATGTCCCGCTAGAGTAAGTGAAGCGGTTGAAATCCGCCAAAAGAAAACTCTCAGTTGGGCGCAAAAGATGATGCCAGAAAATTGCATCAAGAATGTATGCTAGCAGCATAAGATTGCAAAAAAAATAAACTTTGTGAGGAAAAACATAGCGCGCAATTGCTTAACCTCGACAGACCGGCATCAATGACGAGGAGAGCGGAACGATGCAATAATGTACTGACCCTTGATCAACCTCATAGTGAGGTAGCGAAATGTTTGTATGTTACGAGCTAATTGACTAGTTTGAAAACAATTACTGAAATCTGAAAAGTAAGATGGAGTACTGATGTAATGAAGAGAACCTTGAATTGCTCCATCATGAGCGCATCAAATATCTTTGGCATGGTACGACTAGGTAGAGAAAGGGGTCAGTATCTGTAATACAGCAGAACTTTTTAGTAGAATGTTCAAAATGAGAAACTGTAGCGATTCCCTCCTAATAAGCAGGTGATGAAGGCCGTGGGGTACGGGGCATCTCTATGCTTGACGGTGCATCAAGAGGCGTTTCACAGGGGTGGATAATAATGGCTGGTGTATCCTTGTCTCCGTTGTGAACTTCATATCTAAAATAAAAGTTATTTCACGAAAAAAAAAAGAGAAACGAAAATTAGCAGTGCTGCATCGGGCCCGACAAGCAAGAAATCCCACAAACTCTTTTGCTTGTCAGGGCTACCGCCATCAGACACCACCTCTGACATACTGATCCTTGAACTGTATGTAGTAGCAATGGACTAGTAGCCCACAAAGCCAGCACCTATAGGCGGTATTCGTTTCTTTACCTGAGAAGCTAGGGACTTCTTTCTACCGCGGCGGAAATTTTATAGTGATGACGTGAGGCATCGGTCATACCTCAGGCGCGGCGATCTTAATTTCTCCACACGCGGCGATCTTAATTTGCCAGACTTCTGCAAATACACCGCATGTAGAGTTCAAGTGCATAGGAGCACAGCTTTTGTATGCGTACATGCCAAATCTTACTCTCAGAGTATGCGACTACGGAAGGTTACGAACAATCGTAGTGATTAGAAATGGCTCGGCGGCGAGGTATGACTGATGCCCTGTGACGCAAATTCTTTTTGTCGGCTCCTCTTAGAGAGCTTTGGCGACTTCAACCTTTGAGCATTCAATGTTTTCTGCTTAACACATTCACGACAAGGCCGATTTTTCGATGACTGCCATACCAGAGCACATTTCGCAATATTGAGTTCAGACCGTGAGACCCATCAGTGGCCACAAAATATGGAACCAACTCAATATTACGAAATATGTTCTGGTATGGCGGTCATCGAAAGATCGGCCTTGTCGTGAATGTGTTAAGCAGAAAACATTGAATGCTCAAAGGTCGAAGATGCCAAAGCTCTCTAAGAGGAGCCAACAAAAAGAATTTGCGTCACAGGACTGCAAACACTTTAAAGTGATTTTAAAGGTGCAGAACTTACTTGTCTTCAAGAGCAAACGACGCCAAACGAGCCATCAAGTCAAAGTTGCAAATTACTGGCGCCATTTCCTGCAAGAAAATTATTTAGTTGGGGAAAACATAAGGTTCCACAATAAAAAAGCCAACCTTTGTTTGTGACCATCCAACTGGAGGCGAGCATGGAGGTGATATGAGAAATTGTTTCTCAAGCGGTGGCGGTGAGAGCAGTGATGATGATTTTCGAAGGATTACTCGCTGGAAAAAGATTTCTTTCATATACGTCCAATCTATGGCCTACGAGTCTTGCCCCTGATGCGTAGCTAACACTCTTCAAACCAGAACAATGGTGTTTACAAAACCAGTTTATTTACAGATATGTGCATCCCCCAAAATTGTTTCCATATGAACCATCAAGTGACTTATTTCGATCGTTCTACTAACATGTCAACTTAATAAGCGCCTTAATTTGCTGGAGTTACGTGTTAAGATAATCGAAAGGTAGCCACGTGGTGCTTCATCGACGTGGCTGTCTTTTGACCATTTTAACGTGTCAACTTAATAAGTGCCTTACATTTGTTGGAGCTAACGATCGAAAGGCAGCCATGTGATTCATATAAGAACCATTCTGGGGAATGCAAGATAATAGCTGACGCATTACTCTAGTAATACATAGGTTGCGCAGTAGAACATAAATTAGAGCCAAATTCAAAACGACACACCATCGATCATTTCGCATCTCACTGAAACTGGCTATTTTGAACTTACTTTGAAAAACGCTGCCTAAACCACAAGTTTTGAACGGTTATTACTTTTGACAACTCCAAACGATAAAAACCTCGATGGGGTTTTTTTGTTTTCCTCACTTTCAAAAACTGCGCAAGGCAATGAAGTATAGGCTTATTTGTTTTGGTCCAGTCACGTCGCTGACGTAAGTATATGCCTCAGAGCTGACGTCAAACAAGCCAGCCATTGTCGCGTTTACATCTTGAGAAAACTCCTCACACAGCTCCACCACGGCAATGCAGAGGTATAACAGATGCAAAGAACAAGAAATTGATATACCTGCGCCAAAAATGCTTTCAGCTGACATCCATGAAAAGAAAATCCTTGAACTATTAATTTTGCTGCTGTCGCACTTTCAGGAGTGCTGCAAATACGTAAATCACTTATTTTACAGTGAAAAGAAGCAAGACTCACCTGAAAATTACACGAACCCTTCGGAAACTTTTCAGAAAGTCAAAGTGGATGTCTTCCTCAATCTGCGTGAATAGTTGACAGAAATTCTGCTTATATTCTGGATTCGTGAAAACCTACAAACAAGTGGATAAATTTCATGTGAAGCTCAATACGAAGAAAAATGTATTAATACTTGAAGATTGAAGGTTTAATTTTGTTCCCCGATGATGTCTAATACTACAAGGAAAAATTTAAAAATAACGATTCGAATTATAACCTGACAGGAACTCAGTTTGGTTATACACAGAACTCCTAGTCAAGTGAAAAGCAACTTCATTCTATGAATCGTAAAACCATTCGTAGAAGTTGCATACATAATCTTGCAAAATTGCAGGCTGCTAACTAAACTGGTGAAGAATAGCTGATTCATTGAAGAAAAGCTAAAAAAGACACAATACGTCTATTCAGCAAATACGATGCTAATGAGCTATGCCTTCAAACTTGCTTCACAACAAGGTTTTTCGTACGACCTATGTACAAGGAAATTATGTAAAATCAATAGTCCACTCACTAAAGCCACGTATAGACAAAGTAAACAAAGTATGAACCA
Organism: Cylicocyclus nassatus; assembly: GCA_958299035.1. Lineage (NCBI taxonomy): Eukaryota > Metazoa > Nematoda > Chromadorea > Rhabditida > Strongylidae > Cylicocyclus > Cylicocyclus nassatus. Next base: position 55,406,041 of record CATQJL010000223.1, on the reverse strand, counting down.
TAAGAAAGTAAATCTGCCCAAAGTCGCTAAAAAGAAACTACGAACTCCATCAGTACTCAAAATTACTGCACTTTCTTTCCTCTTATTGCTAGTAGAAGCTCATACTTCTAAGCATGTTCGAGAAACCACAGTCCTGCATTTGCATACCTTTATCAGGAACAACAACAGAATTTGAGCGAAAAAAAGAATGTTGTAAACAGATACTTACCTCTTCAGGAACTTGCGTCACTATTATCGAGTTCGGCAATTCGTCCTTACTTTTTACAGTTGAGATATTCACGCCATTTTCTAAGTTGTTAACCATTTTCTGAAAAACTGTGCTTTCAACACCTATTGCTATGGACAGCAATAATCTTGCTAAAAAACAGCACGTGATAGATATATCGAATATAGCGGATTGACGACATCAAACACTTGCGAAACTACTAAGATAATGAGCAATTTCAGAAATGAAAGAGTCACATGTGTAAATGATATCTTTGCAAAGGAGACAATGGAGTGGAATCGCGTGATAAAAAATTTGGAACATGCGGCGATTTCGGATGATTGCGTTGTGTGATTGCACCACTCAGAATCTATACACAACAGTAACTTTGATTCTGTCTCGCATACTCCGTAAGGTTCCATGGTTCTACCACTCCTAGGATAAGCTGACGCTGGATTTGCCACTTTGGCAACAAGCTTCGGAGTAAAGTATCTCATAAGAAAAGAAAACTGCGAGTAATAAAGGTTTGATACTCGTTGTCCCTGCGGTGGCAACAACACTTGCGCGTGTAAAATGGCCATGGTGCGCACGATAGACATTGTACGGTGAATGTCAAAAATACAGCATTTTTTCGCTCTGTTGTCGGCACCGCAGATGCACTAATTACTAGCCGCGTTTACTCGACTATACTCGCTCTGTACTCCCCCCCCCCCCTTACCCCGAAACTGCCAAACAAGCTTGTAGTGCACTGAACCCGGTAGTGCACACTTATTAAGCCCAATTCATTATTCTATTTCACGTGATGAAAATTAATGACTATGATGAATGTTGATGAGGAAGATAATTAGATCATTTTAGCCGAATTTATCATCACGTTATGGGAATAACAGATAATTTATGATCGTTTTTGCAAAACTTCAATTAGCAGCGCAAAACGGTAACTAATAGGAACTAACGGCTGAAGAGTAGCTGGCAAATATTAGTTTTGAAGCTATGGAGTGTGGACAAGACGTGCGGAGTTTCACGATGACGTACTTTGAAATGCTTCATCAGAAGTGCGTCAGCATCAGCGACATTCAAATAAACGATTCTCTCATCTAATAAAACGTGGTTGATGATATGATGGCATCAATTAAGTGACAGAAAACAAAAGCATCAAGAAAACCCTGAGAAGAGTCGGAAGTGTCGGCCTTCTCTCCTGATTGTGAAACTGAAAAGAGGAAAAGAGTGCCAATGGAAATCATTTCGCAATGGTTTGGTCAATCATTTAACTGTTTCTAAACATAGACGCTACAGATTTCACATGCATGACTGCACGCAGAAGAAGATGCAAGCGGAATGAGAAAGATGTTAATAGTCGATAACAACGGTAGTAAAATCGCCAAAAATACTTGTTGCATTTCATCTTTATCTGCGTGAATTCAGCTTGAAACTCGAGTATAGTTTCGCTGTTTTCGCATGCGCGTGTACTTGCATATCACGCTTGTCTACTGCTGAAAATTAACGGACAGTAAGCTTAGTTACTGTCATGTATTCGTTTGATTTTATTTCTTTTGAATTGAATTGTGTACAATTTGCGTGAAAGAGTCACACCTCGATGGCTCAAAACCGCGTGCTGCATGTGCGACCTAAAGGACTAGAGAAGAGATCGAAGAAAATGAAGGGAAAACCGAAGTTCCCAACACGATCACTTGGACCAAACCATAGACTTGAAGCAAAATAATGGCGATGCGAAGCATCCCTCGATTCTGACTTAATCCGTATTGAGAAAATTGTACATTCCTACTAAGAGAAGCAAACGTTCCAACGTCAAAGAAAAAGCATTTCAGTTGAGAATTTCTCATGACTTTCCAGCGTGCGATATTGAAGGACTTTTCATGCTTGATGCAAAAAGGGGAGTACATAAAAACCAGAACTAGAAGAATGTTACAAAAAATACACACTAAAGTTCTCAATGTTCACCTCTCCATGTTTCGCATATTTGAACGAAACAGCTATTTCGAAAGCGTCGTCAACTGTTTGATAGGAGCTTGCGGATTCGGAAAATAAAGAGAGGAAACAACATCCCATAGTTCTCAGACCAGTGAATAACAAGCTTTGAAAGCGTTTGCGGGGAAACAATAGAAAGTGTTGACATGAAAGAGCCACTCTGACTAGAGAGTAACAGCACAAATAAATTCGCTGAACGGGAAGAGATTTACAGCGCTGTTCTTCTAGCAGCTGATTGAAAAAATAAAATTATATATGTGAGAAGTTACCATGGAATAAATATGGTACCATGCCCTGAGACTATCATGCAAACATGGTGATTTTCTCTACGATGTACGCTAATCTCGCTGGATCGAATAACATCTGCAAACGTTAATTATGTTTGCTGAAAAAAAAATTGCCTTTTGTCAGCGATAACGAGATAAGCGGAGCAGAATGGAATGAACAGCAATGCTGACAAGATGAAAAACACAGACAATGTAAACAAACTTGCCTGGCTTTTGTGTCTCAGGCTTTGATGTTTACTGTTTGCAAGCTTCTCGACTGCTTTCTTCCTTGCTCCCAAATGGTAAGATATTCACTACGACACAAAGAAAACAAAGGCAAATGTGAGAATATTTGCAAAATATCAACGAAATCTGGCGACTTCGCGCGCGATCGCAGCGATTTGGCGGGAAAACCACACGAAATCGCGAGACGTGAGCAACCATAGAAATTACGGGTTTTCATGTAAGGATACTTGAGCACTCCTTATATTATTCTATCGTGGAACTAGTAAATTGGCGTAGCGATAATCCTCGCTGTTCTCAACGAAAAATAAATGTTGTGGATTAAAGACTAAAGTACTTTTCCACTAAGCCCGGAAGGACGACTGCCCTTGCAGCGAACGCAACGTCGCTCAATCTCACGTATGAATAATACCATATTGAAAACCGTATAAAATACTCGATACCAAGAAGGCGGCCGTAAATAGTAGTAAGTAGTGCGTACACATCAAGGTCATGTGAAACGGCGAGAAGACTACAATATTCTTCGTGTACACTCTAGAAGATGATTTGTAGAGGGATAAAGAAAAACCGAGAAAATATAGTAGGACAATGACATCGACGGAACCAAGGGTGGGTTCATACTGATTTGTAAGTTCCGGAACAATTCCAGCACAGTGCACAGCTCGAGCGCTGCGCTAGAACGTTCCGGAACTTACGGATCAGTGTGAAGCTAGCCTGAAGAAGAGTGAACTTAACCTTTGGCACGCGCCAAACTGTCCACTTGCGCTTGATCCACTCCATCCACGTCGCTATTTGTCAAATCAGTGAACTGACCAATAACGAAGTAGACGAAGTAGATCAAGTTGTTTCCTCTTGATCCTTTCCTCTTCGTGCAAAACCGAGCTCACTAGTTTGTCATTCGGCGCCGCGCAGGTAGAAAGGTATTTTGTATGCTTGCGCAAATTCGCTATACGCGACGTCAAATGACGAACTAGTCAGAGCGTCTTGCAAGAAGCGATCAAGTGGATCAGGAGGATCAAGAGTATGGTAGGTGCCAGAGTGAGCGAATATTTTGTTCAGCTGCAAAAGGCGCACAGACTCAACGTTAATTCTGCGCGGGACCTGCAGCTGAAGCAGGCCCAGACATTATGCAGCAGACATAAATTATGTGCGCCTTTTGCAGCTGAACAAAATATTCGCTTACTCTGGCACGGGTGGAGGACATTAGGTCGCCGAATTTGGAAGAGTCCCGCGCGGATTCCCTGCAGGAACGCATGTCCGCGCATGTACAAGGGTGCGTATTTGTCGCAAATGACCGCGGGGACCGCCCTTTTTCGGCGACCTAATGTCCCCCACCCCTCTGGCACCTACCTATGGCAGGTGCCAGAAGCGGATCAAGTATGGCGGGTGCCTAAGCGAATATTTTGTTCAGCTTCGTTCAGCTGCAAAAGGCGCACAGAATTAACGTATTCTGCGCCGGACCTGCAGCTGGATTAGGCCTTGGCAGCAGTAGAGATTATGCAGCAGACATTAATTCTGCGCGCCTTCTTCAGCTGAACGAAGCTGAACAAAATATTCGCTTACTCTGGCACCTACCTATGGCGCGTGCCTTTCACATGCAAAAAGTCGTCGAATGCAGTGCGCGGTGTGCGAACTCACATATAAGATTGCAAGCGATTCGAGTGCATGATTCTATTTTGACAAGCTTCGGTGCAAACTACTGACAAGCACAGAGTGCAAAATGAAGTTCAATGATCCAATTTTGCCTATAGACTGCAATATAGCAACAAAGATCTTTTTACAAGTAATATGAGAGCTTCTTCAATTGAAGGAGAGCAGCAGCATGAAACATTGCAGAATTTTGTATTGCCTGATGCAAGCAGTCTCGGCAATTAACATTTTGTGGGAATGAATGCTCGAAAAACAATTTATCCTATACGTGTCGTCAGCTCAGTCCGGCCAGTGCAATCGCATTACAACCAAATCCGTGCTTTGTGTTCAGAAATAGTTGAATTCTGCGTCAGAAGAGAAAAAAATATGACTTTGATATGAGAAGACAGAAGGATAAGACACAGCTGAAAAAAAAGGAGTATGATCACGCTATGCGCCACAAATTCGGCTATAGTGCTTTACCAACGACTGGGATGCTACGACAGATAGGCTTAGGTCATTTATAAAATCGTGACGACGGATTTGACTGCGGACTTTGCGTCCACAGGAGCATAAAACGCTTATACAAGAAAATATCATCTCAACGCTCAGCTCAGTCCATATGTAAGCAGAAAAACCACTCAATCAGAGATGAAAACCAAGAAAATGCGGTTTCTGAAAGTGGCGTGCGTGTAAAGCGCGGTCGCGCCTTCGTTACGATTTATTAAATGTCTTATACCACTCTCGTTTTCCTGCTTGGATTAAAAAATATTCGGGGGATAATGCAAAATAGTCCGCAAAGATCAAACAACCGTCTGAAGAAAGTGCAGTACAGGGCTGTGCCTTTACTCGCGCAATATGCCAATTTCTCAATTTGCTTCCTCCTTTTCAACGTTTTGCCAGGATGTAAGTTTCGAAACACATGAACTGAATTCAAAAGTGCAGGGTTGACCACTTTGTTCTAGTTTAAGGCTTTGTGACTACGGTTAGCAATGTCCGTAGCCAAACGACTTTCAGATCTATCGAAATCCTCTAGCATGGTCGGTCATTCGCGAAAACATCTGGGAAGTGTTTAGAATTTCCTGGAGCTTCCAGAAAATTCTAAACATTCACATGCCATACTTAATAGTGAATGAAACTCGAACAGCAGATGGTATTGATGGCAGGAATAACAGTCAAAACGCTCAATTCAAAGCATACATTGCATTTTCGCAGTGGAGCATGTGTTCTCCGAATGAAATCACATGAAACCCGCTGAGTACGTCGACAACGAGCAGCAATAGCGGCAGTCCATCGATCTTTCGCAATCCACTTGGAACAGACATTTCACAAATTAATCAGGTTTCCTCAAAGAATTGCGGAGAGGGAAAATTGGAGAGGCCTATATGGAGAAGAAGACTATGCAAGGACAGAGTAGCCGCTCTTACAGCTTGTGGAATCGACATCGTGTAATTACGGGAAGTACAGCAATTAGCGCTATTTTTAACGCCAATATTTACTGTTCTCCGGACAAATCGCACATTGACGTAATCACAGGGTTGCTTGTGTATGCGAAAACGAACAGAAAAGTTTGTTAGAGTGTGAGAGTAGCAGAGCGACAACGAACGAACGAACGGCGAGCGACCAAGCGAAGGCAGTGTGAGGCGCTCAGGGCTCGCGACGCCCGAGAGTATCAACAGAGCAGCGGCCGCCGCGGCCGCCGGCCCGCCCCTTTGACGACAATCGCTGACGGGGCCGCCAGAGCCGTCGGGGAGCCCCGTGCGTCATGACGTGACCAGCGGACTACCGCAAAGTCTTGTGTGCCTATTTTAACAGCCTGAGTTTGCACAGCCCCGACGCGGATGCGACACCACTTGCGTAATACCGCGCGCTCGGAAAAGCCATAAGTACACAGCGCTATTTTTAGGGTATTGGTGAGTCAGAGGTTTGAAGTGATGATTCACATTACAGCAATACGAAAATGGTTTTGCATATTCGATTGTTCGAGCATATGGGTGTGAAAGTAGGCGTGAAAACGGAATTACCTATATGGCTTGTGCAGAAAATTAGTTTCGCGAATTTCAGATTGTTTCTAATTCACAGAATATATACAACCAAGCTAATCCTTGTCCAATGTTATCAACTGAGGTCGAAAGATTCGATATAATTTAAAGAATTGAAGACTTGGTTGAGCATTATGCCGCACTCCCGCCAGAGCGCAAAAATTGCAACTGAGCGCACCTCCAAGATTCTGCGCCCCATGGCCGATTTCTACGCGCAAATATTGTCAGTAACACAAGACATCACAGTCGTTCGGTAGACGAGACTATATATTTGTGAGTCAATTCAGCTGATTCTGTCTAATTCATCTTCTTTCCTATCTCTCTCTCCTCATCCCCCTTCCCCTCCGGAAGCATTTTTTTCACTCATGTTTCACTGTAGAAAAAAATATTTTAGAGTAGTAAGATTTTCCAATCGTTGAGCACATCTCATACTACTATAAGCATTCAAGCGATTGTTCTGCGTCTTACATTGAAAGGTAACCGGACTAACAATGTGGTTCGTAGTTGCTTGAATTCTACATGGTTTCAAATGTTTTTTTTTGAATTAAAGTTGCAATGCGGTGGACATTTATGGCAACTTAACCCAAAATAATTTCCAATGACGACTTTAGTTCTTGTGGATTCCCATTATGCGTGGGAAGAGTCGCGAAAGGTTTGCTTACGTAAAAATTATGGTCATTTCCGCTACAGTGATTATCATTTTCAACACTCTTCGCAAGCCTAATAGCTCTACATCATCTGGATTAATAAATCATAGGCTATATGCGTAATAGGAAAGAACTTGTTCTAAAAATTATAGAAGTAATTGTAAAGTGTGATTCGGAAGTGGATGATAACTTGAGAGTTTTATTGAACTGACGCAAAAGACTGAGACAAGAAGTAATTAAGATAGATAAGAATTGCAATTCATCGTGAACCGGTCTACAGTAGACTGTCGACTATCTATAGTGTAAAGATTCTAGAGAGATGATAGGAGTCTAAAATAAGAAAGAAAAACAAATGATTTATATGCTTGTGAACTCTCGTCCAAAAACGATCGATTCACATTTAGGCACATTTCAGCAAATCTGAAATAGCCATAAGAAAAATCAAACACAATGTTTGTATACATGTTGACGGTCTACAGTAGACTGTCGAAACTGTTGAAAATCTCAACCTGCAATCAATTTGCGACTAAATTTACTCAAAGAAAACAAAGAGCAATCAACCATGAACACAGTGCAAATTCCGTACTTTGAGACTGAACTCATTGAGAAAACTTAGTCACATTTGAATGAACTTCCACGATTTCTAGAGATGTGAAGATCAATTCAGAGAGCATTCTCTCAACTCATAGTACAATTTCAAGAGTTCGTGATGTTTTTAGTGAAAAAGCAGAGGCCGCTTAAGCTCTAAATAGTCATGTCAAGGGAGATTTTAATGTGAGTAAATCTCTTTGGTATTTTTGATTTTTGCTGTAGCTAAAGATGCTGTTAATATTTTACAAAACTTCGATGCACACAACATAGAAGAGGCTTTGCGCTATTGTACCCTAGTTTTGCTTTTGCCAGGAGCTGTTCTTGCATGAACGGAAAATAAAAGTTTGCGAATGTTACCTACGTGCCAGTGGAAATCCGTCTTTAGACCAAATTTAAAAGCTGTAGAATGCTCAACAGGCACTGGGACCAAGGCTGTATTTCTTGCATACGTCTTCTAAATTAGAATCTATTGAAATTCGGCCATGGGAACACTTTTTATACCCTTTAAACGATATTTTTAAGTTTTTATTCGCGCAATTGTAGCCAAAATTCCGGTATGCTACGTACAAATGCTTCTAATTGAAAGTCCAATATTTTATTTCTAAGCAATACAAAAAATTCTTTTGGAAGTATGTTGTAGACAAAAGTTTGCTCTATCAAGCTGCGCATTTTCCAAGGAATAAAAAGCAGTTATTTTGAAGGCGTGGGACGAATTCCATTACGACTACCTGCGTGCCATGACAGATGGACTTGCCAAGATTTTGTAGGGCTGCGTGGAAGCCAAAAGAGGCAGTTTTGCAATTCAAGAACTGGGCTGTATCTGCAATGGTTCGAATTATATGCGCCAAATTTCTCGTTTCTAGGTACTTCCCTTCTCGTTTTGTACGAAAAAGTATTAGGCTCCCACAGTGGCGTACCCAGGATTTCGGCTCGGGGGGGGGGGGGAGGCGCGGCAAAAAAAATTTTCAAATGAAGGTGCGTGGCGTTAGCCACGCACTCCGAAAAAATTTTAGGGGGGCTTCTCAACAATTTTGCGGGCCCCAAACCCATAAAATCTGGAAAAAGGGGGCGTGGCTATAAGGCTAATTTGAATTTTTAAAAAATTTTAAAAATTATTTTAATTGTTTACAAAAATAAACAAGTGATTTGCACATTTTTATAACGCATGTAAGTAATTTTCAAAAATTTCGCGACCCGTTCTCGGGGAGGGGGGGGGGGCGCGCGCCCCCCCCGCTCCCCCCCTCGGTACGCCACTGGGCTCCCAGACTTTTGCCGCACCCTTTATAATATTGCAAGGTGCCCAAAAAATTAGATGTCTTGATAAATGAGTTTTCAGCAATATTGTGAGAGGAATTGACTTAGATGGAGGATAGGCATTGAAAGAATTTATATACAAGTGCAGAGGGATAAAGCTAAAAATGTTGGGTTGTAAAAAATAGATTTTCTGGCACTGAAACTGAATTTTCTCAGATGTTTTGAGAGGATTTATTTTGACGAAGAAAACTCTCTCAAGGTTATTTGCAGAGTCCAGACGAAGAAAATTGACTCCTCTGCAAATTGCATATAGTATGTTGGAAGGTGACATAGTCCTCTTGCGTATCCTACAACACTTGCACGTGAAAAACGGCAGTGGAACGCAGGATTGGAAAGTAATCGCAACATAGTCATTTTTACGCGCATGTATTGTTGACACCGCGAAGACACTATATCACCTAAAATTAATAGTGTATAGCTTATGAGGAAAATCTTGGCTCGTTGCAGACTTCGGCAGACTTCGACTTCCATCCCCCCCCTCCTCCCCCGTTCAGTGCACAGCATTTAGAATTGTGAACTAGGAACAAAATCAAATGCTCGATATGAGTCACCTGCTATTTTCATCCCCTTAACCTCTTTAAATACCAATTCCATGTGTCTAAAGGCAGTAAAATAAGTAGTCCGTATGGCCCAAGTGACCCTCATGAGCCAGGTCCGTGCATGTCATTATTCTTGTTCTTCTTTCCAGATGTCGTAAAGACAAAGTGCGAAGCGATTGAATGTTTGACAAGCGCGAACGTTTTCTCGAAACGTTTCGTCTCGCTATCTGCTGTCGTCATCAGCAGGGGGGGGGGCGTCATCAAAGTGAGAAACTTGAATTGTGACGCAAAGCTGTGCAGATGTTGGAAAGTTGAAGTTTTGCAAGAAAGATAGACGAGCAAACAAAGAGGGAAGCGAAATTATTTCAACAAATTGGTCGGTGAAGGTAAGAACACTGTACAGGATACTTTGAAATTGATGGCGTCCGAGAGAAGGTCGCCTAATCCTCTCCCCCCCCCCCCCCCAACCTGCCGAGAATGGATCGCAAAATTTTAGGCTACATGAGTTATAGATTATGCAAGTGACTCGTTTTTATTTGTAAATGGTTTTGTTGCGCAAAAATTTATTCTAGGTCTATAATCCAGAAATTTGAGAAAAAAGGGGCGGTGTTCGGAGAGCATGGTTAACACATTCCTTCTTTCGAAGAAAAAACCTCTTTTTCCCCTCCCCCCCCCTCCCCACCACTGCGTCTCTCAAGCAAAATTTCTGGGACCGCAGGTGTTTGAAAGATGTGAAAAAAAAGGAAAGATGGGACGAATTCTACATGGCCTAGTAAACTTGACAGCCAACATCAGATATAAAAGTTATAAGGTAACTATCAATTTCTTGGGGTACTCGTAAATGGCCATGGAGCGCACCTTCACTTTCTGCGCTCATGACTGCACGCGCACTTGTTGTCTCCACCGTAGAGACACCAAAATCTAATAAAGTATGCACATCAAAGCATCATATAAGGGAAGACTATATGAAACTATAGAATTTCAAAATCCAAAGAGTGTTTGAAAATTTGTTTTACCAAATGCATATCACTGTTACTTTTTACATCGAGAAAGCCAAAAGAACTTTCTCCAGGTTTGCTTTGATTTCAACCCCTTAGCCTCGCCTAGTCCTTTTCAAGCAGAATGTAAGAGTACAACTCTAGGCAGACCCTTCCAAAAAAAATTTAATTCCCGAAGAGATTAAATGTTGTAAAATTGTGCAAATAGTGCGGCTTCATTTCTCCACAATGATAAATGAGTTTTGATTGGAGAAAGGTCATGTCCATCAAAAAAATTTAGTCACTTCAAATCTCCCTGCTAAATCTATGATCCCCATTGGCTGAGCTTTTGTGAACTTCATTTGAGCGAATTTCATTGTTTTACACTTGAAAAAAAGTCCAGACTCTAAATATTTTGATGACCATAAAAACTTCAGTTTTCATAGGCTTTTTTTATCCGTACGTAGCACTACGGATTCCCTGGCTTTACAAAGTACAGCTGATACACTTGATTGATTGAGGTATTATTTTTAGCGGCTGTGCATTCCTTTTGTTTATTGGCAACACGTGCTTCGCTTTTATTGAAAACAGAAATATTTTGGAGGAAGGGGCGGGGGGGGGGGGGGGGAGGGGGGGAGGGAGGAAAGAGAGAGGAAGCGATTCAGTTCTCTCGATAACAATTTGCTATTTTGTATTTTATAGCCAATGTTGACAGAAAATCATCGAAAATGGTTAAAATATAGATAGCAGCCCAGCAGAAGACTTCTCCTAAAAAATGAAAAACTTTTTTAGATGGAGAGGAGAGGGGAGGAGGCGGGTGCGGACCAGAAAGGGGCGTGCCCATAACCCACCCGATAACTGCCCTACTTAAAACTCGTTCCCCCTTCTCATGGGGTTCTCTTTTTCATCTCGCTAAATAAAAAACTTATTTACATCACATTTGAGCACTTGTATTTTTGCGTTGTCAGCTACCTTCCTTTTTCCTGTACCCCCTCCATACCTCTGGTTCCATTTCTTGCTATAATCCGCCGGTAGGCCCAAATCTTTAAGTCGTTATTGACGCGGTATCAATTGCAGTAGCGATACCCAAGAGAAAACTATGAAACACCAAAACGTCTAAAATCAAATGCAATGATGGTCAAGAATGACTAAAATGGCTGAGACTGAACTAGCACCCAACACCTTTGATACCCTTGTTTATTTGATCAACCTTCATATAAGCACACGGAATCCTCTCATTATTGGTCTCACATGTCTCCCTCACTAATCGCGTGGCAAATCGCGATGATCGCATGAGCGAGCGATAAACAAAACGTAAATCCGTTAAGCTCTGGCAAGGACTAGCAGAGACATCGCGACCATGAGAACATCGGGCTCGATAGCAGACTAATGAAGCTTATCGTTATGACCGAGAATTATCGACAAAGAAGGGGCACCTGCACCAATCTTGTCTGAGGCAGTTTGAGTCAAAATACAATTGTTAATCCAATTTTACAAATAGTCGCCAGAATTCCTGATTGCTGTGGGGGAGTCAAAGAAATAGTGCCGAATAGGATAATTGAGGTTGGGTGAGGTTGGGCTCTTGTAGTTCTTTTGAAATTACCGTAAACTACTTGCTACAGTTTCATTTTCCCACGAATTTCAAGGCACTACATAGTTCAAAATAAAAACACCTGAAAATCAAAAATAAAGACCTTCAAAATGATATTTTGACTGAAGAAAAATGGTCAGAGCTTTGATATTCGTGACTATCCGCACATAAACTCCGAGACAAAACAAGCAATACAATAGGCTAAAGCTAGATATCGATAGACTATCAGAAAAACAATTTCGTACTGTATCATCTAATTTATGTGAACAGTGATGGAAGAGCTGTCAAAATCTTTATCAGTTCTGATTTTGAATAGAAGATAAAAAATTACCTTGGCAAGTTAAGGACGTCTATTTAGCGAAGAAACTTTTTAATATTATCCACTTGCCTAGGAAAAACGTATGCACACTCGTGGGCGATTATTTTTTGAGCATCAGAATGATAACGATGAGTTTGAGACAGGTATAAGAAAGCAAACTGCAATAGTAAACTTATTAGCAATTTTATTTTTTGTTTTGAGGTAACGTAGCAATCTTGCATGGATTTTTGAATTGTGAGAAATTACGATTTTATCTGACATTTGGTTTTTGTGAGAGGTATACAGCCGAAACTTCTTCATCAGTGGAATTATGCATTTAGATTTGAGGATGACAAATTCAGAGTAGAATAAAGTGTTGATGTTGATTTTTTGTAGAAGCGCCTTTGCAGAATTTTCTGCTTACAAGGGAGGTCCATTTGGTCGAAGTGGCCTTTTCACATGATACTGATACGACTATAGGGAGCATCGAACGCTGATTCCAAATCTGTCTTCGTTATCTGCCGAGCGCCTCTGGACGTCGAGTTATGAGCGTCTTTTGAATTGAAAAATTGAATGCATGATTAGAAAAAAAATCCGTCAGAATTGCTTAATTGTCCAATGTCAATTATTAGAGCACTCCATTTGAAGAATACCTTCTGTCCAAAACACTCATAGTTAGCACTGCTTTGTTTGAGCGCTGAAAAAACCATAAGATTTGATTTTACCTAGATTATGCCTTCGTTTTTCGCAACAAGAAAATGTTCATAACTTTTCATACAGGGGCGCTCGGCAGATATTAAAATCAGGTTTGCAATCATCGTTTGAGGTTCTTCAAAGTGGTATAAGGTTCATCTGGAAAGGCCACTTCGACTATTCGGACTTCCCTTGTTAGTGAAATTCTCGAGATATTTTACAAGTTTTTCAAGTTTATTTCAATAGTCTAATCAAACATTTTTTGGCTTGATATTTTTTCGAAAGCTATTTGCAAATTTATTTCGATATTTTACAAAGCAAAACCGAGTTGTGTGCGCTAGTCTCAAGTTAATTAGAGGATCCCCAGATGCTTCACTTTTTAACTTTCGATACAAAATAATTGGGCGTTCTGAATTGTGCGACAATTTTTCAAGGGTAAAAGGTAGCTCCTCTTTTCTAGACATTGGGCCCTCACTTTCCGAGATCACTTTTATTGGTAACTATTGAATTTGGTGCACTGTTCCTGCACCAAGATTTCTTGAGTTACAGATTTTTTTTCAAATACATGCAAGACCAATTCTGTTGTAGACGTCAAGTATGAATAAAATGCACCATCAAACAAATGGAGGCATCTGCGGAATCTAGCCATAGCAATAAAAAAGTGTCAGCTTGCTTTGCATCGGATGTCAGCTGTGAAGTCTGACGCAATTCGACAAAGTAAGGATGTTTGAGGTTTAAATAGAAGCATCCGATCTAGTAAGAGCGACAAAATTTCAGAGAAATCGAGACACTAAGCTTTTGCACTTTCTATCCAAGATTTAAAAAATCAGAAGAAGCGTTCTAGAAACTTCCGATTTTCTATTCTATACTGAATGTGCAATCTCACAAAAGGCTGAAAAACGAAAACTCAATTAAGGAAACGGAGAGTGTTTGAATTTTGGCCCTTTCGTTGCAAATGTGAGGAGTGAGCTCCGATGTTTATTCAGTGCTTTTTGATCTTTGCTGTTCAGACTTGGTGGCGTGACTAGGTTTTGTGCATTTCTGCAGATTACATCTCTCTTGAGAGCCCTTCAAAAAAAAGGCTTGTGGTATTTTGAGGATGGGAGACATGTAGGGAAAAGGGGAACAAAGACCAAAAAATCGGATTTTCTGAAGAAGTGCTGGTAACGAATTTTGAGCACTATGGTCATAAAACGTCCTGTATTCAATTATTTGGATTTCATAAAAGAAAACTGTTATTTTCCACAGCATGGTCTTTTATTTCTTGAGAATGCTGTGTGAGCGAGGCAATGGAAATCCAAGAATTCAGGGGACGCTCTTCGAAATATGTTTTGGAATGCTTTCTAGATTCTTTGCGGGCCTATAGCTACAAAATCTAAAAATGGAGGCTAAATTGAATTTCATTTGAAAGATCATTCTGAATATTTAGAGCGGAAAGAAGTCATTGCGCTTCCATACATATATGCAAATTATTTGGCCTCCCCTCTGTTCGGTCAATTATTGTGAGGATACTCCGTACAAAAGAATAATGAAAAAACCCGAAATTTGCTAAAAATTGATACTTATGTTGGACAAATTTTGCAGTGGTTGCAGATTGATTTACTGGCATTCCATTCTCCGAACAATACCACAATTCATTTTGGGAAAGTGTACGGATTTGTTGCGAATCATTCGCCAAATAAATCACCTCAAAAGTGCTGCGCACTTTCGAGGAATCTCCGTCACTCCTCCTTCTCCCCTCCCCCCCCCCCCCTCCGGAAAGAGTACAACTAACAGATGCTCTTACGTAAATCCTGAAAGAAATTGATTGTTGACATTTTTTTAATGCTGCCCTCTACTTCTGAACTCGTACTACTTCAGCTCTAAGATGATAGCATCATGTAGAAAGTTCAGCGGATTCATCAGCTGAGACACATTATCTCAACCGAATGATGTTCTGAACTTTGATGTTGGATTTGATCTTATTGACTAGACGTCATTAGTACAATCTGTTTACAAGCTGATTAACATTAACCCTTGCCTAAGAACAACAACATTTGAAAAAATAGAGCAAGTACAACGTCCACGCGAAGAAGGCTGAAAAAAAATATAAATTATTTTCTGATGGTTGGTCAAGTACCGAAGTCATGTCAGCAGTTGCAACTTTGTAAGGGAACTTGCGGCAAGTAATAGGGATAGTCTCTATGTTGGTAAGATTTTAGATAGAAGTATAGGTATACTCCAGTGGCGTACCGAGGGGGGGGGGGCGGGGGGGGGGGGCGCGCGCCCCCCCCCGAGAACGGGTCGCGAAATTTTTGAAAGTTACTTACATGGGTTATAAAAATGTGCAAGTGACTTGTTTTTACTTGTAAATAATTAAAATAATTTTTTAAATTTTTTAAAAATTCATTTTAGCCTTATAAAAAATTTTTTTTCGGGGGCGTGGCTGACGCCACGCCCCCTTTTTCCAGATTCCAGGGGTTGGGGACCCGGAAAAATTTTGAGAAGCACCCCAAAAAATTTTTCGGAGTGCGTGGCTAACGCCACGCACCTTCTTTAGAAAAAAATTTTTGTCGCGCCCCCCCCGAGCCGAAATCCTGGGTACGCCACTGGTATACTCATAAGCACTTTGTAAAAAGTTTTGAACACCAAAATCTGAAACAGCTTCAAAAATACTAAATGGACCGATACAATAGAATTTTCTGGTCTGGTTCCCATTCGTTTCAACTTCGCAATGTTTGCGAATATTAGATGTAAAAATTAAATGATAGAAAAGTTATTATACAGATTTAGCACCTCAAGCTATTTTTGTTATTTCATATTCCAGATTATTTATATGTACATATTCATTACGGTAATTTTAATTGATATTCCTGAGAAAATACAATTATATCTTTTTTTTGAGAGAATTCAATTTTGTCTTTTTTATTTATTTTGTTTCCTTTATTTTTGTTCCATTTTTGGCTCACCTGTTTATGTAAACATCTAGTATACTATTCACATAACACTAAGCTCGCATAGATCTCGGGAGTTCCACAATTTACAATCACTGTGAAGTTTATAAAGAGAGATACAATCTCAACGGATGTCAGTCTATAACAAAAGCGTGACAGGAGTATTTGTAGCTTACTCGAGGAAATTGTCTGAGTAAAACAAGCATTCTAATAAAACAAGACGTTTTTCTCATCACTGTTTCACGCACTGTTCCTAGATTTCAAGAATCGTGTACGAAATACGTTTCACGTAAGCAAGCAATCTTATGAAGCTACTAATGAACCAGTAATCTAAAGGTGCTATCTGGAAGAGCGTTCGCTTTGGGACCCCGCCGCGGTTTTCCGCTATTGGAAGATTTTTGGATTGAGCTAACGATTCTTTATATATTAGATTCTTTATAAATTAGATAGATATATCATAGTGATTGATAGATTAATCTACATTAGAGACAGGATTATAAAAGTATTCAGAGCAGTAAGTCTCAAAGCTGAGAAGAGACATTTAGGCTCACTGACGAGACTGAGACCCTTCTAATAATAAGCGGTAACCACGCCTTGTAAGAATCAATGAAGAAGTCTTACGATGTAGCTGACGCAAGTTCTTTCTAATGGGTAATTGAAAATGATTTTTTTAGCTGCTTGGACGTATAAAAGAATTCACATGATGTCATTACACCTTAAATATTCCACATTTATTATTAGCGAAGACGGAAAAAAAGTATTTCAAGAAAGCATAATGATATCATGAAAGAGTTTACTGCACCATATGATCAGCTCATGCTAATCTCGACAAAGAAAGTTTTACGTAAGGAAATCGAATTCATAGCCGAAGCACTTTCTGTAATTTGAAGAGGAAAATTTTGCAAGGAACAAAAAACATTTCCGTCTTTAATTTGATAAATATGCCAATAATAAGGCCGTTTTATATGTTTCATACAGAGAGAATGACATAAAAAATAATTAAAGTCAAAATTATTCATTGATTTTAATGAGGGTATCTGCACAGAATCCCAACTGCAAAGAATTCAAAACTCTCGACGTATTTATAAGCTCTTTCGGAAACATGATTCACCTTGTACAACCAAAAGAAATATTCCCGTCGCTCTCAACACCTATTATAAATAAAATCAGATGGAACTGGTTATGAGCGCGAACGGTGTTTTCTCATCAAGAATCTAACAATGAGATACGGTACATAGCTGTACAATTAGATACAAATGCGGTACGCATATGAATTGTATCTACTCACTGAAATTTGAGTGAAAATTGAAAAAATTAGCAAAGAAGCGCAGCAAAAGGATGAGGAGATGGTGCACAAGTAACGTCATTTGGGATGACAAAATACCCTAATCTTATTAGAATCTGAATAAAGGTCACCTAGATAGGAAAAACCTAGCGATAAATTAGTAAAATTATCCTTCCCATACCCTCCCCTCCTTTCTCGCTAGGTCTCTTCTTTCGGGTTCATAGTCATCTCGTACTCCCAAAAGAGATAGTCCCAGCTAATTCGCTAGTTTTTTAGGTTCTGTGGTCATTATTTAGAACCCAACAAGATGACTACTATAAGTCTACGGTACCAAATGCTCATCGCCATAGTCGACCATGATTGACAACTGTTTTCAGTCATGAAGAAACTTTCGAGCGAAACCGTCAGTCTCAGACATTCGGTCAAAAGTATCGCTGGACATTCAGGAAGCGAATCTTCCGCAACCATTCGTGGAAATGCTGGGGATGTTCCCATTTGTAATTAGTGCGGCGTCAAATTCTTGCAGAAATTCCCATTTGTGAAGCTCAAACTTTTGTGGTAGTAAGCAAAATCTGTGTAACCGCTGCAAATATTTCTTGTCCGGAAGAAGTTTTGTGGGTTGTCTGAGATGGAGCGGGAAAAGTAACATAGGTTCAACTTTGTTACTATCAACACAATCTTGCAGCCTCATTTAGGAGAAATGGAGACAGCTGCCAAGAAAAACAGACTCTGCATAAAGGGACCCATGCAAAAATTTAAAAAACTATCAATACAGCATGAACCCGTGTTCAGGCTCACTTTTTACCGTAACCCTACAGTATGCCCAACGCTCGTACAAAGTTTATACGAATTTCATTGCTAGTAGATACTCGCAGAAAATGAGATGGGCGAGCATAATGAGGCTAAGCTCGTGAGCTTTATAGTTGTGCGCCGAAACTGCGTTCGGCGCATTAGCATTATTCATATCCTTTGCTATTAATGTGCTATTTGCGTCATTCGCCTCGCGCAGACCAACAAATCGGCGCTATTTCCGGCACTCTCGGGCATTTCTTCGCCAACGCCGCCTAAGTTGATTACGTGGGCTTAGAATGTTGCAAATGGACTTTTGCAACGTTCGGGCTAAATTTAGAATTGAAAGGAAGTGCTGCTATTGTGAGGGAAAGTTTTTGGACCAAAGCAATTAGTTCTCGAACTTTTCCTGAACAAATTCAAACAGTGGCTAAAAATAAAAGTGAACATTTCAACTCAGTCACACGTATAAGAAAAGATTTTAGGATTAAAGAAGTTGAAAAATTAGGCGTATAAAATTTTTCAGAGAATACTCAAGTTGTGGCCAAAAAATGAAGGAAAAACGAATAAAACTAGTCGTGAGTAGAAATGCTCGTATGTTATGCTTTTCTCCTTTTCTCTTCCTCTCCGCCCCCCCCCCCTCCCTCCAGCTTCAATTACTAGACAGATTCTTGTTGGCCCTTTTGTTCCTAGCGTTTGCCCCTTTTTCTTGCCAGTGTGGACATTGGCAAGCAAAAAAAACCCCCCAAGAGAATCGATATTTTCAACCCCCCCCCCCCCACTACTCTCCCTAAAGCAACTTTTCAATTTGAATTGGTCAAGCGCTATACGGAAAAGCACAATTTATTCATGATGCGTCTGTCATTGTCTGTGCACACAAAAAGCATTGATGTTTGTTTTCAGCAAAATCAAAGGCAAAAGATCAAATTGCGATTTTTGCTATCAAAATATCACATTTTTTGCTAGTTTTCAAGGATTGGCTCTTTTGCAGTTGGTAGAAGCAAAGGCAAAAAAAATCTAAGCATAGTCGTTGTCCCTACCATATTACATTTTTTTTTGTGGATTTCTTTTTTGAAGTTCTGTAATTACGCGGTCCGTTGCTAACGAATATTAAAATGAATTAAGCTGCAACTATGTAATCAGAAATTTTAGAGGCCATTCTTTTCCTTGCACTTGCAGTATTTCTTGGGAAGCTAGCAATAATCTGAATTGTATGTTATAATAGGTGCCAGGTGTTCAAAGAGCGAAGAAACAAAGATCCATTTATAATTATGCTCTGATTGCAGTGAACAGAAATAAACTGGAACCAAGGAATATTTTGCATTCTCTAGAAATGACTACATGTATCACATAGTTTGCTTTAGAAATACGAGTTCAAATAATTTTTTTTTGTTGATTTTGAGGCATTTTGTCGAAACTTACTATATTGCTATGAGAATGAAAATTGTGTAATAGGAAGATTAGCTCTTTTATGGAATGCGGTGCAATCTGAAATTCTAGAAACATAGTAGAGAAGACTTACTGAGAGTGTTCAGACCCTCTGAAAAACTTTCTTACTATTTCAAAACTTAATGTGTAAACAAGGTACAAATTGCTAAAATGTGAGGTGAAAACTGGGACCTAAAATTATTTAGAATTTCGGAGCTCTTTATCGCTTAAATTATGTCTCAGTGGTCCATGGCCTGAATGAAAAATAGCTATATGAAAATATGAGAGTATGAGACAACGAAAGCATAACCGCATTGACGACAGAAATCGGCTAGAATGACTGGCACAGACGTGAGCGCAGTCGATGAGCACCATTGTCGGCGCTCTTTTTCTGCATAATTGCGTCAAACAATGTAGTGTTGTGTACTTTGTGCTCGTGGCTCAGCAGCAGACACAAAATTGTCCACATCTAAGCAAAAAACTCTAGTCTTCATTGGTCATGAGCAATAGGATTTCTTCGAAAAGCACCTCGTAAGCAAAAAGGCGGCTGCACTGATGGGTGTTTATCGCGACGGGACGACGAGCTCCAGACACGCATATAAATAGAATTTAATCGAGTTCTCTGTTTATTGCGAGAAAGAATGAGCGGTCTGCTCAGTGCATGTGCCGCTCGCGTGCAAAAGCGCTCTCTTGAGCATCGACGTCAGTCGGAGAAGCTGCGAACGTCACGCAAAACTCTAAGACTGGAGGTCACCTGAGTGTATTTTTAGATGCTCGTACGACGGAAGTGTCACATTGTTGCGGAAGTTCTAAAGAAAGCAGGAAGTGGGGGAACGGGGAGTGACGGGATCTTCATTTGCTGTCAGGTTAGGGGCCCTCCATCTGATTGAAAGCCATTCTTGCAATGATTTTGCTGAAATATACTTGATTTTTCTTGCGCAAGAAGATGTTAGTGCAGATTAGATCGAGTATCTCTTTGTAATCATGTAAATAATAGCCTTTGTCAGTACTTACGGACTTCCTGTTATATAACTTTGATTCAATTGGCTTGGCGGCTCGAAGGCGGGGCTTTGTTACCTAATTAGAGCCGCCCGCGCCCGCGGCGCAGTCTGCGTCCCCTGTCGTGGGCGTGCTCTCTGGTCATTATCTAGCCTTTAATAGGTTACGAAGCCCCACCCTAGCCGCCAAGCCTGTTGAATTGAAGAGTAGCTCTTTTTCAAGTTCAAAAACTCATATTTCTACAGCAAACACTGTATTACTTCTCTTAGGAAATTTTGAGCATATTCTTATTACTACGAAGCTAATAAAGTTTAATGCTTTGTGTCTGCTATCTTTTATACCAAGAATAATTCTTGGTAATTCTGTTCTTCATTTATGTATATAAAACTCAAAGATTGTAAGTAAGTATGTTTGCGCGAAGTATGTGTAGAATAGAAATCTTTGCGAGTGAACGAAGAAGCGCCAAATTTTGCACACTTATCTTTTCAACCGCTGCTCTCACGATAGGCTATCTGAGGAGATTCGCTCAGTCCTTCTATCGATTTATTGATTTTGAACCTTTGCAATGAATATGAAGTCTTATCAGCCGCTATCAAACTTCTTGCACATTTTGGTGTAAACAATGGGAGTAAACCCATTTTCATTCGCAAAGAGGAGGATGCTGCTATTGGACAGGGCGAACTGAAGGGAGGCGCTCATTTGGAGACAATTCGCAATTATTCTGTAGAAGTGCACACTTTGATAGGCACTAGTCCTATGTAAAGACGACAAATCTCCATTTTTACACTATTTGTTAACAATTTATCTTTTTTTTGCAGCTCTTTTGGTTGATGTATCGCCACCGCAGTGGTGCACTGCAGATAGTGCAATTACAGAAAGTACCCTTTGATAAACTGGCTTGGCGGCTGGAAGGCGGAGCTTCGTGGCCTAGTCAAGGCTAGATAATGATCAGAGAGCATGCGCGCGAGAGAGACGCAGACGGCGTCGCGGGTGCGAGCGGCCTTAATTAAGTCGCAAAGCCCCGCCTTCCAGCCGCAAAGCCAGTTCAAAGGTTAACTGCTAATACTGCAGGTAAAAGAAAAAGAAAAGCACGTAGAGAGTAAGATTAGAGCCTGCGAAGGATGAGAAGGGATGGATAGAATAAAAGCAAGGAATTTGCCTCACAAGGAGAGGATACCTAGTCGAAGGCACCGATCCAAAGGAGACATAAATCATCTGAAAGCGCTTGAGACGCTGATTCCAAATCTATAGTTTTTAGCTGCGGAACGGTTTTGTAGAAAGAGTTATGAGGGGTGCTTCCCTCTGGGGTTAAGGCGCCCTTCAGATCTCAGCCGTTGCCTACGAGCATTATAGAAACACAAAATGGTGTAATGATAAGTCATCTGAATGAAGATTACAATAAGGATTATAATACTCATATTACTTTGGTTTTTTTAACACTTCTAACTTTGATTAACATCAGTATCATCAGAAACGTCAGGTTTTAGGGCTCCAAAGCCATTTAGAAGCTCAATTTTGCAAAAATTGCGATAAAGTTGCATGCGAAGGGATTAAGATCTTGACACTTCCCTTATCAAGCAAGTCACTTACCAGTAGGCCAGTTGCCACCAGTTGGTACTCCTCTACAGTGCTCATAGATAAGGGGAGACCTGCTGGAGGGCGCCTCAACCCCAGAGGGAACACCCCTCATACCTCCTTCTACAAAACCGTTCCGCAGCTAGAACCTATAGATTTGGTATCAGCGTTTCAAGCGCTTTAAGATGATATATGTTTCATTTGAATTGGTGCTTTCGACTAGGTATCCTCTCCTTGTCAGATACTCCACGATTTCCCTCTCCAGTATGTGCTCTGCCATTTTCGACACAGGCCCGAGTGGGGTCAGGGTAGCCAGCCAGTTCCTTGTATTCCTTTCAAGAAAAACATCGTCATATCTTTTTCTTTATATTTGCAATGCCATCATCAAACTGCTGTAGTGACGTCGACAGCGCGCTTTGAAAAGCTCATGAAAGTCCCCTCTTGATACTTTGGCAAGCAACTTTGACAAAAACTCAGTTCTTCTCTGTGGACGTAAAGCGATTGCGTCAAATGGCTTTCAGACGAGAACATGATATGTCGCTCATCGTTTCGCGAAGCGCGCAAATCGCCAGATGTCCGCCATAGTTTATTGCCGGTGGCAGCAACATAACGAAAATTCCTCTTCGCTAAAAGATTTGGCATTGAGAGCGAGAGAACAGCTGCTAGCTGACCTCAAAAAGCTGTCGCGATTGAGCTAGAAGGGTTGTTCCGAAAGGAAGGAGAGGGGTGGGGGGGGGGGGCAAGAAAGTGACGGGAGAAAGAACGAAAATCTCTGATCACATGGCCAAAGTTTTCCGTTTTCTGTTCCGTTTAAAAGAAGATTGAGTCAATCAAATTGCTCTGTGCAATGTGCACGAATTTCTTGCAATTGCAACCCTGGGAGAAGTCGATGCATAGCTAGAACTTTGGAATTGCTTGCGTGCACCATCATTTCACGCACAATTTTAGAGAGATTGATCGCACACATTTCCTAATAAGGTCCGAGGAATTTCTTTAAGGAAAGGTGGGGGGGGGGGGGCACAGACGACCTGTGGAAAATTTTTGGGAAGCTTTCCGAAATTTCTGGGGACCCACAGCTACAGGTTCTCGAGAAGTGGCGTCCTCCTCCCCTATCCCCTCGTCATCCACCTTGGGGCCGCATGCACTAACATCCTCGCTGGGGAGGGGATCGCAGCTCAGAAGGAAGCTTCATATTCTGAAGCTCCAGATATCTAGATTTCACGCTGTCTACCTGTCCGCAAGTATTCCTATATCCTTCACTATGAACATATTGAACAGGAGCGAGAAGCTGTACAATCCGCATTTTCCAGCTTTTGCATGATCCCCGATGATCTCCGGCGCTTTTCTTCAAAGTCATTTTTCTTTCTTTGAAGTTAACGAAAACCTTCCAAAGTTGTACTAATTATCTAACACAACAGTGCTAAGCATGTTACTAATGAGAACAAATGAGTTTTTGAAAAATCGATTTTCGGTAAACCACAGCTTTCGACTTGTGGTTCATCGCGAATTTCATGACTCCGATACATCACCTGCTCTTATCAGCAACATGCTAAGCAGTGTTGGGTTAGATGCACAGCTTTGGAAACTTTTCGTTAACTTTGGAGAAAGAAAAATGACTTCAAAGAAAAGCGCCGGGGATCATCAGGGATCGTACAAATGCTGGAAACTGCGGCTTGTACAGCTTCTCGCTGCTATTCAATGTGTTCATAGTGAAGGATAATAGGAATACGGTTACGTACACAACGAAATCCAGATATCTGGAGCTTCAGGAGGCTTTCTTTTGAGTGCGATCCCCTCCCCGCGGGAATGTTAGCGCATGCGGCCCTTGGTCCGACACTGCTATCAACCTACACCCAGTGTTTCTTAGCGACTAAAGTACTTGAGCTGGCCAAAGAGGTACGGTAGCCGTGTGAAGCGTGGGCCCAGGCACAGGTCTCTTCGATTCCCCCTTCGCCCTCCAAATTTTGGCAGAAGATGATCATAAGTCGCTAATCTGTCTGTCTGTAGAGTTGGTCTGTCACGAAATTACAATGAAGAATGATCTACATGCGGCATGTAAGAATTTGATAGAGAGGGAGGTTCATTTTCAGTCAAAATTCATTGAATTCAGCCAGCAAAAAAAGATTCAAAAGACAATTCGTCATCATAGGTTCCCCTTAAGTGCCGTGATGGCCACATGCTGATATACGAAAATTGTACTCATTTTGCAAGATATGGCCTTTTTCAAAAGCTTACGGTAGTTATACGGTGAAAGATCAAAAGTCTTAAAGGCAGCGTCCAGGCAGATCTGAATTTATGGGGATTTTACGTGGAAAGCACTTTTGGGGTCAACTAAGGCAATGCCCAAGCGGCAGCGCAGGTAGTGCTCCAGCGGCTGAGATAGTATTCCCCTCGAAACTGGACCCCCCGATCGTATGCGCATGGATTATGGCAGTCTCGCGCCAGGATACACGCTTTGCGCCATGAATCCATGCAAAATACGATCGCGGGGGCCAGTTTCGAGGGGATTATCTCAGCCGTTAGAGCACTACTTGAGCTGCCGGTTGGGCAGTGGCTTAGTTAGGACCCCAAAATTACTATCCACGGACGCTGCCTTTGAATATTGTTGAGACCCGCATATAGTGGTTTATGCTATAGTCAAGTCAAACACGTACTCCCTTTCGCATGGGAACTACGCATATGCAACGCAAGAGCTTGTATGCGGATCTCCAATCGATTAAACCCATTTGCATGGTCATACGCGCGCTAACATGGCGCGAAGCTCACTGCGTTTAAAAAGAGGCCGTGATTGACAGGGGACTGTATGATGTTCATGATACCGTATCGAATTACGATATGGCAAGCGCATGGCATTTATCCGCATTCAGTGGTGCTTTTCCTCGCTCTCAATCGTGGATTTTTCCCATCTTTTTCTTCCCTCAATTCCTATCCCCACCCCTCCGCTGTTTCTAGCCCCTATACGACCTTCCTCTTCTGCTCGCGTCTGAAGCCTACGCTTGACCATGTGCGGTTGGCGGAATCAACTTCTTGAAATAAATCAATAAATTCTACGGATTCACACCACACCCCAGCTACAAGAGGTAGATTATTTTGTTGAAGATTGAAAAGCAAAAAGTTATTGGAATTTTGATGCTCGCCATTTTCAATGCGTTTGTGACTTAGTTTATATTGGAAATTCCACAAGTTTAGTTGGCAGGATTTAGAAAGTATGAAGAGCTGCTTGATTACAAAGCTTGTGTTAAGAAAGTGTAGAAAGCCAATTATGTTTCGATAGAAAATGAACCAATGAAGCAGTGGCGTACCGAGGGGGGGGCCCCCCTCTCTCCCCCCGAGAATGGGTCGCGAAATTTTTGAAAGTTACTTGTATGGGCTATAAAAATGTGCAAGTGACTTGTTTACACTTAAATAATTAAAATAATTTTTGAAAATTTTTAAAAATTCAAATTAGCCTTGTAAAAAAATTTTTTTCAGGAGCGTGGCGTCAGCCACGCCCCCTTTTTCCAGATTTTAGCTGGTGGGGACTCGCAAAAATTTTGAGAATCACCCCTAAATTTTTTTCGGAGTGCGTGCGTGGCTAACGCAACGCGCCTTCATTCGAAAAAAATTTTTGTCCCCCCTCCCCCCCCCCCCCCCCCGAGCGGAAGTCCTTGGTATGCCACTGCAATGAAGAGGTAATGAAGGTACAATAGGTCAAGATCATGAATTATCAGCACTGTCATTGGCGATGATTTATACAATCCACAAAGGCTGCGCGAGAGTTGCCTGTGCTAGCGCCGTCGACCGATCAATACGGGGAGCGTCCAGTTGGCGCTGGCACGGCGCTGACACAGCACTTGGAACTCCGCTGGGACAAGCGAGCTATAAAGGCAACCTCAACAATATTTTTGCTGGTTTTTTGCCTGCTTAATTTTATTACTTGCTTCGACAGAAATGCATTAATTGCTTTAAAAATACAGTCCAAGTGGTTCTCAAAAATAAATATTTTTCTGGAGGCTAGCATTTGCATAAAATCTGCAACCAGAAGCCGAACACAACACTGCTGAGAAGGCCGAACACTGACGATGGGCGGTGCTTGGTCGAGAGCCTTCTTCAGCAGTTGTGCTTTTATGTTCCATTAATGCTTGATGTAAGAGCTTTCGCAGAATGGCAATTGATAAAAAGTTGCACTTCTTCGAGGACTGTGGAGAATATAGAAACAAATACGTAAATCGAAAGAAGAGTCGCAGTTGATAGCATGGAATAGGATAGACTTTGCGCAAATACTGAGGCTACTTTACGTGAACATTATTCTACAAAGACTGACCAAAACAGACTCGAAACCGCTTTGCACATATTCTCAAACATGGTGAGTATTGCATATTGCTTGACTGAACAGGTCACAACATGAATTGCTTTTAACTACATGTTCAACTTGTCAAGATAATGTGTGCGAAGGGCTTCTGAGAGTCTTAAGATTAGTCTCCGTCGAATAATAGCAATAACTTCAGCTCTGTTATTCTGAGCTTAGCTTGAAGGCAGCGGTTCGGCAGATTTTCGACTTCAAGTTTTTTGCTTACAGGGTAATTAGAGGCGCAAATTCCGGAGACCATC
Organism: Cylicocyclus nassatus; assembly: GCA_958299035.1. Taxonomy (NCBI): domain Eukaryota; kingdom Metazoa; phylum Nematoda; class Chromadorea; order Rhabditida; family Strongylidae; genus Cylicocyclus; species Cylicocyclus nassatus. The sequence continues at coordinate 55,379,418 of CATQJL010000223.1, read as the reverse complement.
CTGAAAAGCGCGAAAATGGCAAAAACCATCACTTCCCAAGGCCTCCAAATTTGAATTTAGACGAGTGGAGCACGTGCCGCCATGGTTAGAGAGGCAGAATCGTTCCGGGACCCTCGCACTTATAACAGTGCTGCATGCCTTCTCTGGCGGGTCAGGGGGAATCGCAAGCTCGTCCACGCGTATCAGAATGGCTTGCGCGTAACGGGGTTTTCTGGGCAAGGGCAGCATGCTGTGCGCCCGGACCTGCTATGTTCTCATGTTTAGGGTGCAAGCAACTTTCCATGTCATAATTTCGGGATTTCGGCTTTGGCGAGCTGCTGCCTTTAAAGGCAGTGTCCCGGCAGATTCGGGTCCTGGGGGATATACGTGTGGTGGGGTTCCTGGTCACCCCATCGACCTCCAGGCGCACTCCGGCTGGGTGATGTTCCTCCTGGGCCGAGAAAATGGCCCTTGAACCGGCGCGCGCAACCCCAACTGGCGTGCACCTGGACGGTCCCCGCCTGTTCGGCGCGGGACCCCACGAGCGCTCTCCCCCATGATGCATGCTATCCAAAGCAAGAATTACAGGCGGCAGGATCTTCGTGTGAGGACCTCCCCAACTTTCCATTAAAAATCTCGTCCAAGCCCGTTCCGCTTTTCTGGAATTAGGAAAACGCCCCAAAATTGGCCTTTTCAGCCCGTTCAAAGCTCAAATTCGGATTCTACGTGGCGAAAAGGCCTAAAACGTGCAAAAAGGTGGAGGTGCAAAATCTGCCGGGACACTGCCTTTAATGTAAATTAGTAAAGTATGCGGGTTTTAATTTTGGTATTTTCGGCACGGTTTTCGTTTTCGGCTGAAGAGGGCATCGATAACTTCTATTGAAGAAAACAGCAGACACATAAAGTCTATGTGACAGATTTTCCGCTTGATTTAGTGTGCTTGCGGTGCCAAGACTTTGCTGTACGCCGACTATGCCGGTCTTTTGCGCGCGCAAGTGGCCGGCATTACAGGCGTGGCATTCGTTCAAGTGCAAATTTGGTCTCTCGGCACCGTAAGTGCACTCTGTTGTCCAGAGGATTATTAGACAATGGGTGTGAGAGAACTTGTAGAGGGCACAAGCGCAGAAGGTACGATGAATTGTAACAACCGTTTGTTCTATTCTTCAAAATTGCTCACGCTATCAAAGCAGCATTACAGCAGCAATTTTCAAACTTGAGTAACAACTCGTTGACAGAGTCTGCTTGAAACCTTGGTTTCTGAGGATTTTTCTGTGATAACTTGAATGAAAACCATGAAATTACTTGCCGTGAATTTATGATGATAGCAAGAATTTTCGTCAGCTTTTTTATCGAAACATCCCACCGCTACGAATTGTTACCGAGTTAATCGCTGATATAGCAAGAGAGACCGACATTGATAGATCAAAAAACTTTCTCTTTCAAAGTTTGAAAAACTAACGGCGGCCGCAGCGTCATTCTAGACAGGCCATCGGAGCACTTTGATTTTCATAAAGACCTCGAAAAAAAAATCAAATCGTTAATTTTTGGAATGCCACTACAAAAACTCCGCATTTGTGGACAATGGTTGCCCATTCACTTCAATATTACAAGCTCTAGGATACAACGTTCACTCCTGCTTAAGCTGAAACAGCAAAAGTAAAGGTTTTCCAATTCGTAAGCCTTGGTTTTTAGTACGTCATTTTTTCCACTCATTATCATTGGTTTGATATTCTTCAGTGTCCTTAACTAAAAGGCCTTCTACGACCAATCACTAAATCAAAGAGCTTTCAGTCGGTCGCCCCTTATGATGTCCCGGTAGGCTAAACATCTGTTGAGTTAAATTGAGCCACATGCTCCACTTTAAGGTGTTATTTGACCAATCTCGAGTTCAGCTTTGCAAACATACTACCCTGGGGACCAAAAGATTTTCGTTTCCGGAAAGCTTCGCTCCTCGACAAGAACAATACCCCCAACTAATCAATAGATGGCATACTTTACGTCAGAATTAAGGCATCTGTTCACCTTCGCACATTTGACTTTTGTTCTTGATCATGATATTTTTAGGAAATGCTTTCGCTTTCCCCCTGCTGGACACAATTTTCACTGCAGGAATTCGAATGATCCCACAGTGTCCTCTTAACTATCATTTCAATTTCTGAACGAACAAAGAAAATATCAACTGTACGCAAACTTGTTAGAGATAGAATTTTCCCTGCCAAAGAAACATAGAGTTTACGAAGATCAGGACAGCAATGAATGCAGCACTTTTTATATGCGAGCGCAAAAATTCCCTAGATAGATGCTGTTGGAAAATCTTTAGCGTTTTTCTCGTTAATGGGATGTGGCGAGCGCGTTGGCGAAGTGCCGCTGAGCACCCCGAAATGCGCTTTTCGCGTGCGTCAGAAGCGCGTTTTTTGTCGCCGCAGCAAAATTTCACATGCACTTGTTTGTAACGAGCTCTGCGTGCGTCACGCGCGGATTCCGCCAAAGCGAAGCGTGCGCTTAGCGCCGCAAACGCCCGCCAAAGCTCAGCGAATCCCACTGTGTAGGTGAAGGCTAATCCGCAAAATATCACTGCAAAGATGATTTTGTTTCTCCCACCTGTTTCCAAATCCTCCACATTCTCGGAAATGCATTAGGATTATCTACTCATGGACGGGGGAAGAATCGTACTCAAAATGCTATATTTCAAGATGAGTTTTATTACATGCATTGAACTGGGAAGAAAATTATCGATGAAGTCGTATGTAAATACATATCAATTTAACATAGTTCCCTTTGCAGTGAAGGGAACATTTGCGCGAAAACAACGCGCATCTAAATCTCAACATTTTGCTTGCGACTCGCGCATAGAAAATGTCCATTGACGCTCACCATCGTTTACGCCCAAATGTAGTCAACAATGCAAAAACACTAGTTGCCGTTGAATAGCTACAAACCTGCGCATGTGCGCTATCATTTAATAGAAAAAAATTACTTTTACAAAATGATTCTTAGATTATTTATCTAATATTGCAGTAAACGGCTAAAACCCTTTGTAAAAATTTGTCGTAGCTCCACTAGCTGATTACGTCTTTACCACAGCTTATTTTGCAAGTGCTGGCCTTCATCCCTCCCCCCCCCCCCTCCCTAAATCAGAACCTCTTATCAAAAACAGGTCATTTCAAAAATTCGTTCGCATTGTTCTTTAAAAATTCGTAACTCTCTGCTATCTGCCTGGATTTGCCCGGTATAATTTTTTCTAGAATGAAGACATCATGTAGTTTCTAACTAAGGCTTAAATTCGCTCTGCTAACGAGGGAATGTTCAGAAATCGAAGTGGCCATTCCAGACAAGCTGCGTAGCGTTAGATGCAGCATGGAGCGCTGACTCTAAATCTGTCTTCTTTATCTGCTTATCGCTTTTCTGGACGAAGTTATAAGCCATTAAAGGCCATTATTTTGCTTAGAAATTATGCGTGAATTTGAAAATTTCGCCGTACAGAGTCTCGTTCGCCTCAATGCTGGGCCATAAAATGCTGCTAGCTTACTTTAAATTTTTGAAGCCAGAAGCCGAGCTAAAATGCAGCAATGTCCTCAATTTCGCTGTTTTTATGTATGATTTTTTCACAATAAAACCGCTTGTAGTTTCGTCCACAGAAGCGGGAAGCAGATAAGGAAGACAGATTCGAAGTCAGCGTTTTATACTGCATCGAATGATATACAGTTTGTTTGGTTTGGCCACTTCGACTTCTGACCATTCCCTTGTAAGCACAAGTTGCAGAGTCAAAAATGCAAAAAGAAGACCACTCAAACTTTGGTAATTTCAAAAAAGCTCACCAAAAATCTTAAAACGTTAAAAAAATACTGAAACGAACACAAACATATGCTTTATGATCTCTTCTTTCTTGCTAGGCAAACTCCTTGCTGAACGAATGTTCCTAAGAAAAGTAATGATTTTTTAGGGATTTGCTATCCGTTTTCACGAAAACCAAAATTGCTCTCGATTAGCACGTAACTCTCTGAGTTAGGAAGAGGAGGTCATGAAACCCTTATCTATAACCTTTTCGACCTCCGCTATGGCGTTGTCAGGTTTTTTTTTTGAGCGTGGTCAAAAATTGCAAAATCAAGGCAAATCTCTTCAAATGCTTCTAACTCGTGAACTGTTGCAAAATAATCCACGTAAAAGGTGCCAGTGTAATGTGCAAAAATTTCTCTTTCAAACAAAAATAGTTCCAGAATTTTTCGTGACCCTGCTTGAAAAAGGCCAATACTGAGTGCCTTCAACTGCTTCTAATTCTCAAAATTTCCCACATTAACTCACGTCAAAGGTACTGCTGTAAAAGGCATAGCTTTTTCTTTCAGATGATTATAATTTCGACACAACCCATCAAGAAGGAAAGAAGTTATGATTTTTTGAAGAACTGGCGTACAAACTTTTGTAATGACCTAAAATATAGCACTTACTTCAAATTCGAACGGGTACCATCCAATTTCACACAAGTCAAAAGAGAACAAGTAAAAAAAACCCCTTCAAATTTCAAAGTCGTCAATTCTTACGCAGTTTTTTGCTGTTTCAGCTAGCAGCTTATACGCATTCCTTACAACATAGTCAAGAGCTTCATCTTGATAATCAAGCGCAGAATTCTCGTGAATCTGGCGCACCAGATGTTTGACGAATTGTAGGCATACAATGCGAGAATGTCACCGTTTTTCATTCATTTCCCACATTTAACCACTCAGCTGATATGAAGTCACATATATTGTTTATTTTTGGACTTCTGATTATTTCTGCATCCGCAAAGCACGTAGGTTTTATGATTTCTCAGTTCACGACTCGTAAAAGACGTATAGGAATTTAGGTCAATATCAAACTTAATAAAAAACACTTCTAAGTTAATTTAACGTATCTGGTACTTTGTCCAACAAAGCTATAGGGGTACTAATAAAATCATGTGATGCCAAATAATTTGTTTCATTGACAGAATGACAAAGTTTCGCTCGTAAGTTTGTTGTTTCCATTGAAATTTTTGCTTTTAACTGCATTCTCGTCTCTCATCCTCCTAGCCAAATTAGAATGCCTGTAGCAGGAAAATGATCACAACGAAAAAAAATGGTCACAGTCAAAAAAGGAAAAATCTAGAAAAAATTGTTTTTCCTACTAAAATTCATGTTTCTTTCCAAAGATGTTTTGATAGCGAGGAGATGAAAGAAATGTCGGCCCATGAATTTCTATAGCTAAAAAATCACGTGCAATTGTAATTCCCATAAACTAGATTCTAAGTAAATGCAGCTACTGTGATTGTAGCAACAGAACCAATTTTTCTATAATAGTGCAACCCTGTTTGTTCCGAGCGCACCACTTCATCTGCCTCAACGAGATTTAGACTCTTTACAAGATAATTTATCAACAACTAGCTGATGACCCCGGTCTCGCCCGAGACTTTTACTTCAACCAAGATGGGGAGGAACGAAATCCGCCAGTCTGAAACATCTTCGCGGACTACTGGTCCTGCAAACACAAACAACAATATTTCAAAAGGACCAGTTGCCAGCAAAGGCGGACTCAAACTGGAGGAGTTCGTTCCCTACCCACCAAAATGTCATGGGCTCCCAGATTCGTGTAGAGGAGGGTTGCGCACTTCCTTGATTTTCAAAACAAACTTGTTAAACCTCCACGTTTTAGCACTGTATTTCGTACTTTCTTCTTGAGCTTTCCTTAAAACCAGTGAAGTCCGCACCCGCCTACCACACGAATCTGGAAGCTGATCATACTTACACTTTCTGACTTGTGTGAAATTGGATGGTACCCGTTCGAATTTGAAGTAAGTGCTATATTTTAGGTCATTACAAAAGTTTGTACGCCAGTTCTTCAAAAAATCATAACTTCTTTCCTTCTTGATGGGTTGTGTCGAAATTATAATCATCTGAAAGAAAAAGCTATGCCTTTTACAGCAGTACCTTTGACGTGAGTTAATGTGGGAAATTTTGAGAATTAGAAGCAGTTGAAGGCACTCAGTATTGGCCTTTTTCAAGCAGGGTCACGAAAAATTCTGGAACTATTTTTGTTTGAAAGAGAAATTTTTGCACATTACACTGGCACCTTTTACGTGGATTATTTTGCAACAGTTCACGAGTTAGAAGCATTTGAAGAGATTTGCCTTGATTTGCAATTTTTGACCACGCTCAAAAAAAAAACCTGACAACGCCATAGCGGAGGTCGAAAAGGTTATAGATAAGGGTTTCATGACCTCCTCTTCCCTAACTCAGAGAGTTACGTGCTAATCGAGAGCAATTTTGGTTTTCGTGAAAACGGATAGCAAAATCCCTAAAAAATCATTACTTTTCTTAGGAACATTCGTTCAGCAAGGAGTTTGCCTAGCAAGAAAGAAGAGATCATAAAGCATATGTTTGTGTTCGTTTCAGTATTTTTTTAACGTTTTAAGATTTTTGGTGAGCTTTTTTGAAATTACCAAAGTTTGAGTGGTCTTCTTTTTGCATTTTTGACTCTGCAACTTGTGCTTACAAGGGAATGGTCAGAAGTCGAAGTGGCCAAACCAAACAAACTGTATATCATTCGATGCAGTATAAAACGCTGACTTCGAATCTGTCTTCCTTATCTGCTTCCCGCTTCTGTGGACGAAACTACAAGCGGTTTTATTGTGAAAAAATCATACATAAAAACAGCGAAATTGAGGACATTGCTGCATTTTAGCTCGGCTTCTGGCTTCAAAAATTTAAAGTAAGCTAGCAGCATTTTATGGCCCAGCATTGAGGCGAACGAGACTCTGTACGGCGAAATTTTCAAATTCACGCATAATTTCTAAGCAAAATAATGGCCTTTATGGCTTATAACTTCGTCCAGAAAAGCGATAAGCAGATAAAGAAGACAGATTTAGAGTCAGCGCTCCATGCTGCATCTAACGCTACGCAGCTTGTCTGGAATGGCCACTTCGATTTCTGAACATTCCCTCGTTAGCAGAGCGAATTTAAGCCTTAGTTAGAAACTACATGATGTCTTCATTCTAGAAAAAATTATACCGGGCAAATCCAGGCAGATAGCAGAGAGTTACGAATTTTTAAAGAACAATGCGAACGAATTTTTGAAATGACCTGTTTTTGATAAGAGGTTCTGATTTAGGGAGGGGGGGGGGGGGAGGGATGAAGGCCAGCACTTGCAAAATAAGCTGTGGTAAAGACGTAATCAGCTAGTGGAGCTACGACAAATTTTTACAAAGGGGTTTTAGCCGTTTACTGCAATATTAGATAAATAATCTAAGAATCATTTTGTAAAAGTAATTTTTTTCTATTAAATGATAGCGCACATGCGCAGGTTTGTAGCTATTCAACGGCAACTAGTGTTTTTGCATTGTTGACTACATTTGGGCGTAAACGATGGTGAGCGTCAATGGACATTTTCTATGCGCGAGTCGCAAGCAAAATGTTGAGATTTAGATGCGCGTTGTTTTCGCGCAAATGTTCCCTTCACTGCAAAGGGAACTATGTTAAATTGATATGTATTTACATACGACTTCATCGATAATTTTCTTCCCAGTTCAATGCATGTAATAAAACTCATCTTGAAATATAGCATTTTTGAGTACGATTCTTCCCCCGTCCATGAGTAGATAATCCTAATGCATTTCCGAGAATGTGGAGGATTTGGAAACAGGTGGGAGAAACAAAATCATCTTTGCAGTGATATTTTGCGGATTAGCCTTCACCTACACAGTGGGATTCGCTGAGCTTTGGCGGGCGTTTGCGGCGCTAAGCGCACGCTTCGCTTTGGCGGAATCCGCGCGTGACGCACGCAGAGCTCGTTACAAACAAGTGCATGTGAAATTTTGCTGCGGCGACAAAAAAACGCGCTTCTGACGCACGCGAAAAGCGCATTTCGGGGTGCTCAGCGGCACTTCGCCAACGCGCTCGCCACATCCCATTAACGAGAAAAACGCTAAAGATTTTCCAACAGCATCTATCTAGGGAATTTTGCGCTCGCATATAAAAAGTGCTGCATTCATTGCTGTCCTGATCTTCGTAAACTCTATGTTTCTTTGGCAGGGAAAATTCTATCTCTAACAAGTTTGCGTACAGTTGATATTTTCTTTGTTCGTTCAGAAATTGAAATGATAGTTAAGAGGACACTGTGGGATCATTCGAATTCCTGCAGTGAAAATTGTGTCCAGCAGGGGGGAAAGCGAAAGCATTTCCTAAAAAATATCATGATCAAGAACAAAAGTCAAATGTGCGAAGGTGAACAGATGCCTTAATTCTGACGTAAAGTATGCCATCTATTGATTAGTTGGGGGTATTGTTCTTGTCGAGGAGCGAAGCTTTCCGGAAACGAAAATCTTTTGGTCCCCAGGGTAGTAATGTTTGCAAAGCTGAACTCGAGATTGGTCAAATAACACCTTAAAGTGGAGCATGTGGCTCAATTTAACTCAACAGATGTTTAGCCTACCGGGACATCATAAGGGGCGACCGACTGAAAGCTCTTTGATTTAGTGATTGGTCGTAGAAG